>OX578146.1:62418269-62810769 GCA_951213105.1 Amaurobius ferox
TCATATATGTTAGAAAATGTTAAAAGAGAGCGTGAAAAAGCTTGAACACGGTGACTTTAGAATGTATGCATGTTCCACTAGGAAATTTAGGTGTAGACAGTAAGTACTTTCTGACTATGTTTTTGCACATTCATGCTATGTACAAATTACGGGTCAGTGTCTGGAGATGAAATACTCCCCATAATCTCAAGAGTCTATCCATATATAATACTACGCAGGTTTGAAAGAAAATTAAGTCCAAAAAACCCTCCAAAAAGTAGGAAATTTGGTGTGTGCTGCACGTGATTTTCAGCAAATAAAGCATGGGATTTATTTTTTCTATAGTGAGAAAAGGATGTATAAGATCTACGGGACAATGTTTTAAATGTTGAATTGCACATAGGAAGTTTTTCGATGGCAAAATGTAAAACTATTTGGAAGTATCAATTTACTTATATTTCACGAAACTCTAAATCGACAATTATCAATATTGATAGCATCCACAATAAACAAAACGGTCTTTATATTAAAATATTTAATAATTCATCAATTTGGCGTCATTTTCGTTAACTTAGCGTCATTTTTGAAATTGTAATGTTATTTTGCCCATCTTAGGCGTAATATTGCCTGTTTGGCGATATTTTTCTAAATGACTATCGAAATTCGCCAAATTTATTGCTAAAAAATTAGTTACAGAGAAATAAATAGCAGAGCATTTTTATATATAAATGAATGTTGGCGTCATAATACAAAGATGTTACACAAGGATGGAACGAATTAGATCTACGAGAATGATGTTAATAAATTTATCGCATAATATTACAGACGGAAAGTAAACATATTTCATAATAGTTAATACATTTTAATTTTATTTTTGTGTAACTTTTTTTTATAAATTTGTTTGAAAATGTTCAATATCTCGAGAACGCTTGATACTATCGTTCTATCATTTGTCCCAATAGTTTTCAAATACAAAATTAATAAGAAATTATTTTTTATGAAACATTTCTGAAGATTTTGATTTTTTGATTATTTCAAAAATTTGAAGGTTTTCCAAACAATTTATTACGTTTAAGAACCACAGGCTTCCAGTATTCAGTGATAGTAATTTTTCTACCAAATTTTGTTCAAAGCGCTCCATCCGTTCGCGAGATATCGTTTCCACAGACTGAGGGACATACACACACACGCACAGATATGTCCTCAAAAAACGATCGATTTAAGTTCCGGAAAAGCTTGAACCATATTTGAATTTTCGACCCCGTTACAATATTTTTCCTATACGTTATGCTACATATATGGGAACAACAAAAATAAATTACGAGAAAGGACATGCTTTTCAATGTCCTTTCCCACTCAACAGCGTCTCACGGAAAAATGTTTCGTTCAATGTTGTGTGTGATTAAAATGGATTTTAATCACACACAATATCGAACCGAAGTGAGTGTGTATGCAGATTTAATTCAAAACCATACTATATAAATCTTATTATCATTCAAAATTGACATAATGCAAATTCTCGAAAGGGAAATGAGGTTGTAAGCAGACAACATAGATTCGATAATTTTGAATAATATAAATTGTAGATAATTTACAATATATATATATATATAATATTGCTTTAAATTTTACGTGATTACACCCTTATTTCCCTTCCGTAATTTTTCACAGTATCAATTTTAAATAATGTTAAAATTTATATAGTATTTTGTTGTCTTGAATCTGCCTACACCCTCAATTGAGTTCAGTTTTCGGCTTCATAAAAGATTATTTTCTATTTTTTCGTGTTTCATTGTTTTGTAGAGGAAGAGATTAAAAAACTTGTTTATTTATGGTAATATATATTTTACACATTCCAAGACAGTTGTAAAGTGTTTATGACTTTGTTCATTCTGTCTGTATGTCCGTTAGCACGATAACTGCCATAAAAATGACTTTAACAAAATGAAATTTTAGTATGTTGTTGAGACGGTCGGTGGGACATTTGGGAATGTAAACGAATAATATCACCCTATTAGTTTTTGGATTTAACCCGGGTTTAAACTATGAAATAGATTGAACCCTATTGGACCCAATTTTTCAAAAAAAAAAATGTTAACGGAGTTAAAATTTACAAATTGCTTTGACAATTTTAGGAAATATTCAATATATGTGTAAAATATTTCATCCAAAAACATCAAATATTTAATTGATACCTTTGAGCAATTGAAGTTTTTTATTTTAGATTCTGTATTTATTTCGCAAAAAAAAGGAAAAAGAACAGCTGGTTCTTTATTTCTGTATTATACCAAAATCTAATCAGCACAAGCTAATTCTGTAAGTTACTTATTTATTAAATTTTGTGAAATTTAGTCAATTTGTATTTCAGCCAAAATTAATTCATATGATTTTTGCTGTCCATCTAGCAAAAAGGCAGATTCCTTTTTTCTGGAATCATATCAAAATTTAATCAGCATCAGGTTATCCCAAAAGTAACTTATCTACCTAATTTTGTGAAATATGAACAAATAGTTTTCCAGCTAGAGTAGATACATACATTGCACAGATAGATTGACAGACAGACAGACACAGAGAACTTTAAGTTAAAAATAGATTTTTCGGGTTACTTGAAACATGTAGATCCGTAGAAAACTTGATTTGTGATTTACGGCATGATCCAGTACTTTCCCCATGTATTGTAAGGAAAATAAATTGTAACATTTTATGAAAAGTTCAATCATAAGTTATTAATTTCAAAAGTTTCTTTAATCTTTCAAATTATATCTTTCCAAACTGGAAACTGTTCAATGCTATTGATAAATTGGATGCTTTGTGCTAATGTATGTCGGTCTGTAAGCACGCCGATATTTTAGTACTAGCAGGTCCATGAGTGTATTTGTTAGATCTATCTATACTAAAACGACTACGCCCGATAGAATGAAAGAGATTGCAGCGCTTCCAGCGACTAATTTTAAAAGTTAGTAAACAAATAATAAACTGGGCATCAAATTGAGATAGACAAAATAAGAAAAAAGTTGGACATTTTTTAATGAGTAGAAATCGACACCAGGAACGAAAAAACGCATATATAGAAGGCAATAAATACCAGCCTCACTTCATCAGTTGCTAGATGCACAGCCATTAGAAGCAATTATGCCGTAATATTCTTTCTCGAATTCAAATGTGCATTTTCTGTAGTGGAAGAGATTTTGAACAGGCTATATATTTTTGTACATGTAAGTGTTATTTATTTTATTATTCCAGAGAAAGACAACCACTCACCATTAAGGAGCCTCAGGGCTCTTAAAAGTGCCATAATCAGAGTGAATTCCCATGCTTCACTTTTTATTCTGTACCTCTTCTCTTGTACATCGATCACACCTAAAACTTTTATGGCTAACAAGTGAATACCTGTAACATGCATGATAATTTTTTCAATAAGGTGAACATTTTTTACTGTAGTTCGATAATACCTAAAATTTTTATGGCTAACAAGTGCATACCTGTAACATACATGAATCTTTTTCAATAATGCGAACTTTTTTTGCTATACATCGATAATACCTAAGAATAAGGTGAACCTCTTTTTACTATATATCGATAATACATAAAATGTTTACCGCTAACAAGTGAATACCTGTTGCATATACGATAATTATTTTCAATTAGGTGAATCTCTTCTACTATACACATCAATAATACCTAAAGATTCTTTGGCTAACATTTGAATACCTGTAGCGTATATGATAATGTTTTCAATAAGGTGAATCTGATAATAATATTTTCAAAAATTGTATAATGTTTATGAGTTTATTAAAATTTTATTTTGATATATGTTGCTTGCGCCCATGATTGCGACAAAACTATTGCTTCCAGAAATAAAAACATTGCTGATTACGACAAAACAGTATCTATTCAAGAAATTATAGTTTGAAAAAAACATTTGCATAAATTAGGTTTTCAAAAATTAAATCTAAAATTTAATTAAATTTTTAATTATTTAATTTTCTTAAAAACTTCAATTATGCAAATATTTTGTTTGACTTAACCCTATTGTGTCTAACAAATGTTGTCTGCGAGACTTTTAAAGTTGATTCTTACACATTGCATGAGGCTTTACAACTTTGGATTTGACCCTTTTTGTTCTATCTCGCTTTGTTGCGCAGTTGGTAATTCTGACTTTTTTAAATTCTCCTCTAGAGGCGCTGCAATTATTTTTTCTATGAAGCATGTTTTCTTTAATATAGATAGACCTAACTTTAACACGCATAGTCCTTTCCTTACAAAGCTTATCACTTCGTCATCAAAAATTACGTGGTAAACAAGCATTTTGATAATATATTTAAGCACATGGCATATTGATAGCTTATTTAAGCGGGGAATATACCTATTCTCTTCTACTTCTGCAATTGTAAGTGATGTTGAAACATCGCCGATTTTATCTGCCATTTCGAATTTTTTTTCAGTAGTTCTGAACTAATTGATAAAATGTGTTGTACATATACAAGCAGTAGTTGAAAAAATAACGTACTAAGTACGTCTTCGTGCTTATTTGTTCCGGCAAGATCTTGCATTTCACGAAGTAAATGACTTGGTTTTCCATCTCCTAACTGCAATTCTTGTAAAAGGGTGCGAAGTTTTATGACTTCGTAATCTGCAAAGTGTGAAATAAATGATCCTTTTTTTCAACACAGAATAAGGTTCATTTTCAGGAGGTTTGCGAATCAGGAGACATGGATCAATATATCATACTCCAGTGCTGAAATTACGCAATGAAATTTTGTTTTTTCATTTACAATTCCGGAAACCAGGAATTGAGAATCCAGGTGCAAAATCCATAAATCTGGGTCTGTTTTCCAGAACGGAGGTGCTTTGAAAGCAACGTTTGAAGGTTCTACTGAACTAAAATCTTCTTTTTGGGCTTAAGTGTTTTTTGTATCGTTGACTGGTGTCAAAAAAGTTTCTGCCGTCTCAGTTGTAGTCATAATTGCGTTAGAAACAAGTACTTTTTTCAGAGTTCGCGTAAATTGAAGTTGATACTCACATAATTTGAAACATCACGTCTCCGGTGAATTGAAGCTTTCACTTCTCCGGTATATTGAAGCAATAACGTCCGGGTCACTAGTGTGGCCCTAACCTCTTATCTATGGCGAAGGGCCATACATAAGGCGAAGGTGCGATATTGTATCGTATTCATTACAGAGTCGATGATAAAATATAGATTTATTTACAAGAACATACTATATTTACAGGAAATTTACGTAGTTTATTACATGAATTTACATAGCATAGCGCTACATCATAACGCGCGTGAACGTAGTAATCTGAATACGAATGTCTATATCGCTCTGATGAGAATGTTCTGGAACTGGCTTTTATGAGCCTGTGCAGAGGTGTTGCGCATGCGTCACATGCAAAGCAGAGAGTTTCTGGAGTCAAGAAAGAAGATTTTTATGCTAATCGCATTTATGCTAATTACTTGATCTGGCGGCTTTATGCAAATATCTGGAGTGTCACTATAATCATATTTAATCTTTTATTTCAGATTTTAATGATACTTGGGGGCCATTTCGCAGAAAAGGACAGTACTGGTTATACAAATCGTACCAAAATCTAATCAGCACCAGGGTGATCCACATATGACTTACCAAATATTAAGAAATTTCATTGCATAGTTTTTTTAATATAATTAAAAACATTGCTACTTCAGTAAATTCCCATAATTCTTACAATCTCGTGTATGGTTCAGAGTAGTGAGTTTGGTTTTATTGTTTTGTCTTATAAAATGCATATAGAACAAGCACTTAATTAATTCATTTCGATATATTCAGTCTTATATTTCAGATTTTTAACATTTCTGTAGGCCGTTTCGCGATGAAAAAGAATCTGATGTGCCCAGCACATGACTTTCCTTATATAATGCAATGAATTTACTACTTTTACAGCTAAAAAATGTTATTCTTATAGTAGATACTTATATTCTTTCCAAGATATTGAATTTTCTTTAATTAGTCGTCATTTTCATTGATGTAGCGTCATTTTTATCCATTTGGCAAGATTTTCGCTAATTTGGCAACATTTAAAAAAGTTGCCATATTGGAGATATTCCGCCAAATTCGTCGTCAAAATCTTGCCAAGCGTTATGGTCGGAGAAATAAGTTATTCTTGCAGCAGATAAATTACTATTGGCGTTCGAATACAAAAGTATTACTCAAAGTATTTTTCTCGTGAATGGAACGAGTTAGATCCACGAGAATGATATCACCCAATTTATCGCATGGTATTACATATGAAAAGCGAATATGTTTCATAAGAGTTAATATTTTTTTTTTATTTTACTCGATTTCTTAATAAATTTATTTGAAAAATGTGCAATATCTCGAGAACGGTTAATGCTAGCGCCCTATAGTTTGTATCAATCGTTTTCTAAAGAAAAATAACATAAAAAAAGGGTTTTGGTTTTTTGATGATATTTTCAAAATTTCACTCGAAAATTTAGGGGGGATTCTGAACATTCGATTGTGTTAAAAAATAATAGGCTTCCAGTATTCACGGATTGTAACTTTTGAACCAAATTGCATTCAAATCGCTCAATTCGTTCGTGAGATATCATCTCCACAGACTCACTGACACACACACACAGACAGACATCACCTCAAAAATGTTCGATTCGTGATCAGGGATGCTTAAAACGTGTTCTCCTGTCGAAAACTTGAATTCGAATTTTCGACCCCGTCGCAATACTTTCCTTATACATTATGTAATATAAGGGAAGTAAAAATCATGTTCTATTTTACCAATAGTACTAATCAGCACCAGAGTATCCCAGAAGTGACTAAGCTACTAAATTTTGTGGCATTTCGTCCATTAGTTTTTGAGCTAGAGTGGATACACACACACACACACACATATATATATATACACACAGACGCACATCACACACACTCACGCAGATGTCACGTTTGAAACGATTTTTTTGTGTTTCTTATTCTAGAGCGTTCGAAACATGCAGATTCGTCGAAAACTCGAATTCCGATTTTCGACACGATTCCAATACTTTCTCTATATATTACCATGTATTGCAGGGGGAGTAATAAATCCAAAACTGCAGCCCCAGACGCGTCTTCAAATGTGTACAACCATAATACACGAAATTAGAATAAAAAATATTAAAAATACTTATTTCTACAACGTAAGTGATAACTTTAATGTTACAGACAAACAGGCGAATAAAACTGAGTCGTAAAAATCATTGTGTGCCGCGAGCAAAAAACAAAAATGAACTCTTACACTTAAAGTACATTTTCTTATTTTCTCAAACGCATTTATTTTGGAGTGTAGTCACTATATGTAACTATGTTTTATCCAGAGTTTGTGACATAAAATCTGATTTCCAAGCATTACTCAGTTTTACAGTCATGACAGTTCTTTCATGACTTGCATTATTATTTCATGTTGCCTCACTTTTTAAAGTCGTTAAAGTTTTACATAAAAATATATTGTGAGCGAATGTGCTTGCGTTGTTGTAAGTTGCATGTATTCGTATACAGGGTGTCTCAAAAACAATGACCTCTGCTTTTATTCCTTAAATATTGATCTTAGACATATATAATAAATTACAAAGTTGCGTAAAAAAGGTACGGAATTTTATGAAATCGATTAAAATTTTTAAGGGAATTAAATTTTAAGAAATACAAAACTTAATTTTTATATCACCCCAGCACAAAACATTTCCAATGAGTAAAATGTGCTCCATACCCTAATAAGGTGATGTACAAAATTTTAGTATTTTATCATAAAAAGTCTCAGAGATATGAAAACACAAAAATGCTAACTAAACCACTTTTTTGATGCATCGACATGGGTTCTCAGAGGGGAAAAATCATGTTCTGCAGATCGCGTTTCAGGGGTCATACACAATAACGAAAGAAAACAATTATTATATAAATAAATAATAATTTTGCTTTTTGTTGGTACAAAAGTATCTACACTATGTTGAAATAATAACTTTACATAAATATTACAAAGCTTGTTCAAAATGTTTTCCATCCATGCCAAAGATCCATTAAAGATAGGAGGCAGATATTATTTGCCTATCATGTATTTCTGCGTTGCGTCATTTGCACTCTTGCTGTAAACATTTACATTTAAATTTGTGATTAATCCCTTAGCAACTTTGTTTAAACATATCTCTGGGACTTTTAATGATTAAATGCTGAAATTTGGTACATCACCTTATTAGTGTATGGGGCACATTTTACTCATTGGAAATGTTTTTGTACGGGAGCCGTATAAAAATTTAGATTTTGTATTTCTTCAAATTTAATCTCCTGGAAATTTTTATCGATTTTATAAAATTATGTACCTTTTTTTACGCAACTTTGTAATTTATTATATATGTCTAAGATCAATATTTAAGGAAAAAAAGCCGAGGTCAAAGTTTTAGGACACCGTGTATGATAAATTGTATCGCCAAAATATTTAGAACACTATTCCTTTTTAGCTAGTTTGCTTAGAGAAAAAGACTAGACAATTTTAATACGTTCACTGTCGGATCAGTTAAAAATATCTAATGTGAGCAGCATATGACTTTCCCTGCAGACTCAAATTAATTTTTTTTATTTAATGAATGATTCATTGAGTTCAATGGCACTAAATCACGCGCATAATTGTTTGAAATTGCAAAAATTTATACTTTTTATTCAGTTTTCGTTTTCATTTGGTAACTGGGCGTACTTTCAAAACCGATGCAGCAAAGATTCGAAAAAACTTCTATCTCGAGAACGGTTAGTACTAGTGTTGTGTGGTTGGTCTTACTCTTTTCATCGTCAAAAATTACGCATGAAACAAGCATTTAATTAATACATTTGAGCATGCGTAGTCTTTTATTTTAGATTTTAAGAATTTTGTAGTACATTTTGCAAAAACGGCATGTTCTTTTTCCCTGAATTGTACCAAAATCTTATCAGCACCAGAGTGTCCCACTAGTGACTTATCTACAAAATTTTGTGAAATTTGGTCAATTAGTTTCTTAGCTAGAGTGAAAACATTCAATTTTTGCGTGCCATTTCGTAATGTTCTTCTGTCCTTATACGTACTAAAATCTAATCAGCACTAGATTAACCCATAAGTGACTAATCTGCGAAATTTTTATGAAATTCGGTCCATTAGTTTTTAAGTTCGATTGAATACATACATTGCATACACACGATGTCACCTGGAAGCGAGAGAGAGGGGGACACACACTAACGACACGCTAAAAATAGCTTTTTCGTGTTTTAGAGGTCCCAACGTGTAGATCCGTCGAAAACTCGAGTTACGATTTTCGACATGATTCTAATGCTTTCCCTAAATGTTACCATATATCGCCGAGAATGTAAAATCCTTTTTGCAGCAAAAAATGTAATTAGTAAAATTAATTACTAACTCCAACATAAATATTTTAATGTCAATTTTGCGTGTATTTTCTGTTGTTTCAAATGTAAGCAAATTAAATGGTTATCAGCTAAACATTAAAAGAATTAACAATAAGACATATAATTGATATGTTCTGTAATTAATTGCATTTTATTCGTAATTGTTTATGGCAATCATTGTTGTGAAACACTTAGTAATTAAATTCCAGGAAAAATAATTAAAGCAATTTTCTCATGGCAATAACAGTTTTGAATGTAATAACCACAGAGGAGGAAAAAGGCAATCTCTAATTCTTTAAAAATATTAACTGTTGAAATAATCTTTAACCAAATTTTGCTTATATTTGGAAGTCGTTTTCGATGTAGGGTTGTTGATGCTGTCTTTGCTGAGGGAATATGTGCAAAAAGCGTTCTTGTAAACTAGATCTGAGTTTTGCCCTCTCACCCTGCGACTGTAACTGATTTTGAATTTAAGTGTACTAATTGACGTTGTCGTTCAATTTGAATTAAATGTCTATAAATGTTTTCAATATTTCAATAAGTCAGTCCCCGGCCATCTTTTCAACGCGTCTGCCAGCAACCAATCACAGAGAAGTAAGAAGTCGGTTCTATCCATCAAATCTTTGCAATACTGGCAATGCAAAAATTTTATTAATAAATACTATATTAACTAAGGCCTAAATTAAAGTCCTAAGTACATCTTGCGCATCTGCTGGTTCATATCTATCTATATGTAAACAATTTGAAATTGTTGCTTTTCTTTGTGTGTTTGTAAGATGGCATCAAAAAATAGCACGACCTTTTGATATATTGAGAGCAAATTCACTCGCAAAATAAGTAGATTCATGGCAAAATTACGAGATAATGAAGTCATGTGATATCGACCAGGAGTTCTTCACAAAAGCACAAAAGGCCCTTTTCCATAAAAATTAAATTGCCAAAAATGAAAACATCTTCAGTTCCACAATGAATAGAATATTGTATTCATTTAAGCCAAAAAAGATTTTTTTTTTCGTTTCAACTGACTGTAAATGATAATGAGGGGAAGTGACTTAAAAGAGAAAAGATGGCATTTAATTATGTAAATGGCATCACAGAACTTTGAAAAAAGAGGATGTACACCGCTATAAATGAGGAAACCTAATTGCATTTTTTAACTTACGGATCGTTATACACTTAAAAATTATGGTAGATTACAAAGTACTAATTTACTGCAGCTTTAAATGTAACTAAAATTTATTATATCCTCATGATATCCATGTTTGAAAAAAAAATATACAACATTGTATGAGGTCAGAATAAGAAGGAAAACAAGAAATTTATGAAGGAGCAAATATATGGTGGCAAATATTCTGAATACTTAATTTTTGATGGAATTATTAAGCATTTTTATCCTCTTTTACATATTTATTTCGTACAGCTGTCTCTATTGAATACTTTTTTCATGGAATCGTACGAATTTTCGAAAAAACCGGAAAATGAAATCATTAGTTAAAATTCTGATCTCCCTCTGGAATTCGATCCTGAATCCATATAAGTCACCATTTAAGCTTGATTTATATCCAATCCTGAAAAATAAACGCAGCAAAAATAATTTTTGATCTGAAGTAAAAATTCCAAAAGTGTAAATCTTTAGTGACGTAATTCTCTACTTCTTCTTGAATTCATTGCTGAATTCATATCAGACATTATCTAAACTTCTCCTGAAGCTAATTTTGATAAATAGTTGTTTCAAGAGAAAAAAATGCACAATAAGAAGAAAAGAACCGTAACTGAAAATCCTTTGTGAAACCACCTTCCCCATTTTCCTTCTAAATTTAATGCCGAATCCATATCGATCATCATCTCAGCTGTGAAACTAGCAGATTTCTAGAAATATATATTTCAGGGGACATGTCAGTTTTTGACTCTGAAGTGAAACCTCCAGAATCCGGAGTCGAAATTCTTAGTAGGTCTCCTTCGGAATTTTTATTGTAAATTCATATCAGTCGTTATCTAAGCTAACAAATCTTGAGTAGATTTTTTTAAGGAAAATATTTGAACCGGATATGGAAAATAAACCGAAAGTGAAAAATCTCTTCATGAATAGTTATATTTCCTGCAGAATTTGATGCTGGATCTATGCCAGTTATAATTCAAGATCTATTTATATCTAATTTTTCGAAATAGATGTTTCAATAAAATGATTTTTTTTACCGAGGGTAGGTAAAGAATATGCAGTGAATACCCCCCCCTCCTCCACCATTCTCCCCAGGAGTGCTGCTGAATCTAAATCAGTCATCAGCTGTATCTACTATCTACTCTCTATAGTAGATCTGTATCTACTATCTATAGTAGATATGTATCTACTATCTATAGTAGATCTTTAGAAATAGATATTTCAAGGTTACATGTTTCGTAATAATATTAGCAGGGCACATTTTTTAATACCACTAACATTTTTGACATTCAAGGATTTTATGCGCTTTGGTCTACAATTGCGAATGCAGAAATAATTGCAACGTGCCATATCGGTCGTGTTAAGAGCTATATTGTGGCTTGGGAAAACGATTGATTTTCCCTTAACATAAGGATAAGTTTGACTAACCAGAAGGATAAATTTGACCAACCAGAAGGATAAATTTGACCAACCAGAAGGATACATTTCTTTTTTTTTGACCGATTTTTCTCACATGCAACTCGTAGGAAGTAATTTTGCATTCTGTTTCTTTTGTATAAATATAGTAGGTACAAAAATTATGTAATTAGTTTGGACCGTTTTTTGAGATCTCACGTAAAGCACATTTCTACATTTAAGTCGTTACAGGAAAGATCCTCTGGATCGTCTTTTACAAATGAATCTGGATGGTAAAGGAGTATTTTCATGAATACCACGAAGGATCATTTCAAAGTTCTAGCTCTGTACGATATATAGACTCGATCTCTTATAAATATACATTTATAGGGAATCTTCAGCGGTAAGCAGAATAGCTAGAAACCTACAAGTATGTGCTTCCATGAAGTTAAGTGATAATTGTAATGAAGTAAGTGATAATTGTCTGGTATATTGTAAAAAAATCTGATGTGGGCAGCACATGACTTTCCTTATATAATGCAATGAATTTACTATATTTACAGTCAAAAAATTTGTTTTTCTTATAGTAGATACTTATATTCTTTCCAAGATATTGAATTTCCGATAATTAGTCGTCATTTTCATTGATTTAGCGTCATTTTAATCTATTTGGCAAGATTTTCGTTAATTTGACAACATTTCAAAAAGTCGCCCAGTTGGCGACATTCCGCCAAATTCGTCGCCAAAATCTCGCCAAGCTTTACTGACGGAGAAATAAGTTATTCTTATAGCAGATAAATGACTATTGAGGTTCAAATACAAAAATATTACTCGAAGTATCTTTTCTCATGAATGGAACGAGCTAGATCCACGAGAATGATTTTTACCAAATTTATCGCATGGTATTACATATGAAAAGTGAACATGTTTCTCAATAGGAAATATATTTTTTTTTATTTTATATGACTTTTTGATAATTTTTTTGAAAAATGTGCAATATCTCGATAATGGTTCATGATAGCGTTCTAAAATTTATATTAATCGTTTTTTAATGAAAAATTACATAAGAAATGTCTATTTGCGTAACTTTATTAGCGGTTTTGATTTTTTGACTATTTTTTCAAAATTGCACTCGAAAATTTAGGGTGGTTCTGAACATTCGATTACGTTTAAAAACAATAGGCTTCCAGTGTCTACGGATTGTGATTTTTGTACCAAATTTGGTTCAAATCGGTCCGTTCATTCGTCAGTTACCGTCTCCAGAATCTCACTGACACACACACACACACGCACACACACACACACACACACACGCACACACACACACACACACACACACACACACACACACACAGACATACACACACACACACACACAGACATCACTTCAAAAATGTTTGATTCATGATCAGGGATGCTTGAAACGTGCTCTCCAGTCGAAAACTCGAATTCGAATTTTCGACCCCGTCACAATACTTTCCTTATACATTATGTATATAAGGAGAGTAATAACGAGAGGTAGATTGAGTCAAACAGCAGGTGAGGCCGTTTTACTTAAAACACGAAGAATTACATCACTTAAGTGATGAAAAGTAATCACTTAAGTATATGTAACCATTTAAATGATGAAGTAATGAAATGATCACTTAAGTGGTGAAGTAATGATATGATCACTTAAGTGATGAAGTAATAAAATTATCACTTAAGTGATGAAGTAAGTTTAAAGTAATCACTCAAGTGATGAACTGCATCTTAAAATTTATAAATCGTGGGATTTTTTATAAGGACATTTTTGCAGGCATTGATCGAGAATGGCTAGAAACAAAAAAATCGCTATTATACCATCATGCATAAAAAGAAAATTATTCTAAATATTTTTAATTAACTGCATATTTGTATAATTAACCGTTCATGAGATGTTTTAATTTATAGTTATTGAAAATATTATTTTTTATATCCTGTAATTCAATTTTGTATACAGTGTATGATTCTATATGTAACCATAGTAAATAGTGTTAATCTTCAAATTCCGAAATCGTCTTCTGCCTATTTTTTCTTTGAAACTTTTAAAAATATGTTTGATAGCGGTTCATTTACAGATTAAAATGTCTAGAAACTTTGAAGATAAGGCGAAATGTAGTAATTGGAGATGAAATATTATTTTATATACTGTAATTTCCATGGTAACAGAAGCATTAAATGTGCACCACTTTTATGTATCATTTTGAACCTATTTTTGATATTCAGAACTTTTATTAAGCGTATAAGTTTCATAATTAGTCACCAGTAACCATTTTGCCTACACGAAGCGGAATGGATATGATTAGTATATCTTACATAATAAAATAAAATGTATGTTTGTATCATCTGCAGCTAGAAATCTTAGCCTCGGATAGAGGCAAAAATTTATACAGATGTGCGTCAAGACCCGAGGTTGTGGAGGTAAAGGTAAGGAGTTAAAAATCCTTGCTGAGAAAATGCCAATATCATTTAAGACAATAATTATGGCACTGCGATAAGATAAACGCCCCGGCATTGTATGTAATCCGATGAAAGACTTAAAATATTTATTAAAACTGTCAATTTTGCAGAAATAAATCAGTGGCGGAATACAAATTAGATCTGAAACAATAAGGAAAATTCCTACGTATTCAAAATTACATTACTTTTAAATTTATTTTAATCTCCCTATATTCTGAACTATGTCTTACAACTGTGAAAAAATACTGATTAATTATACTGATAATGCGAGAATCTTTATTTAAAAATAATCAAAAATACATATCCTTAATACTATGTTTCTCTGTTAAATAGAAACAAAAGACGCTTTACTGAAACTAGATATAATTCTCAAAGCATTATGGCATTTTCAAGCGTTTAATCCATAGTTTTATCTCCTTCTCTCTAATTCCATTCCCAAGACTTTTATATACTTGGTGAGAGTAAAAAAATTGTACTGCTTTTTAGTTATTTTGATTGATATTCTGATTGATATTTTGATTGATATTTTGATTAATATTCTGATTGATATTTTGATTGATATTTTGATTGATATTATGATAGATATTTTGCTTGATATTCTGATTGCTATTTTGTTTGCTATTCTGATTTATATTTTGATTGCTATTCTGATTGATATTTTGATTGTTATTCTGATTAATATTTTGATTGATATTCTGATTGATATTTTGATTGATATATTGATTAATATTCTGATTGATATTTTGATTGATATTTTGATTGATATTATGATAGATATTTTGCTTGATATTCTGATTGCTATTTTGTTTGCTATTCTGATTTATATTTTGATTTCTATTCTGATTGATATTTTGATTGCTATTCTTATTAATATTTTGATTGATATTCTGATGGATATTTTGATTGGTATTCTGATTGATATCCTGATTAATATTTTGATTGATATTCACACAAATTGGTCCCTTAGCTATTCAAATATTATCACAGAGTTTACAACTTGACTCCATCGAAGATATCGAAGAACATTATTTCTAACGATGCTTGAACCAAATCCGTAGTATAATTCCTTCATATTTATTTATTTATTTCTAAAAATATGTCGAAATCTGCAGTTTTTTAGTTCCCTTATTCCTAGCTCATCGTTTCCTAAAATGGAATATTGGCGCAATTTTATACTCTTGCAAAAATATGGGTGTATATCTTCGCATTGTAACCAAAACAAATGTTTTTTTTTATTTCTCTATATTTTATTTTTTGCGAATTTTCAAACAAACACATAAAAATTGAAATTTTACGTTCCGCTAATGAAGTGCTATAACTTTTCACGTTCACAGGACGGGCAGTTTCCATAAGAAGTTTTTGTGCATGGTGGCAAATATTTTGCGCGACTATACAAGCGTTGAAACTAAAGGACATAGATTGAAGCAGGCGATTTGGAAATTGAGTGTCGTTATTTGCATCTATTATTTAATCACTGATATTTCAAATAATTAACATTCGATAGAGATGCAGGGAAACTTCAATTGCAAATACTTATTTAAGTATTAGATACCACAGCATTAATATTACTTTCTGTCATACTACAGAAATCGAATCAATCTCAACCATATGCCTTAATATTCTGTCAGTCATTTAATGCCCTTCATTTATAATGATATCAAAGGCACACTTCATGAGGAATAGCTATAAGTCTATATATCTGGGTTAACATCATCGGATATAGCAGTCTAACCACAGATGGAAGGGGCTCTATCAATTCAAGGGAAAATCTATAATTTAATTAGAACATAACATTAAATTTAACTCCAGATAAACTCCCATAAATCATATGATTCCGCGTGGTGCATGTACCGTTAACAGTTAAGCATATATCATTTATATATTATTAACAGTAGTATACCCGTTTTTAGTACGGAATATATAAAGAAACTCAAAATTCACAATTATGTGAAAATTCGTGTAGTATAAGAATCTTCGTTATCGCTATGCAAATTAATTTTCACAGGATCTATAAAGGCTAAAATAGTATTAGAAGATATTTCCGTACAATTGTTTGTACAATTTTTATTCTGTGTCAACATTTGACTAAGCACAATATATGAGTTTGACAAATCTTTTCCAAAATAAAACAGATTAGAAACAGAACAGAAACAAAAGTTATTGAAAATAGCAATAATACTCGTGATCTTTGAACCCGAAGGCAGTAATTAATATTATCCAATCAAAAATGCAATGTCGTTCATTTATAAAATCTATATTTGTATCCATTCCTTTATTATATAAATCGGAAAAACATTAATAAAAATGGTCTGCCGTATAAACATATTTGATTTAATTGCGTTGCTAATCAGCATGATATCAATTCCTTCAAATAAATTTGCAGAAAAAATATCGTCTGCGTAATATTGTTTCATAGAAGTTTGAATTTCGAGTTCTTTATTCTACCTCAACAATCCCTGGTCCTGGAAACTCAAAATATAGACTAAATTTTAAGTGGGGCTATTTCAAGGTTAGCCACAAAATTTCATGAAATTCGTTACAGACAGTTCCCCTTGATGATGAAACAAACAAACAAACATACAGATAGAGCCGACGTGGTTGTCGAGTGGTCAAAGGCAAGCGTTTCCGTAGCAATCGGTCGACCGCCACGTTGTGGGTTCGAGCCCCACGTAAGGCATGGCTGTTTGTGTTGTGGGCGCAATGTGATCCGCCCCCCCCTCTGGTGCGCCTGGGGCAACGTCAATGGACGGCTAAATGGTTCACACTCTGGCTGCTGTAATAAAGGCGAATGACGCAGGTCAAAAGTGCCTGACCATTTGATTAAAAAAAACAAAAAAAAACATACAGATAGATATAGAGACGGACATATTTTTAATTTCAGTTATATAGATTTATTTATTTATTGAAAATGGGAAATCATAACATTGTATTTTAAGAGAGAGATTTCCAGTGCAGCATAACTCATATTATTCGGCCAAGGTACGGTATAAAAAATCGCCAGTGACTCAAGGCAGATACAGCCGAAATGGTTTGCCGTCCCAGAAGGGTTTTTTATTGGTGATAAATCTGGGGACCTGGATAGCCATGAGAGGGTATTAAATCCTCGGAGACATTATTGCGGAAGTCGTGCATTATGTGGTTAAGCGTTGTCTTGTTCGTAAATGGAACCTGGGTGGCTTCATAGTATAGGTAAAACAATCGGCAGCAAAATATCGTTGACGTACAAGTAAGTGATCTGTCAGATTGGCTTGCAGCACAACTGGAGGAGATCTGCTGTCCTACGAAATGGCTCCCAAGAAATGACTCCTTTCTATAAGTGTTACTATAGGTGGTACTTTAGGTGTCACTAAATAAAAATTTTTGAAAAGTAACTGTAGTAATACGTCGCAATTCTTAACACAGATTCTGAAAATTTCAGTGCTATGATTAATTTCTTGTATTACCTACTTTCTGCGTAATCTTTATGACAAAACCTTCTTCTTTGACAAATCTCCTTTCAGTGGTGATTACTTACAATCCTTTCTCTTCCACCTCGTTTGGACCGTTGAGTGACTATTTATCACATTGGACATTTATGGGAAACGACTGACGAGGTAGGTCGTTGATGGTGCATACATTTGTGGGAGGCCGTAATTGTGAGGAACTGGAGATTTGTACTTAACCTCATTCATCAATTAAGAGCAGCGGGAATCATGAATATCGTCTGCATAGAATGCTGAATAGGTTTGTTCCGGGGAAATCTAAAACTATGAATAAAACTATTATTGCTGCCCTTGAACTTGTAATGGTAACACAACGTATGCTGTAAAATAGCATTCTGGGGGGAGGGGAGGGGGATCTAATGTGGGCAGCAGATGACCTTCCCTGTAAAATTAATGCAATGGATTTACTTCTTTCACAGATAAAACTTATATATAACATCCACGGCACAGTGTTTTTAATGTGCCAGATGCGCTTCTCTTTATGACAGCATGTAAAATTATTTCGTAAAATTATTGCGCCAATTAACTTATATTTCGTGTGACTCTAAGTCGACAATTATTAATATTGATAGCGTCTGCAATAAGCATAGAGTCCATATATTGAATATTTTTTAATTAATTAATTCAAAAATTTGAAGCCATTTTGGTTCATTTGCCGTCATTTTTCAATTTTGATGATATTTTCTCGGATCTGGGTAAAAAATATAGCCAAGTTGGCGATATTTCGTTAAACGAGCATCCAAGTTTGCTAATGAGTCTTCACGTTAAACGATTCGCCATTTATTCCCAGACAATACACACATAGGTAGAAGATTTTTTCTTCTATTGATTATTGGCGAATTGTTGGAAGTAGAAATGCAAAAATAATACACAAAATGTCTTCGCTAGTGAATGGAACAAGCAAGATCTACGAGAAAGATGTTAACAAACTTATCTCATGATAGTGTATATAAAAAGTGAACATATTTCACGATAGTTAATATTTTTTTATTTTATGTAATTTTTTTAATACATTTATTTAAAAACTTGCAATATCTCAAGAATGTTTCGTGCTAGTGTTCGAAAGTTTGTGTCATTCGTTTACGAATGAAAAACTATATAAGAAATTATCCGTTAAGTAACATTGTTGAATTTTTTGATTTTTGAATAATTTTTCAAATATTCATTTGAAAATTTGGTGATTCTTCCGATCATTTGATTCCGTTTAAATTCAATAGAATTTCAGTATTCGCAGCTTATAATATTTGTAGCAAATTTCGCTCGAAACGTTCTATTCGTTTGTGAGATATCGCATACACAGTCACACATATATACAAATGTACACACATATATACACACACATATACACACACATATACACACACATATACACACATACACGCACATACATACACACATATACATGCACATAGACATCACTTATTTAACGTTCGATTCACGTTCAAGGATGCTTGAAACGTGCTTTTTCGACGAAAACTCGATTCCAAATTTTCGACTCCGTTAAAATACTCTTCCTGTACAATTCTCGACCACCATAACAATACATTTCCTATGCAATTTTTAACCCCATAACAATGCTTTCCCTATACAATTTTCGACCCCGTCACAATACTTTCCTATTCACTATGTATATATGAAAATTAAAATGTTAAAGTTTCTTTCAAGCTGACCATTAGGTACAATTAAAATTATATCAATATATATTTATTTAATACTCTGCTTTTTTAAGTCTGTGCTCTTGATTACGCTTTTTTATATAATTTACGCAAAATTGATGCTTCATATTTTGCAAATTTATTTCACATGTATGCAAATTTCACGGTTTTACCATATCAACTGTGAGAAGTGAAATTAGCGTAAGTGAAGCGTTTTAAGTGAAATTAGCGTATTTCTTTTCGCCATATCACCCGAGAGGAATGAATATATTTGATTTAAGAAGATTTACTTGTCTCGGCAAAGTTGCGTGAACTTATTTATATCATTTTCACATAATAAGAAACTGTATTTTTGAACATACCTTTGCACGAAGTATGCTGAAAAACACTCTTCTGAGGTAAAATGTATTAAGGTGTTTTTTTCAAATAGATCGATGTTATGGAAATATTTTCATTTGCATTCTCATATTAACATTATTAATAGAAATTCTCCTTTAACAAAAATATCATTAAACCAGATCTTGATATTCGTATGTATTTTGATATTATATGTATCTTGATATTCTTCCTTATGCCATACCAAGCCCCTCCCCCCCCCCCCGGGAACCAGTGAAGATATATCGAAACATTTTTTTCACAGTTCTATTATATGCTATTATATGCTTACCTAGGTTGAAGTTGAGTTTTAGGTAAAGTGCTATTATTATATATATCAAGCGAATTTGCTGTCTACGAGAAGATGAAATTAAGCAACAAAAATGTCATTAAACCAGATCTTGATATTCGTATGTATTTTGATATTATATGTATCTTGATATTCTTCCTTATGCCATACCAAGCCCTCCCCTCGGGAACCAGTGAAGATATATCGAAACATTTTTTTCACAATTCTATTATATGCTATTATATGCTTACCTAGGTTGAAGTTGAGTTTTAGGTAAAGTGCTATTATTATATATATCAAGCGAATTTGCTGTCTACGAGAAGATGAAATTAAGCAACAGAAATGTCATTAGACCAGATCTTGATATTCGTATGTATTTTGATATTATATGTATCTTGATATTCTTCCTTATGCCATACCAAGCCCTCCCCTCGGGAACCAGTGAAGATATATCGAAAAAAATTTTTCACAGTTCTATTACATGCTATTATATGCTTACCTAGATTAAAGTTGAGTTTTAGGTAAAGTGCTATTATTATATATATCAAGCGAATTTGCTATCTACGAGGAGAAGATGAAATTAAGCCTGATCCAGGTCGGCGCTTTGGCGTAGTGTGAGGGGAGGGGGCTCCCCTGAGAAATTAGGGGTCGAAAGCCGACCGAAAACCAAGTCAAGAGAGGAAAGCATCCTTTTGCTCCTGATCAGTTTTTTGGCTTATCCATCAGTAGGGTAAGTTGGAATGGCGGACAAAGCAGACATAATGGCTGCTCTTAAGGTTGATCCAATGACTAATATTGGTTGTTATATGACACGGTTTGTTGCCTGTCATAATAATATTATGAATGAAGTGGGGGATATTAAAGTTTCAGTTCCTGTTCAAACAAACATTGAGCTGGCTCTAATGTTGACAGTTATGATTGAGCAACAAACATTGATTGCAGTCCAGATGGGGCAATTAAGTGTAACAGAAATACCTGTTCCATATGCACAAGCGGTGGAAAAGAGAGAGAAACGTGGAAGGTCCAAGAGCAAGAAACGTACTACTCATGTGCTAGCCATCCATCCAACTTCTGAGCAGAGTTCAGATAAAGCAAAGGCTGAAGTGCAGAACCTGGTGAATCCCCATAAACTGGACATTAGTGTAAGGGGAGTTAGGAAGATAGCAAAAGGTGGAATCATTGTGGAAGCTGAAAGAGAGGAGGATATTGATCGGCTCATTAAAGAATTCACGGACCAAGATGAGTTAAAGTGTTTTAAAGTTGGAAAGCCAACGAAGAAAAACCCTCAAATGATATTGTATAATGTTGAAGAGTACATTACTGAGGATAACCTTAGAGAGAAAATAATTTCTCAGAATGAAGAGATGAGTAATATTATGGAATTTACTGTTAGATCTCATTTTAAGGGGAAGTGAGGCAATAATTGGGTAATCTCTTTGGCTCCAGTGCCATTTGGTGTGTTGATTAAGCGAGGAAAAGTGAATGTGGGATGAACCAGGGTGGACTGTAAGGAATTTCTGAGAGCAGATGTGTGTTACAAATGTCGATTCTATGGACATATTTGCAAGAACTGTCCAAATAACGAAGTCTGAGTAAACAGTGGTGAAGAGAGTCTCAAGACGACAGAATGTATAAAGAAGACGGTGTGTATGAATTGTACTAGGCATAACACGAAATTTAAAACGGCTTATAATACGGATCATAGATGTACCGCAAATGAGTGTAATGTTTACATCAAAGAACTGGAATTTTCTTCTTCTAAAGTGAACTATGGGTAACCCTAGTTTACTTGGTCACCACTTTGTTTTCTGGCTTGTTTTATGGAGCGTTTATTGCTGAAAATTTTTAATGTGTCCTTCTTGTATTCTACTACTTTCATTATGTTATACATGTGTATTTCTACTGTATTTATATGATACTCTTTCTTTTTGTGGATGTATGATGTATGTCATTTATGTTTTGCTGTATTATGTGATACTTTGTATTCTTTTTCCTGACAAGTTAGTCAGTGATTTTGTATAGTTTTCCTAATAAAGGGGTTATTAGAGGATGAGTCTCAACAAAGCGGCTTGGTGGTCTACGTCGGGTTTCGCTGGTTGGGTCTTTTTGTTCGGTTTTGGTGTGAACCGTGTTGTTGACTGTGATTGGCGGGGTCCCGTCTGGGAGTCTGTCCGTTCTCCTGGGGGTGGTGTCCTCGTGGCGCTGGCCGTGGATGGCCATGTCGCCTTTAAGATTCATGCCATACCAAGGCAGCTCTATAGGATGATTAGAGCTTTCTTGTTAAAAATGTATTTCGTTAATGATTTTCAGTTCTTAAATTGGATTCTTTTGCACTTTACATTTCTTTTTACTTTCCTTATATGCATACTAAGGAAAGTATTGTGACGGGGTCGATAATTCGAATGCGATTTTTCGATGGGAGAGCAAGTTTCAAGCATCCCTAAACACGAATTTAATATCTATGAGGTGATGTTTTTATGTATGTGTGTGTGTGTGTGTGTGTGTGTGTGTGTGTGTGTGTGTGTGTATGTGTGAGTGCGTGTAAGTATGTGCATGTCCGTGAGTTTATAGAGACTATATGTCATGCACGATTGGAGCGATTCGAACGAAATTTGGCACAAAACTTACAATCAGTAAATACTGGAAGCCTATCTGATGCTAAACGAAATTAATTGACTATTCTGAAGTTTTCGAATGAAATTTTGGAAAAATGATCAATAAAATCATCAATTTAAATTAATCAGAATTTTTATTTACGGTTTCTTTTTCACTCACTATTCACATAATTTTCTTGAAATATCTATTTGCCAGGTTTGTTTATATACCTGGTGGCCATAAAATAACGTGAGGTATTCATTTATTGGACGAAGCGTAAAAAAATCCGGTGGACGTACACAGTGGGGCGTGCGGTTTCGATTTCTAAAAAAAAATAAAAATAAATAAAATAGTTCCAAATATCGCCTCCAGGGGAAATTTTAGCACTGCAAAAGTATAGTAGTGTGAATAATGAATGAGTAGATGCCAAATGAGACAGTACGCATTAATTTTGTTAACAATGCCTAACAACGTTTATTGTTAATTACAAATGAAGTTCAATATGACCACCATTGTGATGTTCCAAGAACTGTGTGCGTTGCACGACATTTTCCACGGCGACTCTCAACATATAAGAAGGGGTTTGTCTCACGTGCAACGCAACTCGATCTTTCAACGTTGCGATATCGGGGACATATCCTTGATACACAACGCTTTCCAGAAATCCCCACAGCCACAAGTCACAAGGATTGGGATCAGGCGACCTCGTTGGCCATGCCGTGGGAAATGCAGGACTAATGATCCTGCTGTTAGAGAAATGCTCTCGCAATAAACGAAGTACTTTAAGTCCGATGTGGGGTGGTGCACCATTTTGCCGAAAGTGGTCGAATCAAGACATCTTCGTTGCTGCAGTTGTGGTACCACGATGTTCTGCGTAGCATATCCGTATACCTGTCAGCATTGAAGGCACAAATCACTGGTCCACTCTGCCGATTTTCCACATAAAATAAGGACCGATGATAAAAGATGCCACAAAGCTGCATCACACTGTGACTTTTGGTGAGAGGAGAGGTTTCTGCAGACATGCCTGTAAATTAGTCGCAGCCCAAATGCTGTAGTTGTGTGCGTGAATACCACCGTTCAAATGAAAGTGCTCTTCTTTACCCCATTAAATGTGCCACAATCATGCATTATCCACTTCCATGCGTGCTAAGAATCTCAAGGAATACTCAATTCGGGTGGCCGCATGGCTAGGGAGCAAATCTTGGACAGTGCACATTTTATAGGTGTAAAATTCAATATATGATACAGGATTTCCCACACCGTTGAGTATGGGATATCCGTTTCCCGGGATATTGCCCGTGCACTGTTGGTACCCCGCACAGTCGTCATCTTCTGTTCCACAATAGCAGTTGCAACTTATTCAACTTGTTGCTGACTAACCTCTTTGCGTTTCAGGCCAGATTGCCGTGCTAAAGTTCCGGTGCTTTCAACTCGTTGAATCATGTTTCGTAAGGTTGTTAAGCTCATCGGTCCTCGTCGTAACGTCTTCAACCGCCGAAATTCACGAAGGGCAGCATTGGCATTCTCGTTCCGATGATAATACAGCTTGACTAACAAAGCGCGATCACGTACAGTAAGAGTCATTGAAAGGTACTAGGTAGTTCGCCTCCGAATGATTACAATTCTCTTAGCCTTTCCTTTTATCCACATGATCGTTACATGGAATCCGATTATGCAAACTAGTGCATTTTACTCGGTAAACAGCGCCAAAATTTAGGCGGCGACTTTTTGAACTATTTTTTTTTTAGAAATCGAAACCACATGTTTGTTCCATTGTGTACGCCCATTGAATTTTCTTACGTTTCGTCTAATACATTACTCGCTTACTCGCAAGAGGGCCTTGAACAGTGAACACCTCACGTTATTTTATGGCCACCCGATATATGGCTTAGATAATGACTAATATGGACTCACTTTTAAATTACGAAGAGGGATAACAGGATTCAATGCGGATTTTTCCTTCCGATTCAGAAGATGTCACATTCGATTAAAAATTCTATTATACTTGAAACATGTTATTTTTAGGATAGACTATAAATAGAGCGTAAATAGAGCTTAAATAGAGCTTAGAAGACGAATGATATGGATTCAGCATCGAATTTCGGTGGGGATAGGAAGATTCACAAACTATTTCATATTCTAGATCTAAAGTTTTATGTTACTTTCGATTTTTTTCGAGAAACTGTATGACTGTACGTAATGGGTGCACAAAAATATATGAAAAGGCTTAACAGTTACCTCGAAAATAAAGTGTATGTACAACTTGCCACCATATGAAGGCTCCTTTAAAAATTCCTTGTTACATTTTTGTTTGTCTATAAATATTAAAAGATCGGTATATTGCACAAGCACCATAAATCATGTTAATAAAATTATACATTTAATTTCTTATACTAATTTCACTATACAATAAATAAAGAACCTTGCTACCCTAATCGTGAACCACACCATGGATCTTCGTAATGGTCCGCTGAAGCTCTACCGTTATTCTGAGATGGAATTGCAAGCTCTCATTGTGGAAGTGGTCTTTGCATTCTGCCCCTTCTATTGTCAGAGTAGCGGTAACCGAAAATCAGACTAAACACGCCTCTTATTTTTACCTCAAATTAGCCTCCTGTTGCTATTTTTATCCTCCAGAATAGCTTTCTGCATGGTCGTTATCCTCCTGATTTTTAAATCGGCACTCAATATACCAATATACCAGAGTACACTAAATCCATGCTAGACGTACTAGGGTCACTTTCAGACCTCCAATATATTTTCACAGCCCACAGGGCTGAGTTGTTTGGGCGCCCATGTAATAAATCTTGCTGCAGAAACCAGGAATCAAATCACGGATTTTCATACTGGTCAGCTGATGCTCTACCTTTAAGCTACTGGGACGAAATTTCAAGCTCTTATCATCAAAATGAATTCTGCAACTATGATTTAACCTCTGCATTTTTTGCTAATGTTGAAAATTACGTTTTATTTTTGAGAACCCATTCAACATTATGATTAAATGGTAGCAATTAAATGTAACGTTTAATCTTTGAGAAGCCATTTAACATTATGATTAAATGGTAGTGATAAAACGAAACTTTTAATCTTTGAGAATCCATTCAACATTATGATTAAATAGCAATGAATAAACGTAACGTTTTATCTTTGAGAATCCATTTAACATTGTGATTAAATGGTAGTAATTAAATATAACGTTTAATCTTTGAGAATCCATTCAGAATTATGATTAAATGGTAGTGATTAAATGTAACTTTTATTCTTTGAGAATCCATTCAACATTATGGTTAAATGGTCGTGATTAAACGTAACGATTAATGTTTGAGAATCCATTCAACATTATGATTAAATGGTAATGATTAAGCACGACGTTTAATCTTTGAGAATCTATTCATCATTATTATTACATGGTAATAATTAATTAAGCGTAACGTTTAATCTTTGAGAATCCATTCAACATTCCTAAGATTTGTGGGCAACATGATACTTTCTTTAACAGACCTATTTGGAATTTGTAGTCTGACAGACTTGAAAGCCTTTGTTATTCAATAGGAACATCAGTCAGAATATTATAATGTCAAAGAAGTTTGCGTACCTATTTAAGGATTCTTGGGAAAGTCTTTAAACATACTAATGATTTAGGAATGAATAGTCCTTGTGTGTACATGTTAAATCTATATTAAAGTTATTAAGCCCCACATCGGCAAATTAAAGAAATAAGGAAGTTAGATGACATGATCTAATGTGGCCAGCACATGGATTTTCCAGCAGACTCATTCATTTTATTTCATTTTCTGTTTCATTTTTTTAATAATTCAGTAAGTTGATATTTATTGACAAAATTTAGATATGTATATATTTTTTTAATTACACAGAATTTGCGGTTTTAATTAAATTTTCGTTTTCGTTTGACACTTCCAAAGGTGATATGCTAAAATCCTAAATATCTTGAGAGCTGTTATCCATACAGTAATGAGGTTGTTCTTATTTTTTTCGTCATCAAAGCTGATGTATAAAACGACCATTTAATTAATGCATTTGAACATATGTAGTCTTTAATTTCATATTTTAATGATATTTGAGGGCCATTTTTCAGTAAAACGTAGGTTTTATTTCTCTAAATCATACCAAAATCTGATCAGCACCAGGGTAACCCATAATACACATAACTACCAAATTTTGTGAAATTTCATTGAATAGTTTTTGAGTCAGACTGGATAAATACATTGCATAGACAGACACACAGACGTAACGTTAAAAATTGTTATTTCGTGTGTTAGAATACTTAAAACTTGAAAAATTCCTTGAAAATTTTAGTTCCAGATTTAAGAACGATTTCAATACTTTTACTATACAATAATACATCACTATGTAATGTAGAGAAACTCAATTACACCATCAATTACACCATTGTCTAATTACTGGGAATCGTTGCAAAATCGATTAAAGAAGACATTTATATCCCATAATTACTTTCTCTGCAATGCATGGTAATGTATAGGGAAATAATTGGAATCGTGCTGAAAATTGCAACTCGAGTTTTCGACGGATCTACACACACGTTTTGGGACCTCTAGAATTCGAAAACACTATCTTTAGCTAGAGTCTGTGAATGTGACTGTGTGTGTGTGTATCTGTATGTATGTCGGTGTGTCCGTCTATTTGTCTGTCTGTCTGTACAGATATTGCATCCACTCTAACTGAAAAACTAATTGACCAAATTTCATAAAATTGTGTATGTAAGTTCCTTGTGGGAAACCCTGGTGCTGATTAGATTTTGGTACAATTCGGGATAACAGAACCCGTCTTTTTTTGCGAAATGGCCCACAAAAATTATCTGTATCCACTCTATCTAATTTCACAAAATTTGGTAGATAGATCATGTATAGGCTAGCCTGGTGCTGATCAGATTTTGATATGATTCGAAAAAAAGAACCTGCCTTTTTTGTGCGAAACGGCCTGAAAAAATCGTTAAATCTAAAAATAAAAGACTGCATGTGCTCAAATATACGAGTATCAATTAAATGCTTATTTTATACATAATTTTTGACTTTGAAAGTATAAGGCCAACCTCATTACTTTAGGATTAACCGTTCTCGAGATATTTTAGATTTTTCACATCATCGCTACGCTACATTTGAAAAAAGTCCAGTTACCAAATGAAAGCGAAAATTGAATTAAAAGTGCAAATTCTGTGTAATTTAAAATAATTATGGCTGTTATTTTGTTTAATTAAACTAAATTTAATGAATTATTAAAGAAATAAATAGAGCGTGAATATGAGTCTGAAGGGAAAGTCATATACTGCCCACATCAGATTTTTATAAGTGAATTACTGCCATATTCTGGAATTATGCAATAAATAACACTTGCATGACACAATAAATACTTCAACTTCTATGCACAGAAATCTAGCGTTGAGCCTGTTCAAAATACCTACCATCGGCAATAATATAGTATATTTGAATTCGATGATTCGACATCGTATGGCAGTTATTGTCTTCCATATATGTGCTTTCTACCTTCTTGATATTGATACTCGTTAAACAATGGTAAACTATCTTGCCTACCTTGGATATTCTCCCAAACTTTGCCTCTTGATTTAATTGCCAGTTCTATTTTTCAACTCTTCATAATTTTGCTATAAACTAGTTTTTTACATGATTTTTGTGGAACAGGTTTTTGGGCAGGATAAACAGGGGTACCAGTTTTTGCCAAAACGTTATCTGACACATCGACATATTATTCCGACATGTAATGGTATTCACTGAAACACAACAGATTTGTTTCTACTTCTAAGAAAATACATAATTGGCTTTATTTCAGTTATTCTATAATGATGTTACATAATATTAAGTGATTTCTCTATTTTTTTATTTATTATATTATGTAACATATTTTTTTTTATTACAGGTGTATGTTTGTTGCATAATTCACCTTACTCCCTGAATATTACATTTAACTTCACGTATATGGTAGTAATAAAATGTGCAATGAGTTTTGGCTATTTACTTGGCCGACAACACTAAGCTGCAAGGTAAGAAAATACAACATTTTCTTTTGCATGAGCGTTTTGTAACGCGGTTTCAAACTTTTCGCATATCACTATGATACTGATGTTGGAAAAAGTTTGCTACACGATTCTTCATCTATGGAAAAGACGAAAAATGCGGTGAAATGCTATGTCCATGATTTCCTTCGAAACATTTTGACGTCTGTATAGACAAATATTCTAGTTTTAAATGCACAGGTTAAGCATGCATCTATACAGGGTGAGGCAGAACTCATGGGCCAGTCTTTAAGGGGTGATAAATCACATCTAAACAAGCAATTTTTGTCATACAAAGCAGGGTCGAAACGCAAGAGGTGAACCGCTAGACGTCGCTGACTTTGAACGCAGTGACGACTGCGTCAGAACTAGCCAGAGTTTAAGCTGATCGCCTGATCTCTCCTGTCTCGACTTTTTCTTATGGGGCCATATGAAAAGTCTCATCTACGATAGCCTCATCGACTTCGACGAGAACCTTGTTGCTAGGATTGCTGTTGCTGCCGGCTCTGTCCAAGATATACCGGGTGCTTTTACTTGCGTGCGCCGTTGGCTACGTCGCAGGTGTGAAGCCTGCATTACTGCTGGTGATCGCACTTTTGAGCAGTTTCTGTAACTTTGTCCATGCATTCTGCAATTTCTGTCAGTCAAACATACGTCTTGCCTACTCTGTCATTTTTGTGATTCCTCTTTTCGTGAGAGAGTCATGATTTCCTCATTTCATGAGCTACCACCTAGCGGTTCACCTCTTGCATTACGGTCCTGCTTTGCATGATAAAAATAGCGAGCGGCGCACGTTAGTAAAAATACCTGGCATATCTTGGACAACGCCGGCAGCAACAGCAATCCTAGCAGCAAGGTCGGAGTCGATGGGGCTATCGTAGATGAGACTTTTCATATGGCCCCCATAAGTCGAGACAGGAGAGATCAGACGATCAGCTTACCCTGGCTAGTTCTGACGCAAGTCGTCTCTGCGTGCAATGTCTGCGATGTCTAGCGGTTCACCTCTTGCGTTACGACCCTGCTTTGTATGACAAAAATTGCTTGTTTAGATGTGATTTATCACCCCTTAAA
Organism: Amaurobius ferox; assembly: GCA_951213105.1. Lineage (NCBI taxonomy): Eukaryota > Metazoa > Arthropoda > Arachnida > Araneae > Amaurobiidae > Amaurobius > Amaurobius ferox. Next base: position 62,448,198 of record OX578146.1, read on the forward strand.
GTTTGGCCCATGAGTTCAGACTCACCCTGTATAATATTCCTAGGAAAGTCCTTATATATCGCAATAATTTTAAAAAGATAGGTTTATCAGTGTACACGTTAGGTATTTCTACAGCAAAGTGATCAATCTCAATCGAATAACAGCGATTTCAGCGCCACCCTAGCTGAAAAATTAAATAGTTAGGATTAGAAACTCTGCAAGAAATACATAAAAATAGCCAATTACACCAAAGTTGCAGATAATTGCCTATTGAGTAGAAGTCGACAGTAAAACTGTTATAGAAAGTATTTATTTCACACAATAGGGTTATTGGCGAATTGTTGTTTTATTCAAGAATACCAAAATAGGCTGGTCAAAATGCCTTCCGCCTACATCAATGCTCGTTTGAATTCGAGAAAGAATATATGATCACGTATTTTAACAGGTACTGTAAGTGTTACTACGTTACAATTCTTAATGATTCGAAAAAGAATATATGGCCGCGTTTTTTGACAAGCACTACACGTATTACCGTGTTATAGTCCCCAATGATTCGACATTTTTCCAGATAGTTACTGCCGTCTATATACCGTATCATGCATTTCTCATGTCTATTCTTACTAATTATATAATCCTCTACAATTTTGCAATTGACATATTCCTTCTGTTTTGTTTCTTGCCGAGTTCTATATTTTAACTATTTAATGTATCCCCTAGGGTCGTTTTTATTCTACAGAGCATAGTTACGTTTCTAGATATAGATTTAACTTGTACACTCATGAAACTTTCTTTAAAAAATTATTAGGCGTGTTTAAGGACTTCTAGGAAGTTTGTATATTAAACGGCTGAATTCCTTACAAGTCAAATCTCAAGAAACACACCTGTTAACGGAGTGAGTCAGATCTTGAAAGACAGATTATTCACACGCAGATCATGAGTCAAATCGAAAATTGGGATCTGACGGAGTGGGTCAGATCTCAAAACACAGGTTATTCATACCCAGAATATTCATCATGTGTCAAATCGAAAACTGAGATGGGTCGAAATCCGTCAGATCTCAAAAGACAGATTATTCTGTGCAGATTATTCATAATGTGCCAAATCGAGAATTGGGTTCTGACGGAGTGGGTTAAATCTCAAAAGACAGATTATTCACTCGCGGAATATTCATCATGCACCAAATCGAAACGTGATGGGAATGACTGGATATAGAAAAGGGGAGTTATAAGAAGCCGTGTTTTCTTTATCTTGCATACGTGGACCATAATTATCCCGAAAGAGAATGTTGTTTATATTTTCACACACTCAAACCATTATATAGAGCGTTTGCTTGTGTTAAAAAATTGAATAAAAAATAGTGAGAGATTTACCAATTTGAAAAAATGAATACGTCTACTATAAAAGGTAACCTTTTAAGTCATTATGCACGCTTTACCTTTCCATTGTAGTGTTCTGCAGCTAAAGAAGCCGGGTCTGCTGATAGTAGAACGCCTATGCGCTATGGAATGATAAAGTTTGCAGCGCCTCTTGCGGCAAATTCGAGAAGGCACAATTCCTACCTCGAAAACAACGCTAGATAGGTGAAAGTTTTCACTTACAAAGTTGTAGAATGTTCTCTATTTAGTATGGGAAAATATGCGATTAGCGTACACACAATATAATTAACAGTGGATTGTGGCTCAACTTGACTTTCTCGTACTAGAATTCATTTTTATCAAATTTCACAAGAACAAATTTGAAAAAATCGGTTTCGTGAGACCAAATGATTACAACTATAGCGTGTTGCCATTCACTTTAAAGGGCTTGGAAAAATCTTTTAATTGATATCATACTTGGCAATTTACTCCCGGGGAGGGGGGGTAACTTGACAAATAATTGCAATACGTCACGAACAAATGACGTCGCGGACAAATAACAATTAACGTCACGAACAAATGACGTCAAGAACGAAAAGCAATTGTATCGCGGCTTTTTTTTTCACAACAACGATTGAATTTATTAAGTCTCGTGATCATTGAGACATAAATAAACCATTTTATGCGTGATTATGTCAAATTGTGTCCTATGCTGCCATGTTAAAAAAATATAAAATTGGGAATAAAATTCAAAGTTTTCGCTAGAATTAAAAAAAAATATATCTAGTTCTAGATTTATTGATAATAAAGCCGAATATAAAGTTCTCCTGGAAATCCATTTGATATTTGTGGCTGCTATCGAGTATACAAGAAATCGACCACAGAAATCAGACAGACGGACAGACCAACGCATATCACTCCAAAAATAGTCAACATGTGATCAGAAGGTCTTAAAACATATATTTACATCAAAATCTTGAAATCGAAAATTTCCCTGAAGACAATTTTTTCTCTATGCTACATATTCCTCACAGCAAAGATCGTCACATGTAGAACAGTGACGTTGAGGTCACGCGACACCTGGGTCACAATGTGACATCATATTTGTGACTTCTATGCGACGTTACGTATTAGTGACTTTGTAACTTCATAGTGACTATATTCTGTGACGCTTCCGCAATTTAATTAACACGCAACAATGTGACGACTTTACAATGGCAATTACAATGTGACGTCACAAACAAGTTAATATGCGACGTCACAAACGACCATGAAAATGACCAAAATGACTTCGCTGTGACCTACCTCAATATGACATTGCCGAGACGTACTGCGACGTTCTGTGACGTCCCAAAGCCACAGTGTGACGTAAATCTTACGTCACTGTGAAAAAAAATGCTATTAGGGATGAGAAAGTAAAAATAAGGTCAGCGCAAAAGAATAATTCTAAATAAAATAAAATTATCTTATTTCACCGATTATTAGTTTCCCATGCGTATTTCTCGCCATTTCCTGCAGATACGCTTCAGTAGTGAACTGGCATTTGCGTAATTATGGCTTCTTGTTAATCTTTTTTTTTACCGTTTGTGTACTTGATATAAGCAAACAGTACATATTTCCGTATTAAATTGAAAACGCTGTGTAATTGAAAATTTTCGCCTATTTTGCTTCGGTGTTTGAGATAAATTCTAACTTAATCAATTCGCCCCTGAAAATGCTGCAAACTTTATCAACCTAGTTGTTTTCACATAAGTAGACCTTATTTTTGCAGCTTATTTTCACATTATTTTCACATTAGTAGACCTTATTTTTGCAGGAAGGCTAAAGGGATGCATACGGACTTGAGAACACTGTATAACATCGTTTCCGTATGAGCACAAATTTCGAAGATCGTCTGCGAATCGCTACCGATGATCTACCGACCAGCTTCTTTTTTTCTTGTAATACAGAAAACTAGAAAATGTACCCGACATTGTCCAGGATTTTAAACAGGAATTAATTGAGTTCATTCATTAATTTTTTTCAAAAGGCATAGTCATTACGGCTAGGTGTAATAGGCCCTAAATAAGCGCATAAAGCGTCTTACACGTGTAATGATCATAGTGCGACTGAGTATTATGTTCTAAATAAGCTTTGATACGCCCTAAATTAGCTCTGTATATACGTATTTCTCCCTCTGAAAGGCGTAATCTTAATATGCCATTTGCGTCCTAAACGATCTTTTGAGCCTAAATAACTTACTTAGAGGATCCACATTATAGTAAATTTTCAATCGAATTCAAAGAAATGGAATCCCCTCACATTGCAATCAACACCTATCGGTGCTGATGTGCGTACATGAAGGGTAGAATTTTTGATCAAAATTTCCAAGACTTTTTTTACATTAACTATACATTTATATCCTCTCAAATTATAATTACTGAACGGATGTCTACAATTAAATAATTTTTGCTTTGGAGCAGTGTGTAATATTTAAGGCAATTGCTAAAATATAAAAACCGGATTGTGAGTCAATTTTTATTTCTAGCAATTTTAAAATCGACACTTCACGACACGAAAAATATATATTTTTAAAAGATTAACTAATACTCGCTTATCATTTGTATGGATTTTGTTTGAAGTTTGTTTGAAAGAAAATTCTTCGATCTTTCGATGATGTTAAGATGGAAACTCTGCAATAATATTTTCAATTGTTAAGGAACCAATTTGAGTGAAACTCTTTTAAATTGACACTTTAACATTTGGTAAATGAAAAAATAATTTGAATTAAAAAAATATCGATTAAGTGTTTCCTCCCAGAGGCCAAGGTACCCCTGTTCCAAATCTCATGGCCATACGCTGCTTAGATTTTCTGCTACAGACGATACAAACAGACATACACACAGACATATCCCTTTACTATAATAATCGATAAAATGTATAAGATATCCTATCATGCAGAAGATATCAGTGCTTGTCTATTACAATCAGTAAAATCTTTTCTCAAATTTTGCCATAATTATCAAAATTTTGCAAAAAACATTTCCACATTAAATACAATAAAATAACATAGACAAACAAACAGTAATATTTATCGATAAAATGCAGAAAAATAAAAATGAAAATGCTTACAAAATACAACACTGAAATCAAAAATAAAATACGGAATTAAGCGAAAAAGTTATTTAGAAGAAAATCAGCGTCAGACAATTTATTTTTCCACGAAGCACAAAAAAAAAGTACACTCTTGCAATTCGAAAACAAACATTTATTGCGAAACTTTATTCTTTATCTTTATTCTTTATATTTATCAGAAAAGGAATCACGTCCTCCTCGGAAATCACTTCTAATCTTAACAGCGGTTGTTAATCACTTCGAGGTGATTCTCTCACAGAGAACAGCCATTTGTTTGGGGAATTCCTTTAGTTTTATTTGTTATTGTTTATTATATGTTAAGTCAGCAATGACAGACATGATATAGTGAATAAAGTATTGATTTTTTTTTAATTCATCATATGGAAACTTTTACGTTCTCAGCAATAATTACAGTTTAATTGAAAAGTCGTACATTTTAAATTTTAAAGCCCTTTAATTCACATGAAATTGAAGTAATAGAATTTTTTTTAGATAGGAGGCCCTAATATACCCTAAAATGTATATCAGAAATATCGTCTGCTGTTTTTAATATGCCAGGCGATCATGAAAGAACACTTTATTATTAATAAAAAAAAAAAACATGGCGTTTTTCCGAAATGAAGATTTTTTTTTCAAAACAATATTTTCTAGCCATTTTTATGAATGGCAATAATTACGATGAAACAATTTTTCTTTATTCTGAGCTGAAAATGAAGATATGTTTGGTTTGGTTTTGTATGCAACAGATCCCGTTCCTTGAAAACATTTTACTAGTCTCGTAATTGTTGAATCTTTAATGGTTTTAGAGCATGTTATTGTTGAGACCCAGACCGTCCAGGCTACCAGAAAGGTGTAAGGTAACTGTTTGGACTGCCGGTAAGTGCCACCCAATTTAGACCGGAACCCAGTGGGGGAGGCATCCACAGGGACCGTACCCTCCTTCCCCTACCACCAACCTCTCGGAAGGACTTACGGACCCACATGTTTAACGTGATCGTACTCCGCATGAACATGCCGGCAGTTGTGGCAGAGTGCAAATCCAGCGCGCAAACTACCGGGCTACCGCGCCCGAAATGTGCCAACAGCGCGCGGTGTTCCCAGGTTTTAGAGCATGTATATTTCTTCTGAAATTTTTAATGAAACTCTCATGAGAACAAAATTTAAGTTACACGGTTTTTGTGAAATGCATAAAAAAGTAAAAAAAAAATAATTTTTAGCTATCATATCTTGTTCATATGCGACTATAAATTAAATCGAATTCCATAAAAGAATTGTATTTGGGAATTAGCATAATTTTTAGGAACAATATAAGAGATAACACAGAAATTACATATATAGAAAAGATTACATTCAATTCATTTAAATTTTTCTTTGTCAATTTTGATTTAACACTCCGTTATTCTTATATATATAATTTATATTGTTCCTTAACATTATGTTAATGCCTGCATGCAATTCTTTTATGAATGCCCACTGTTTAGTCTCATATGACCAAGAATGCTGTGATAGCTAAAAATTATTTTGTACCTTTTAGTGCATTTTACTAAAATCTTGAAGCTTAAAAGGCTTCTTTATAATATTCTATTTGCGGCTGTTGGCACTATTCTGAAAACCCCTTTGTATTCGAGGGATGTACAGCGAGAATACGAAATCACCAACTCGGCAGTGCATGGGTTTGTTCCGGAGGCCAAACGTGGTAGGCCAGTATCAGAGCGTTGAGCTAAAGAAGTCTCTAGCTCAAGGCATTTAATACTACTTTGTGAGAGTTCTTTGCAGTACTCCCTCTCCCAGTGAGTTTCGTCGAAACTGAACGAAATTGTCACTGGGTTTGCAGATGAGGAGGCAAACTCCTAAGTTGTAGTTGTTACAAGCGGCCTTGCTGTGAGTCACAAGGCTCCATCACGCCCCACCAATGTAGTGAGAATGCTTTTAGCAAATCAGTTTTCGAAAATACAGTATTTACTTTAAGTATTTGGGTAAAATTTTGTAAGTAGGGCAGAGGAAACTTTAGGGACCAGCCAGTAGAACCTTAGGACGTAATGGACTAGAACAATTACTTTTGGAGGATCTACATATGACTTTTTTTCCAGCATGTAAGAAAATTCGCGTGTTGCGACTTCTAATTCTGCAGGATGTCGCTATAATTCTGCAGGATGTCGCTTGCTGGATAACCTTCGCTGTCTGGCATTTGCTGGAAGTTCCATAGTAGGTATAAAGTGAACTAACTGTATTGTGTTTTGCTTAACTCAATATTTCGGAATACAGTTCTGTAATTTCCGGATATATCCGTAACACTTCATGATATAATGAATTACCACTGACGGTTTTTTATAGTTTCCACTTCATATCCAACTACTTGTCCTTGACTTCCTATTTTCATGAGAGGATCCAATATATAATTTTTATATCAATTATTAATTCAAATTTTTGCAAGAAATCGGCTCCAATGGTTTGTTAACATCTGCTATTATAATTGGCCATTGGAATGATCATTTTAATCCTATATCTAAAGCGCATAGCTTAAATCCATATAATTACTGATCCATTTTCAGCAGCGTACATTTACATTACATACACATTTTAACCCTGTACATAAAATTTTATGCGATTCAGTATTATACATTAGCAATTTTGTGAACTAGTTGTATTCTACAAAAAATGCATGCTGGTAGTTGTTAATTAAATGCGATAGATATTTTTTGCTAGAAAATCACTACAACTGAGGAAGAGGTAGGTTACTGTTGAGGATAATGAGGGTACAGATACGGAAGCACATTATCAGGTTGATAGAATTTCTGTGAAAATTCCTCCTTTGTGGCCTAATAACGTTGAGTTATATTTTATCCCATTAGAAGCACCATTTTTTATTTCAGGGATAGCTAGTGATATGTACCACCACTACTTATCACTACATACAAGTACTGTCACTATACAAATACTATACTCTAGTATCTGCTTTAGATTATCAAACCTTATGTTATACTTCGGACATTGTACATAAATTCGACATTCCACCAAATTCGTCGCCAAAATCTCGCCAAACGTTATGGAGGGAGAAATAAGTTATTCTTACAGCAGATAAATGACTATTGGCGTTCAAATACAACAGTATTGCTCGAAGTATCTTTTCTCAAGAATAGAACGAGCTAGATCCACGAGAATGATGTCACCAAATTTATCGCATGGTATTACATATGAAAAGTGAACATGTTTCTCAATAGGAAATATATTTTTTTCAATTTTATATGATTTTTTTGATAATTTTTTGAAAAATGTGCAATATCTCAAGAACGGTTCATGTTAGCGTTCTAAAATTTATGTCAATCGTTTTGTAAAGAAAAATTACACAAGAAATGCCTATTTGCGTAACTGTATTAGAGGTTTTGTTTTTTTGACGATTTTTTCAAAATTTCACTCGAAAATTTAGGAGGGTTCTGAATATTCGATTGCGTATAAAAACAATATATTTCCAGTGTTTACGGATTGTAATTTTTGTACTAAATTTCGTTCGAATCGGTCTATTCGTTCGTCAGATATTGTCTCCACAGTCTCACTGACACACACACATGCACACACACACACACACTTTTCCAAACACACACATACAGACATCACTTCAAAAATGTTCGATTCGTGATCAGGGATGCTTGAAACGTGCTCTCCGTCGAAAACTCGAATTCGAATTTTCGACTCCGTCACAATACTTTCCTTATACATTATTGTATATAAGGAATGTAACTAGGAATTCAGAGCGTACTTAACACGGTGATTTTTTAAAACTCACATGTAATTTTAACCGTTTTGTATTTAAAAAAATAAATAAATTACAAACACAAATTTTATTTTTCCCTGTTGGGCAATTAATTTTTTTTTTGCTGTCTAAAACAGTAAGCTCGTAATTTATTTTAACTAGGTACACGTTCACTGTTAAACACGATGTCCTTCCCATGACACCTCTCTAAATTTAATTGATAGTTTCTAAAAATCAGCATGTAGTTTATTAGTATTTAAATTCTCCATGACTTAAATGAAGAGTAATGAACGATTATTTCGATCAAAACTCTTTATGAATATTTAAATAAATAAAGTGCTTGCAATTTTCAATATTGTTATAAGTAATTTAAATAATTGCAAAAATATTTAAGTACTTGCAAATTTTTTTTTAAATTGCTATTTTTTATTATAAAAAAATTAAACACTGGTCTTTACAATTTTGGAAGAAAAAATGAAGGAATTGACTACCGACTGAGAATTAATAAGTTTTAAGATAAGAAAAATAATTAATAATTTATTCAGCGCCACATTTTATGTCTTAAGCAGTTAAATTAGGCTGCGTTTAAACCTTTATTCTCTGCTGTTCTTAAAAATTGTATGAAATGTAAAATTACATTATATTTGTACCCTAAAAAATCGTGTTAAGGATAGTTTTAAAATTTACATATTTCAGATATAGTCGAATTATCCAGATTAAGAATAAAAATGTAATCTGGGGAATAGTTAGTTAGCATTTTCTGTGCGTGGAATAGTTCTTTTTAACTTCGTTCTTCAGAAATCTTATGCAACTATACTTAGTTCCATTTACTTAGTATTATTGCATGCATTAGAAATTAAAGAAATTGTCCCATAGCAGGTTAAATTATCGTGGAAGCACTATCTTTTTCTAGGTTTCAGAATTCGAAATATCTAACTATTTTGAGAACTCAACATGTAAAATATCTTTTGTGTGGAGGATGACAAAAATTTGAGCAACGAATTCAAGAACAAAGTAAATAACAATGCAGCATACAACTGTTTTGAAGATGTACTGGATACTTTTCTTCAGTACTAAACATTCAACAAATTCAAAGTTAAAAAGACTTATTGGGAACAAACAGATCGAAAAAAAAAAAAACTAAGGGTATACATATTTTAGCTGCAGAGTTCGCTTAGACAATAAGAACTTGGAATTTCCTGCCAGTAGCTCAACGGTAGAGCGCCGGCAGGCCAGTTCGAAGATCCAGGGATCTCGGTTGGAACAAATCTACCCTGTAGGTTAGTGCAAAGATGTCGGAGGTCTGAAGACCCCAGACCGTGCGACTCACACAGTGGGTTTAGAGTAGCTAGCTGCACGGCCGGAAAAGAATACCGCCTTCATTCAGGAGGCAACCAAGGTCTACTATCCCGTCAAACGAACATTTATTTAGATCTAAAAAGATAACAATTGATGAAAAATATTGTGATTAAACAGACAGTTTTACATTATATTTGAACTTGACAAGCACGTCCATTTTTCAAAAATAGGAAAAGTGTTATTGCGAATATAGATAAAAAGATTGAAAAAAAAATTTAGAGTGAAGTATAATAACATAATGGAGAATAGATTAAAATTAATGAAAATAATAAAATTTTAAAAGTGAAATTTAGAAAATATATAAAAAGAAAATACATGAAAAGGAAAAAAAAATTAGGCACATGGAAAACAAAAACAGAAATTTGGAATAAAATTTAGAAAAGAAAAATTAGAAAAAATACAAATAAAAGGGGTCAAAAGAAAAAGAAAGAACCGAGAAAATAAGAACAGTTAACATAGCTTTTTTTTAAACAGAAAATATGGAGGGAACACAATAAGTTCGTATAAGTTAATAAGAATGAAATAAAGGGATTCATTGATCCAAATTAATTGAGAGCAGAATCTACTCAAAAGCTTAGGTCACTTTATTAGAAATTTCCATGGCAACAAGAATACAGTTTTTAATTTTATCTACTGAAGAGGGATTTGAAAGAACTTTGGAGAACCAAATGGGTTTATTAGAGGGGGAGAGTTTGCAAAGATGAAAATTTTTGAAAAAAGCATAATCGAAAATGTAATGGTCAACGTCACCGAATTTATTGCAAATACAGTTAGAGGTGGATTTAATTTTGGAAAAGTATAGGTAATCAAGATATTGACCGTGGCTAGTAAGATAGTAAATGAGTACTTATTAAAAATTTGTAAATTAAGATTCACAATAGAGAAGCAAGACAGGATTCTTGCCGGGTCACCAGTCCTGGTGGAAATATAATCATTAAGATAATTTTGCCACTGATTAAGGATGTGAGATTTACAAAATTTTGAGAGGAGTGAGATAACAGGAGGAGTGAGTAAGGAAAGGGAATAGTTAAGAGGAGTGAGTAAGAAAAGGAATAGTTGGGAAGAGTCAGTAAGGAAAGGGAATAGCAAGAGGGTAACTAGAGATAGAAGCAATTTTGGCATGGTAATCAGCAATTTCATTTCCAGGTATATTATTGTGAGCTTTTATCCAAGTAATATTGACAAGGTTTTTGGCAAAGAGAGATTTGGATTTAATGGAATTAAGATAATTAGATTTATTTTTTATTGGGTTAAAAACTTGAATGGAAGAGAGTCTATCGGAGAAAATATTAATATTGGATATTAAAAATAATATATAAATATAAAGACGTCGGAGGTCTGAAGACACTAAACCGTGTGACTCACACAAAGGGTTTAGGGTGGCTATCTGCACGTCCGGGAAAGGATACCGTCTGCACTCAAGAGACACCCAAGGTCTACCATCTCGCCAAACGAACTTTTATTTAGATCTAAAAAGATAACAATTGATGAACAATATTGTGCTTAAACAGACAGTTTTACATTATATTTGAACTTGACAAGTACGTCCATTTTCAAAAAATGTAAAAAGGGTTATTGCAAATATAGATAAAAGTATCTTTGAAAAATAAAATTTAGAGTGAGGTATAATAACATAATGAAAAATAGATTAAAATTAAAGAAAGCAATAAAGTTTTAAAAGTAAAATTTAGAAAATATATAAAAAAGAAATATCTGAGAAGGAAAAAAAAATTAGGTACATGAAAAATAAAAACAGAAATTTAGAATAAAATTTATAAAGAAAAATTAGAAAAAATACAAATAAAAAGAGTCGAAAGGAGAAGAAGGAACCGAGAAAATAAAAACAGTTAACGTAGTTTTTTTTTAACATAAAATATGGAGGGAACTCAATAAGTGCATATAAGTTAATAAGAATGAAATAAAGGGATTCATTGATCAAAATTGAGAGTTGAATCTACTCATAAGCTTAGGTTACTTTATTAGAAATTCCCTGAAATTGACCCTAGTACGATTATTACGGATTCAGTGGACTCTGGGATATTGAGCATCGATTTCAAATTGAGAAGATAACGACCACGCAGGAAGCAAACCTGGAGGATAAAAATAGCACCAAGAGGCTAACTGAGGAAAAAATAACAGAATGAGATCAGCCAGATTGCCATTTGCACTCCAATCTGACATTAAAGAGTGAATAATGCAGAGTCCGTTTCGACAATAAGAACTTACAATAGCGTCCCAGTACCTCAACGGCAGTGTGACGGCTGTTCAGTTCGAAGATCTAGGGTTCGATACCCGAAAGGAGCAGCAAGGTTCTTTGCAACGTTTTGGACAAAAGTCGACCTGAGAGGGAAGAAAGCAGAATGATGAACATCTGAGAAATCCGAGTCAACACACAAGAGTTGTAAAGAACTTTGCTACCCAAATCGGGAATTGAACCACGGATCTTTGTCCTGACCAGCGAATGTTCTATCGTTGAGCTACTGGAACTGAATTGCAAGCGCTTTCCGTCGAAGTAAGCTCTATATTCTCCACCTTCTAATGTCAGTTTGCGTTCAACTAACAATCTGACTGACAATATTTTGATGTTTCTACATCAGATTAGCCTCCTGCGTTGTCACTTTTCGATTTAAAATAGCCGCTGAATATACCAGAGACCATTGATTTTGTGTTAGTCGTACTAGGGATACTTTCAGACATCCGACATCTTTTGTGCACTTACGTATAGGATTGATTCGTTCAAGCACCATTGTAAAGAACTTTACTGCCCGAACCGAGAATCGAACTACAGATCTTCGTACTGCCCAGTCAGCTATCTACCGCTGAGAAACTGGGACACAATTCTAAGCTCTTAGTATCGAGGTGATTGATTTCTGTGCGCCAAAATACAAAAGAAATGTCCTGACAAAACAAGATATGTCCTATCAACGAGTTGCACAATTTTTCCTCAATGAGAGCAATCAATCCATCTTGTTATAAAAAGTATAACATATCATCAAATATATAAAAATAATATATAAAGCATATATTAATATATTTTAATAGTTTATTAATGCATATATTAATATATATTCTAAATATATAATGTATAATATTCTTCAAATACAATATACCAAATACAATATATCAAATACAAATAAAAAGTATAATAAAATTTTAATACACATTTCTCATTCCACGTGATTCTTTCAGACTATTCAACTCTAAAGAATGTTATGATGTAAGTACCACACAGCGAAAGACTGAGTGACGATAATTAAAAATCTGTTTGGGTCTGTCTTAACATCATACCCCCATGGCTGCTTATGACACCCAAACGGCTCAACTGATTTAAATACTTTGTCATTGGTTTACTAACTTAATAAACAACATATTTATGGCTAAAAGCATTTCAATTCTTGCGCCGCGTTAGTATTGTTACGATGTATACTCTGGAATTGTCTATGTACTCTCAAGATACAAGGATTTCTAGATAACTATTACCTTTACATAAAAGCACTTATAAGCGTAAACAGGGACAGTATGCAACAAATATATCGATAATTTTATCACAAAATCACTAAACAAATATCAGATACAGTAAAATAGCAATTACATTTTCAGCTAATTCACAAAATAGTGGCTATTATTCTCAAAACAATGACGAATTTCATAGTTCACTTTAGGTCATATCACTCCAACTGATCTCCAATTGAGCGATGACTCCTTTATAGACTTTCCGTAGAAACTTCCAGAAGAAGTTAATATCCCCCAGAAAATTCTTTATTTCAAGAAAATTCTAGTACATTTCTGAAAGTGGCGAAAAAACGTCAAATATGGCAATACCCTTTCGACAATCAAGATATGGCAACCCTACATTCACGTAATAGAAATGGCTGTCTGAAAAGGTGTTTTCTCCTTGAATAGAGCAAAGGCTTTAAGTAGAAGCAAAAGTTCGCAATGTATTTTTTAAATAGAGGCAAAGAACAGCAACACTTTTTACATAATCTTAACAATATATAAATTTAAAACTTTTAAAACACTCTTTCAAGCCCGATATCTCTGGAAACATAATCTAAATCCATGACATTTTTTAAAGTAAAGCGACTGGGTTCGGGGAATGTTTTAATGCAAGTTTTATCCTCTTGTACCTATTGGTAGAACAATGGGGATTAAAATATCTATTTTATCTGTTTGTAATGGCAGAAATAATTCAAAACTCGCTAGAAAAGATGCTCTTTGATATTTTCCATGGTATTAAGATTCAAACTTTGCTATAATATTTTCAATAGCAGGGGAACTGATATATGTAAAAATTATTTGAAATTGTATATATATATATATATATATATATATATATATATATATATATATATATATATATATATATATATATTAGTTTTCTAACGATTAACGTATAATATATCTTGAAACGCTTATTATACTTTTTATATTTGAAAATAGTAGTGATAAACATCTTTCACTTTATGAATCTTTTCATAACTTTCAAGCAGGTAAGCAAGTACTAAAATTGCTTACCATTTTATCACAGTCATAAGAAATCTTTAGTCACATCAAAATACATTTTTTAATTAATCTCTGATAAATAAATCAAACATTTCTTTAAAAAAAAATTAGTAAAAGCAAGTCAGCTTGCTATCGGAAATTATTCAATTGCACCACTAGGGATATAATTAATATTTAAGTACTTCCTCGTAAACAAACTATTTTTATGGATTTATAAGTCAAAATGGAAAGTTTTTAAGTCATTTGTTACTCTTAAAAACGTTAAGTAATATTATTTACTTAAAAAAAATATTATTGTCATTTAAAAATCCTTTCAGCAAAAAAAGTTTTAGAAAAGAAACAGGAGTCTATATCTCAGTAAATATCACTGATGCTTGCGAGGATATAACATTCTAATGCTTCCTTGAAGAAAGCAGGGTATGGGAAAATTAGTTCACTACAATTATTCCAAAGGCGTACTGATTTTGTTCGTATAAATCAAAAGCAATATGCTTCTGTTACGATGCACCCTCTGAAACCGTGGGTATGCGCTTAGGATACAAGAATATGTCTAAATTTCTGGATAACGAACACGTTTATTTATAAGCACAGCATAAACGGGAACAATATACAGTAAAACTGCACTCAAATGCTCCACTATTTTCACAAAATAACTAACACTTTTCTGAAAACATTGATGTCATTTCCTAAAACAACCGCTACTATTCTCAAAACATTGACGAATATCATATTTCACTGTTGCTCGTATCTCGTCAACTGCTCTCCAACTGAGCAACGACTCCTTTAATAGACTCCCTAAAAACGTCTGGAAATATCTCGTAGAATATTTGTTATTTTTAGGTGCTTCTCAAACCTTCGAAAAGTCGTTAAATTGGCGATAAATTGTCAAATCAGGCAACCCTCTACCGAACATCAGAATCTGGAAACCCTTTACCGACCTTCAGAATCTGGAAACCCTAAATTCACCTCATATGAAAGGTTGTCTGTAGGGGTTTCTCTCCGTCTGGTTTTTAAAAGCGACTGAAGTGAGAGCATTTTCCATTTTTGTAACACTATTAACAGTAAGAAACAACTGTGTTTAAACTTTAGTGTTTCAGCTCAGTTCGGATTGTCCTTTTGCCTTCCAAGCCACAGTTTTTTTCTTAGCATCCGTTAAGAACGCCTTGCTTTAAAGCTGAGGAATGGGATCAAAACACCATTAAAACAACTGTAGTAACCTAATTTTTAAATACTTGTTCTATTTTCTAAGATGTATTAGGAAGTTATTGGATTTTATATATTCAAATTAAGGATTGCATATTTGAAGTGTGAGTTTCCATTAGGTATTCTCCTCATGTATTCATATTTCAACGTGTTTAGTTCTACCTGTTTTACAATCATTAACAGAATGAAAAACAAGAAAGATCAATCATGCTTAAAGCATTGATTATGAAACACTTTCCAACGTCAATGCAATTTTATTTAAACAAGTCTAAAATGCAATACATTCCTCGGTAATATTTTGAAACTTATCACAATACTGCATTAATTTATTATATTTGAAAACTTAAACCTTCATCGAATAAAATGAACTTCAAATGACGGCATTGAAATATAAATTGCCTGGTTTAAACATCTCTAAAATGTTATACATTCCTAGGTAATAGTTTTAGAATTATCATAATACTACGATAATTCATTATATTTGAAAACTTCATCGAAAACAACTGAAATTAATTCAAATGACGTCACAGAAAAAATAACACGCCTGGATCTCTCTATAAAAACAGGATTTCATTCATAACTTTCTCCCATTCATTTCATTCATCACAATACTATAATAATTTATTTTATTTAAACATTTTATTTAAGACCATGGAGCTACAAATAATTAAACTCTATGCTTAAAACTTCATCGAAAAAAATCGTCCTTCTCTTTATAAAATCAATTAATATTTCATTCATATCAGCCATGCAGACTCCATGGACTAAATTATTTTGTGTTAAAAAATACAGGAATTCTAATACAACTCATTCTACATATTTTGCTGTTTACATTTTACATAGGTGAAAATATGCTTAGTTGTAGAAATAATCAGATTTAGATGAGCATTTAAACTCAAATATATTGTCATTGCGTTGTTTGAGTATGTAGATGCACAGAATTTAAGCAAAAATAAAGTAGTTTTAGGACGGATACAACACTCAATATGAATTAAAAAGAACTTAAAAAAATCACGATTTTGAAACAAGATGGATGCCATATATCATTTTGAAGTGGGTCATGTGATCGTTTCATATCATGGTCACGTGATCGTTTCATATAAGAAGTGTAATTATTATTTTAATTTTTATTTAAAAAACTACAGAATATATTTTGCTGAATTTTTTTTATATATTTTATGGAACAATTTGAATATTACCTAAAATTTTCGAAGCAATTTGTGAATTTTAAATCCGCTTAAAAAATGTTTGAAAAATTAGGTCCCATAGGGCTCAATGTATTTCATTTTTTCAACCCGGGTTCAATCCAAACTAATTGGGTGATATTATTCATTTATATTCCCATAGGTCCTACAGACCGTCTGAACAACATACTAAAATTTCATTTTGATTAAGTCATTTTTACGGCAGTTATCGTGCTAACGGACAGACAGACAGACAGAATGAACAAAGTCATAAACACTTTTTAACTTTGTTGTAAAATGTTAAAAATGGATGTATCTTTTAGAATTTACTACCAAGTTATTGTTTTAAAATATATCGTATAAATTCTTTAAAAATTATTTTTTCAAAATAGAAACAAATGAGTGCCGATAAATTGTATTTGGTGGATTATGACTTCCGGTATATATTATATACTACCATCAATGTTTTGGAAATTATTATTTTTGTCTGTAGAAAATAATGGTAAGAAAATATTACTTTTCGAATTATCGAGTTCTAATCGTGAGAATTACTAAATGTTCTATTTAGTTCCAGTTTTTCGCCTAAAAATTTTCAACTTTAGCTGCATTCGTTCTTTAGATGTACTGTCCGCATTTCACAAATACTCACACACACAGTCATATATATTTCCATAAATATTCGAAATGGATTCAAATGATTTTAGAACGGGAATTTTCGTCATAATTTCTAATTTGAAAAATTTCAGGAAAATGATTTTTCCTCTATTCAATAGTATTAAAAAGTAAAATTATAGAAATAAATATGTTTGTGATAACTGTACATTGTAAAATCCAATTGCAAAAGATCAACGTGACATATATGGGAATTTTGATAATTTTTAAATATCAATCAATTTTACTTACAGTTGCAATATAATACGTTTCATTTTGGGAATGGATTTTGGTAAACATTCTGTGCATTAAAAAAATTATCATCATGTCTTTATTCAAGCTTTTAATTACCAGAAATTAATTTAAATATTTTAATATATGTTTGGATAGTACTATAGGCGCCAATCGATGTTTGTTCTTTGTAGAAACACTAGTTTTAATAACCCATTAAAAAAATCAACGGAGGAAGATATCGAAGGTGACCGTCTTGGGTCAGCCATAGAATGTAGTGGGTGGTTCAAAAAGTAAGGTAACAAGTCCTATGAGAGAAAAGGTTTATTCACGAAAACGAAAACATACATAAATTAACAAGGCACTGGTACATATTACTTTTCCACATAGTCACCATGGTTGTCGAAGCATTTGTTTCATCGGTAAACCAATCTATCGAAACAGGCATAGAATAAATCAGGATGGTGGAGCCACTCAACGACGGCTTCCTGAACTTCGGCATCGGTTGTGAAATGGCGACCTGCCAGATGATTCTTCAACGGTCCGAAGAGATGAAAATAGCTTTGTGCGAGATCGGGGCTGTAGGGTGGGTATTCCAGAACATTCCATCGGAAACGCTGTAACAAATCACGTGTAACCAATGCCGTATGCTGTCGGGCCTTGTCGTGCAATAACAGGACACCTTTCGAGAGCAGTCCCGGTCGTTTCCTGCGAACTATCTTGTGCAATCGTTCCAGCGTGGCACAATAACGTGCAGCATTGACGGTCGCTCCACAGGTGAGGAAATCAACCAGCATCACACCCTGGTGGTCCCAAAAGACTGTGGCCATAACTTTCTTCGCGGATGGCGTTGTTTTGAACTTCTTATGGGGTGGAGATGAGGGGTGGCTCCATGACATTGATGCCTTCTTTCTCTCAGGTGTCACATAATCCACACACGTTTCGTCCCTTGTAACGATACGGTGCATGAATGGAACGCCTTCCGCCTGATACTACATGAAGTGATGGAGAAACAACCCCCATTCCCGTGGCTTTATTCTCGTCTGAGAGTTGCCGAGATACCCAGAGAGAACATGTCTTCCGGTAGCCCAATGTTTTGTGCACGATATCCATTACACTGCCAATGGAGATGTTGAGTTCTTGTGCAATCTTCCTCACATGAATGCGACGATCGGCTCTAATCAAACTGCGGCACGGCATACGTTGTCATCTGCAGTGGACGTGCTTGAACGCCTTGATCTTTGCTCGTTTCAGACATCTGTTCTGCCTTTATCGAATTCCTTGCACCAAAACCACACCTATTTTCATGACATTACACTCGCTCCGTATACTTCCACTAGTTGCCGATGAATTTCAGCTGGGGACGTTTTCTTTAAACGCAAAAACCTTATTACACTTCGCACGTCAATGGCAGATCATATATCAGTCAACACCTCAATTTTCTAACTGAGATTTGGGAGCGCTACGGCACAACTATCTCCATCTACCGGCGGCGTTTGAATGCTGGGATCGTTTCTTCTATCTAGAAATGGAATTTAAGACACACGCCGAATTTTTGCACCCGTGAGAGCTCTTGTTACCCCACTTTTTGAACCACCTACGCATTTGTTGGTAATGTTTTTCTGGTAATATAAATTTGATTATAGAATTGTCTCTGGTAATACAAAAATAGTAAGAACATTTAAAGGTCTAATCATGAGAATTACTAAATATTCTATTTAGTTCATGTGTGTCGCCTACAATTTTATAACTGTAGGTGTATCCTTCAGTATCTGACATTGTTCTCTTTTAGTTCAGTGATAGTTTGTTTACAACAATGGTAATATGAATAACCATTGTTTTAAGATAGTTCAAAAATATTCCAATATTCGCCTTCGCTGTTAACATGTGATAATAATAGTGCAGCTGAATATTAGACGCTTATTGGATATTTTTGGTCGGACAATAGAAACCAAATCGGGGCTATCACACCCCCTTGGGAAAACTTTCCTTCGCTGCACCCTTTTGGAATAAGAACTGAATACCTACCAAAATTTACCTTTCTGGGCTAACAAAGAGAGCACTTTTTCGAGAAAAGTTCCGTTTACTAAGGTACTTGCGCCACCTTTTGGAGCAAGAATCGATCTGATTGCCTACCAAATTTCAGTTTTCTAGCTGTTAAGGTTTTCGAGATATTTTTGCCTGGACATTGGATTCCACATATTAATTATATATATATGGCTGTTTTGCCTATTTTTCAAAATATTTTAAATACTAGTATTGACATACAGATTTGTTGAAAAATATTGAAAAGAAAATTGAAGAAATATAGATTTAAATGTCATATAATGTATTCATCAAGTCTTAGATTGAATTGATGTAAAAATGTCACTGAAATATTTTTAATACACAAAGTTTAATATAAATTAACGAATACGTTTACTTTTGCGTTTATAACAGCACTAGAAAATAAAAAATTGCTAATGGAATTTTGTTTTAAATTGCTTTTATTCTTGGCTAAAGAAATCAAACATTCACATCTAATAATTTCAGAAGAAAAAATGGATTGTCCTGCGGCCCATAATTAGTACAATTCATAACTAAGAAAATAATTATTAATTTAAAAAGCCCACACTTTTTAGTAATTTTCCATCTATATTAAGTCCTCGAGTCATCTGTTGCAGTTATTTTTAAGAAATTTACCGTAAAACATTTTACGGATTTGAAAAAAATAAATAAATAAATAGATAAATAAAAATAAATAAATAAATAAATTAATTAATTAAAAATTTTAAATTCTTCAAGGCAAATTATTAATATTCCAGACGTGCTCTTGTAATTTATGTTATTAATAAAATAATTGACACATGTCTTACACAGTAACAAATCTCCGGCCATCCATTAAGTTGCTCTAAGTCCTCGGATGAGTCGGGTGGTCTGGGCTTTCGACAGTAACAAATCTAGATATTGTTGGGAAGAATTCCCAGGAATTATATTCTCGTATATATAGATCCATTGAAATCTAGCAGTCAAATGTTTTTTTTCCATCCAAAAAAGAGTCCATCACAATACTCTTAAGCGGACCAAGCACTTTTCCTGATGTACTTTTAATCACTATACTACACTGCCTGTCTAGAAAATCTAACGTACCTGTCTAATAAATAGTGAAACTCGATATATTTTGAGTAAATAATAATAACTTCAAAATTCTCACAAAGCAAAAGTAATTGTCAACAAAATTTATTTTAATATTCAGACATATCGAATTATCATCAACTTGCTGATATTTCCCAAAAGTTGTAAAGTTGGCGAAATTGCGCCAAATTTTCTATCCAAAATCTTACAAAAATTTCCCTCAAGTATGAAAGATAGCGATAAGGGCATTTTGCATTCCAACTGGGAAACTTCAACAACACCAAATACATACTCACATATCCAGTTTATAGGGGGCGTTCCCATAGCACTTATTGTTCTCTCGTCAGAATGGCATTGCCGATATCTGCAGCGGCAGTAGGAAATTTGCTGACAATTTTACAAAGCTATTTTTAAATCGACAAATATTGTCTTATTACGCAGACAGTATCAAATTTCTTCGAAATCGTGCTCAACTAGAAAAAAGTGCAAAGGTCTACAAAAGTTGAATATTGGAGTTCTTCTAAAATTAGGGTCAATCTCATTAAGAAGATATTCTCCTGATCCATGTTTTACCTCCTGATTCATGTTTTCCTTGTTAAACTATCCTTCCTCTCTTACCTCCTGATCCATGTTTTCCTTGTTAAACTATGGCAAGCATAGTAAAACCAATCAAGTCTAGACCCTTATGATCCGAAATTTTAGATAATCCGAACAGCTCAGCAGGCATATAATTTTCTTTTTGTCGATATCAGGAAATGTGATAATATCAGATTTCCGAATATCAACAAGATCAATCATCAGTTATGGGATATCAACAAGATCAATCATCAGTTATGGGATATCAACAAGATCAATCATCAGTTGTGGGATATCAACACGATCAATCATCAGTTATGGGGTAGTATATTTTGGGGATTTTCAACATTCAATATATTTACAGTGAATAACATAATTAAATAATATTGTATAGAAAACATGTAAAAGTGAACAAGACAGATTAATCATGCGTGAAGCATTGATTATGAAACCATGTCTGACTGAAATGCAATTTTATTTAAACGTCTCTAAAATGCGAGTCATTCAGCGGTGATATTTTTTTAATTATCGCAGTACTACAGTAATTTAATATATTTGAAAGCTTAAAACTTCATCCAAAAAAAATGAACTTTATTCAAATGACGTCATCGAAATATAAATCGTCTGGCTATCCATGTAAAAGCAGTGAATGTTACATTCATATCACTTTTATTCCAGACTCCAGAGTTAAATAATTTTGCGTTTAAAAAAGTCAGCAATTCTTAAACAACTCATCTTTCAATCACTTGTTTGCATTCTGCATCCATTAAAATTAGGCTTCGTTGTAGATATAATCAAATATTGATGATCATTTAAATTGAAAAATGTTGTAATTGTGTTGGTGCAGAATATAGATGAGTAGGAAATATGCACAAATAAAGCGGTTTTAGGAAGAATGCAACACTAATTTAAAAGAACTTTAAAAATCACAATTTTTACATTAGAAGAAATAGATGTATGCCATATTTTATTTTGAAGTGAGCCACGTGATCTCTTCATATAATATGAGTGTTGTTGTTGAGACCCAGACCGTCCGACCTACCAGAAAGGTGTAAAGTATCTACTTGGACGGCTGGGAAGATATATAATGTGGGTGTAATTATTATTTTAATTTTTATTTAAAAAACTATCACACATATTTTTCTGATATTTTTTTATATATTTTATGGGATAATTTTAAAACTTCTTAAAATTTTGGTAACAATTTGTTAATTTTAAATTCGCTTAAAAAATGTTTGAAAAATTAGGTCCCGTAGGGTTCAATGCATTTCACTTTTTCAACCCGGGTTCAAACCAAAACTAATTGGTTGGTATTAATCATTTATATTTCCATATGTCCCACAGACCGTCTCAACAACATATTAAAATTTAATTTTGATAAAGTTATTCTTATGGCAGTTATTGTGCGAACGGGCAGACGGACAGACAGACAGACAGAATGAATGAACAAAATCATAAGCACTTTTCAACTATGTTGGAAAGCGTTAAAAAATTATAACACAATGATAGCTCAAAACACTTTTTTATTTAGTTACACATCACTGGAATTGTTTTCATAAAACATCACTTAACGTGGTCTTACTGTGTTGCTCCACATATTTTACAGTAATTTCCAGAGTAACTGCACCTTTTGTATGAGACATTACTGCGTTAGGATGGTCATTACCCTTTCATCAGATTCACATTGATATTTTTTCTCTGGTCTCTAAAGACATCACAATGTGGATGTCAGTATAGTTTTTATGACGGTGAACATTTTCGGTAAATGTTACCCATCCTGTTTTTTTAGGTCGTAAAAGCTGTTTTCTGTAGAGAGTTTTCATACTCTACTGAAACACCCTGATCCATAAGTTGAAGTAAGGGAGTCACACATGGGGGCAAAAAATCTCTTCTGATGTTGACACTGATCCATAAGTGGAAGTAAGGGAGTCACATATGTGGGCAAAACATCTCTTCTGATGTTGACCCTGATCCATAAGTTGAAGTAAGGGAGTCACATATGGGGACAGAATATCTCTTCTGATGTTGACCCTGATCCATAAGTTGATGGAAGGGAGTCGCCTATGGGGGTAGAAAATCTGTTCTGATGTTACCACTGGTACTTTGGGATTTAAGAGGTTGTGGATAATCAATATCGCTTCTTTATGTAGTCAGCTAGTTTCTGAGTAACAATTAGTTCTGAGTACCTCATTAATCTCTGAGTAACAAGAAAAAAGTGTCAATATGTTCTACACTGACTTGTGTTTTTTGGTCACGTGGTATGGTGTCTTGTTAAAGTATATATTGGGTGAAAATGGCTGAGCAATAGCAAGAGAAACGTGCAGAGTCGACTTCGACGATAAGAGTTGGCAATTTCGTTCCAGTAGCTTAACGGTAGAGCATCGGCAGGTCAGTTCGGAAATCCAGGGTTTAACTCTCGGTTGGAACAGCAAGGTTCTATACGAACGCATGGGTTGATATGGCAGTGAGGAGTTTTTATTTCGGAAAAATTTTTACACGCCAGTTAATCTGAACAACCCGGTAATCCGAATATACCCCGGTCTCAATTTGTTCCGATAACAGAAGTTTTACTGTAGTCCTTAATCTCTCGTAGAGATTTCAAGATTCCCCCCCCCCCTTTGTTTTTTGCCAAACTTAGGTGCTAAGAGTTTTAAAAAATCGATACAATAGAAATTTTTAAAGAATGTAATGCATTTATTTTGCAAAAACTATTTCTTATTTTTTTACGATTTTCTCCAAAAAGCACAAGCATGCCTATTCTCAGTATTTATGCTCGGCATAAAACATTGGGATAAAGTTCTAAAAACTAAATGAACTAGAGGTTAGAGACTTTTTTCCATAAGTTAAAAAGGGGAAAATGAAACCGGTGTTTGGAGGAAATGTATACTTTTAGTGACTTGATGACTTTAATGACTATAAACAATGAAAACGGCGATTCGTTAGCGTAGCGAATAGGAAGTAGATCTCCAGAGATCTAAATATACATATTTCTTACTTTAAATTAATTAATGAGAAATTAATAAAAAATTCTTTGCCTTGAAATTTGCATTGAATTCAAACAAAGATTGAAACTGTATGCTCATCGCTTTTATTAACACTTTGAAAAAGAAAATAATAAAAAATATTTTTAAGTTCATTTTATAAATAATAAACAAAGGAAGCATTCACTTTTATTAACTTTAGAAAAAAAATGGATTGCCTTGTGGCGGTATTGACGCTCATATAATTTATCATTAAGGATAGAAAATTATATTTAAGAAATTCATTATAAACATTTCTTTTCACGCAATTATTATCAAGAGTGGAACAACCGGAACCATTTGTCTTGACTATTCTTTAAAAAAATGTCACTGAAAGTAAAATTAAGTTTACTCCCGAACTGCAAAAGACTGTTCTGAATATGACAAGAAAGAGAAAAAAATGCCTTTCAATAATCAGAATGGATTTTAATTATTCATATTTAAGAATAAAAAATACAGTTTGGAGAATAATAAATTTTGCTCTTCAGTGGAAAAAAAAATATTTTATCAGTCCTTTTAAAAATAATAAATCTATTCATAACCTTTATTTTGGTAAATTTTGTGAATTTGCATCAGTGTTTATTCTATTTCATATTGAATGACAAAGAACTCAAGCAACGGCGGATATATGTGCTAATGTAGACAATATCTCAAGACTGGAAATGTTGAAGAGTCTCTGTATATATATATATATATATATATATATATATATATACATATACAGAGACTCTTGATAGCAATATCAGGATAATAGATATCTCTATTATCCTGATATTTCTCTGCGCATGAGCAACTTTACTTATATAAAGAGACGTTCCATCGGGTTGGACTAGCGGATGTTTCTCCTTCATGGATTCGTTTACTTCTTTGGTTCTGAGTCTGTTCTGGTACTTTTATTTTCGCACATTTGGGAGGCTGACCATGGAATTATGTTGGTTCCTTGAGCGTTACCCGGGTTGTAAAAGCTGCTTTAAGCGGGAAAGGGGTGTCGCAATCCACCCCTACCATTCTTATGTAATTCATATGGTCACACCCGTTCTTTTCTACTTTCATTCATGTATTCTACTAGGAAATTTGAGCAGCATTTGCGCCTCCTCCTTTGTAGTGAATAGTTCTTTTAATTTCAGGCTTATTTGGGATATATCCTATTTTAGTCTCACTTTATCGTAATAATATATATATATATATATATATATATATATATATATATATATATATATATATATATATATATATATATATATATATATATATATATATATATATACATATACATATACATATATATATATATATATATATATATATACATATACATATATATATATATATATATATATATATATACATATATATATATATATATATATATATATATATATATATATATACATATATATATATATATATATATATATATATATATATATATATATATATATATATATATATATCAGTGGCGTAGCGTGATATTCTTGACTGGGGATGCTAAGCAATTGCCATTTTAACTTGGAAAAGGTTTTTGTATGATAAGTGAATTTATATTGGAATTCGCACTTTCAATAAGTTTTATTTCCTTGGTGAGTAAAATAAAATGATTTAACATAAAAATGCTAATAGTGAATGAAATGCACAATATTTTAAAATACATTACTTATGTAAGATACATCCATACAAAGAATAACATTTTAAATGCTTGCTTATTTCTAAATTAATTGAACTTTTACAATCATTTTGTTAAATATGCCATGTCGCTCATAAGGGAGGACACTCTTCCCCATAGATATTCAAGATAACAAGGGCGAGCATCAATCTAGACGATGTTATACATTTTATTCTTGTGTTTACACCCCCCCCCCCCCCCGTCCTTTCCGCAAAACTTTCTACATGCGCCCGTGTATGAAAAAGTGTACTGAAAATTTGTGAGAAATCTGAAACATAAGCTTAGTTGAAAATCACTGTAGTCAACAATGTCCCTAAACAATATGCTTATTAATTATTTACAAATACTGTACTATGAAAACTTAAAAATATCTTATGATTACAATATGCTAAGAATCCGCTAAAAAATTATCAATCACTTTTATTTAACTTAAATTCTCGTCCAGCAGGGGATTTTAAAGGGAAATAAAACTTATTCTTTCTAAGACTCCCCAAAACGCAAACGGATGTTTCTCCATATTGATGCCTATATAAAGAGCTAAGTCTACTTTGCGAACTACTTAAGTTTAATAGTAGTAATTATTAGTATATATCCTCGTCTTGAGATTTTTTAAAGTTAGGTAAATTCTAGGTTATTGACGAAAACTGACTCAAATTCTTTAGTATTACAAATACTGATTATTTTCTACAAATAGTAATTAATAAAATTATGTTTGACGCAAAATGGAGGACCCATTCGGCTTGCACTACCCATCCTCACCTACCCATCATTGATGAAACGTCAAGTCTCACATCCAATCATTGATTGCTTATAAAGGGTTGAAATGGAGAAGCAATAGCTACGCCTTCCTATAAGCTAGCTTGCCATGTTAGTTAATCAGCGATGGAGGAGTTTAACAAATGGGTGGTCTTAATGCTATGTTTATCCTTATTGAAGACGAGGGTTTGATGATTTTAGCTTCTAAAACATTATAATATGCGTTTTAATGGGAAAAATACTTTGAATCACCTTAGGCAAGTAAAATGTCGAAAGCCCAGACCATCCGACTCGTCCTAGGACTTAGAGCACTTTAATGGATGGCCGGAGGCAAGTAAAATGTAACAATTTTCTGAATAATACATATATCGTCTCAAAATTATTTAAAAAAGTATAATAAATAAAAGTAGGTTTAAATAATTCTTTAAATTAGATTTTAGGCTGAGGAGGCTCAGCTTTTTAGCCTCAATGGACGCTACGCCACTGATATACATACAGGGTGATTCAGAAGTTTGGAATAAAAGTGAAACGCTATAAAAAATATCTATGGGTCGGAGAGACATGCGGTTTGCAGATTAATATTCACCATGGTGGGGGATTTTGTACAGCATGAAAAAATAGTTCAAAATTTCGACACTAGGGGGCGCTGCTGCAGATAAAACCACGGAGGGGACTTATGCATATCGCTCACGTAACGCAAGAGTAGGATCAGACAAAAACATTATTGAATACCACCCCACACGGCACGTTAAATGATAGAGTTGCTACGCGATGGTCTGAGAGATTCCCAGATCTCACATCCTGTGATTTCTGGTTGTGGGGATACCTAAAATCACGAGTCTGTAGAGGAAATCCCCAATCCTTATCAGCACTAAAAGACGCCTTACGGCTGGAGGTAGTAGCCATTCCCGTTGATATGCGTTTTCATGCTGTATAAGCCTTAATACCGCGACTGTACTCAGTACTGGAATGTGGTGGTGGACACATTGAGCACTTGCTGCTGTAAATCATGCTGAAATAAAATATCTCATTTCGCAATTAATATTTCGCATTGTTTTCTTTGCAGGAGCGCCCCTAGTGTCGAGATTTTGAACTATTTTCCATGTCATACAAAATCCCCCACCACGGTGAATATTAATCTGCAAACCGCATGTCTCTCCAACCCATAAATAGTTTTTCTACTTTTGCTCCGAACTTTTGAATCACCCTGTATATAAATATACATTCTATATCACCTAAAACTAAATAAAAGCCTCTTAATGAATACTAGTTTATGACATCAATGGAATACAGGTCAGTAAGATATAAATTGGTTCAGGTAGACAGAACAACAAGCAGTAATAAATAAAACTAATTAGAAAATAGAATGCATAACAATTGATAGAAGGTAATGAAATTTTAATATCATCAGGAGGTGTGTACAAATCAAATGCCTTCTAGATCATAGTTCTTTTCATTAAATAACCGTATTACATTGAACAAAAATATTATTTTACACCCCAAAGAACTAGAAGAAACACCATGAATAATAATGGAAATAATGTAAAACAATTTCTAAAAATGAGAAAATAATTTAAACTTACTACTTACATATGTATAGATGGGGAGTAATAATTTCAATAATGTTGCTACACATGAAGTTAAAAGTCAATGTAACAAAACATAAAGAATAAAATATAAATCAAGTGTTTTCACTCAAGAAAATAAGAACGAAATTATCAATTAAAAGTAAAAGCAGTGAAAGCACATGATATACAACATGGAAAATAAAACAAATGACTATTAGATATATATAAAAATCAATGTATAATAAATACTATACAAAATAAAACAACAATTAAAACTATATACTATAGTACAGTGACAAACAAGTATAGTTGTTTAAGAATATTTTTCAAAAGCAATGATTGTTACACAATTAACACAACAAATTTTCCAATCCAAACCAAACTAGTAAATGCATGTACTATAAACAAATACACTCTTTTGCAAAAAAAAAAAGAAAAGAAAAAAAAGAAGAAGAGAAAAGAAGCACCCCTAAACTATAATCCGATTATCTCAAAATTTTGCATGAAAATTTCGTTATACAAAGTATGCAAATGATTAAATTTGCAAAGCCAGTCAGTGTTAACTTCGGTCATAATGCGAGTTTCTACTGCGCAACTAGCATCCTATAAAATAGATTAAAAATGCGGACGGTTTATCTTTGCTCGTTATCAGCATTGCAGTTCCGTGGAGACACAACCAATAATGCCGTTACCATGTTGTAAAAGACCTTATAAGCAATTAGACGAGTTCGAAAGTGGTCGTATATTCGGGATGCGTGATGCTGGCTGGTCATATGGAGCAATAGACCGCCAGCTGCACCGAACGGACACTACTGTGCAAATATGCTGGCAGCAATGGCTGCTGCAAAGAACTTATCGACGGAAAAAAGGCTCTGGAAGGCCAAGGTGCACGAATGCGAGGCGAGATCGGATGATTATGCGACAGGCCCGAACTGGGCCAACGGCATCATTGTCCGTCATCCAACGTGCTACAGTCTCTTTCATACCACCGATGGCACCTTCCACCATCTCACGGCGCTTGACTGAGATGAGGGTTACGCTACAGCGGCCTTTGAGACGTCTGTCCGTAACCCCACAACATCGACAGAGCCGTTTGTAGCCGAGCATCCTGGCTGACAGCAGACTGGCATCGTATAGTGTTTAGCGATGAATCAAGCTTCGGTCTTTCAGCATATGGCCATCGGGTACGTGTGTGGTGGCGCCAGGGTCAGCGGTCCTAATCAGCCTTGTTTTACACAGGTACATAGCGCCATTGCACCTGGTGTTGGGTGCTATCTCTTATGATAGCAGGCTGTCCCTAGTTATTCTGCGTACAACTTTAACAGTCCAATGATATGTTGATAAAATCCTGCGGCCGTTTGCGTTACCTTCATGGCACGCCATTCTGGGGCCATTTTCCAACAAGATAATGCCACGCCACATAGGACTCGCAAATCTGTGTCTGTGGACTGTCTCCTTGCTGTTGATACTGCTCCTTGGACAGCAAGGTCAACAGACCTTTCGTCAATCGAGCATATATCGGACATGCTAGGCCGCTAGATTCGGACACCCCGAAATGTAGCAGATCTGGCGCAAAAATTGAGGAATGCCTAGCAGAATGTATCACAGGATGTCATTAGGAAACTTTTTCCACTCCTTACCTAGACGTATACAAGCATGCATTGCCGTCAAGGAGGGTTTCACCAATCACTGATTTGAAAATTTAATGTGTAATTGCTAACTATTGATGGGTTCCTGCGGCCTTGATTTTGTAATCATTTCATTGCCTATGTATGAGCTGTACGCATATTTAATTTCAATAAAAATTGTCACTTTCTTCATGATACTTTTTTTTTTTGCAAAAGAGTGTATAACTATTGATTAGTAAATTGCTTAGGAAGCACAAATAGGAGGCGTTTGAGGGGATTTGAAAATATATTTGCCCCCCCCCCTTTTTTTTGGCCAAAGGAGACATTCGAATTCTGGTTCCATTAGCTTCTGCATTTTGATCCATACGATATTCGCCCACCAGTGCTTCGTTTAGGCATATATGGTAGATAGTTGCATCCAGAAAAATGTTCATATAGAGGAAGATAATCCTAGTAATTGTGTACAGGAAGTACTTCTGTTTGGAATGCAGTTAAGCTACGCCAAATACTGATGATTCCTTTGCGAGTGGTACAATAGGGTGATGCGAACTCATTACAATACAAGTTCATAAAATACAATGGCCAAAACGTCAAGCTCTTATTCTTGGTAAAAATGTGGCGTATGATCTTCTTATTGATCATTTAAAGATGCCAAAATCTCCTTTATATATCAAGCTTTGATTGATGAAAATTTTTGTTAGGACAATTGATAAGACTTTCAATATGTCAAGTCCCACTGATCAGCATATTTGTATTGGCAGAATAAAACAGGTGATGAAAGATGGTGTCTTTGAGTTTGTTCTAAATCCTTCAGAAAAATTACTTTGGCATAATTTCAAGATGGTCATTCAAATTTTCCTGAGAAATCATCGAGTTCCATATTATAATGAACTTTGTGTCCAGCTACAACAACATGGTGTAACAAATTTTGGTGTAATCAAATAAGCACGGTGAAAGATTTCATTAGCTACAATGGAAATACGTAACCGAGGAAAAGGGAATTCTTCTAAGCATGCTAGCAAAATACTGCCAAACTCGGATCAGAATTAGTAAAGAATAAATATAAAAGAAATTACGCCTTGAGACATTGATTATATTGGAAAATGTATCACATATAATATATTTAATGAATATTCGAATATTTTGAAAATAGTGGATGATACAGGTTTTTGAGCCCATTTTTTAATTCAACATAAAAAATGGACATGAAAAATTCATTCACATTACGAGAAACAGAAAAAACAGTGCAATTAATAATGTTAACTAGTGTAATTAATTAGCTTTTCGTGTGTTTCCGAAAATTGTTCGGAGTGACGCAAAATAAACAACGCGGAATGAAATACTGCGAGAGACAGAATTAAATTGGTTCTATTGATATGAAAGAATTTTCTATTAATTAAAATTGTTGAAACATTTGAAATTGACAAAATGATTGTTAAAATACAGAAAGAGAATAAGCCCTGAGAATAGCATCAGATCTGTTAAAATAGACAAATCCTTAGTGATCATTTTGAACTTCAGCTTAAATGCGTTCTTCATTGTTAAAAAATTGTGGCGAATGTATGCGAAATCCAATATATGAATTTAAAATTGATTTTGTAAAATAGTAGACTACATAATTCTGAAATGAATTATTAAATATTTAAATTATTATTTTATTTTGAAACTCACCACTTTTTAAGTTATCGGCAAATATATCAGCATATTTATCTCGAGTGTTCTTATAAACGACAGTAAAAATAAAAGTAATCTATATATTTTGATTAGCAAAAAATATGTTTTTCAACTAAGAAAGAAATATTTAAGATCTTAAAAATTAAAAACGAATTCTGGTTCTTCAGATTAAGAATAAAAACTACCATTTGGGGATAACAATTTGTTGTTTTTTTGCTATCAACGACGTGCTTTCTATTAGTATTTTAAGTATTTATATTAAGCCAGTCAGCTTTGCATTTGTGTTGGATGTATTAAGACTTTGATGCATATTTAATCCAGAGGTAAGGACAAATTTGAAAAATGCAATTTAGAAAAATATACAGAGCTTCTTGTAACGTCTATATGCACCCGAATAAATTTGTAAAGAAATGTCTATGAGTGTACACGTTAGTTCATTTCATATTAAAGTGA
The DNA here is from genome assembly GCA_951213105.1 of Amaurobius ferox. Classification (NCBI taxonomy): domain Eukaryota; kingdom Metazoa; phylum Arthropoda; class Arachnida; order Araneae; family Amaurobiidae; genus Amaurobius; species Amaurobius ferox. The sequence continues at coordinate 62,479,980 of OX578146.1, forward strand.
CCATGACCAATCGAACAAATGTGATTGCAGCGCTCCCAGTGGAGGATTTGAAAGTTAGAATAATGAACATGACAACAAAGCGAAAAGAAAATGATAATTGCACAGATATAGAAGAATACCCAATTATTAGGAATTGATATTAGAATAGTACGAAATGCGTATACAATAAATATCTATCAAACAGTCGTAACATTGGGATCTCTAACACGGTGGTACCTGCAATAATCCGAGTCATATTATTTCTCGAATTTAAATATGCATTATTGCTGATGGGGGGCGTTTTGAACAGACTGTACCTTTGATTACTGTGCATTTAAGTGTTGCTTATATCAACATTCCTGAATATGAAATAGGATTTGACCAATAACTGTGTTGTGCGTCACATCTCAAACTGTACTCGTGTTCACGCATACAGTTAATAAATATGTTGGTCCGTCATTAAATATGTTGGTCCGTAAGTCCTTCCGAGACATTGGTGCTAGAGGAAAGATGGTACGATCCCATGTGGATGCCGCTCCCACTGGGTTCCGGTCTAAATTAGGTGGGACTTCCCGGCCATGAAAACAGATATCTTACACCTTCGGGTAATTCGGACGGTCTGGGTCGAAGAAAAAAAATTATGTGTGTGAAATAAATACCTTCTGTAATAGTTTTATGGTCGGTTCCTACTCATTAATAAATGTTCTACAATTTTGTATTTGTTTTAGCTTTTTTCGTTAATCTCGCGTTGTTGTCGAAATCGCATTCCTAGATGTTCAAATTCTCTGATATGGAGCGTTACAATCACTTTTCTTCGCTTTAGATAGACCTAACCTGTGCACCCATGGACCTTGCCTTACAAAGTTATTGTGTGTTTAACGACTTTTCTAGTATCCCTATGTATTCTGCTTGTGCATGAAAACACCATAATTTGATCGCATCTTTACTAAGTATGACATCAGTGGTGTTGTCAAGTGGGGTGAAATATAGAGATCGTACCCCTGCCTCAAGGAGCCTATCGGTACCCATTGAAATTCGTAGAAACAATATTTGACGAAATAGGAAACGAGATATTTTGTTACATCCCTCCCCCCCCCTAAATCTCTTCTGATGACGTTACTGCATACTATTATGTCACAAGACTTAGACAGTTTCTTACTAGTCAATATTAAATGCATTCCAGAATCATTTATGGATAATAGTTAAAGTTGTTCACGCTTTAACAATGAGTTTTGAAAATAAAAAAGAAAACCTTGATGTTGAAAAATAATGGACTGTATCATTTTTGGGTGAATTGCTAATTAAAAACTTCATTCTTAAACACATTACTTTTTACAATCTTATGGACAGAAATAGAAACATTTATTTCGGTTATTCTTATAACGGCCAGTAAAAATAAAATTGAGTTTTCTTTTGAATCACAAAAGATGTTTTTTATTACTGAGAAAGAAATATCGTAAGATCTTCAATATTCAAAATGCAATCCAGTTCTCCGTATAAAAAAATAGAAAAAATACATTCTCGGGGATAATAAATTGTTGTCTTTTCTTTATTGTTTGCTATCAAATAAGCCCTTTCTACTATTTTTTGTACAGTGTTTATAATCCATAGTTCCTCGTAGCTTTGTTTACATTTGTGTTGGATGTATTAAGACTTTGATGCAAATTTAATCTGGGGATAAGAAGGAGTTGAAGTGATACAATTCAGAAGAAAAATAAATACAGGGTTCTTAGCAAAGCCCTTAAGCACTTCAATAACGTTGTAAGAAAAAGTCCATGAGTGTACATGTTAGGTCTTTTTATAGTTAAGGGACGGACCATACACGATCTAATAAAAATATTGCAACACCCCTGTATATAAAAATTTAGAATAACAAATTAGGCAACAAATCAAGATGGCCAATTATATCAAAATCAAAGAAGCCAATTATAAGTTATATATCATTGACTAATGAGTACTAATAAAACTGCTACAGAAGACATTTATGTGACACAATAGGTATATTATCAAATATTTGTCTTAGTCAGGAATGCTAAATTAAACTACTCTTACATGCACAAAAATCTAATTTACAACGTACTTATGCTCTCCGTCAGCAACAATGTGCATTGTATTCGAGAAACAAACTAACGCGTACTTTGGCAAGCATTGCAGGTGTAACCGTTCTACATTCCTTAACGATACAATATTTTGCAGATAAATATTGTCTTTCATATGCCGTGTCGTACTTTCCGGATGTCGATTCCAATTAATTACATAACATTCTACAAGTTTGTAATTATCATTTTTAACACTTTACAACATAGTTCAAAAGTGTTTTTGACTGGGTTCATTCTGTCTGTCTGTTTGTCCGTTAGCACGATAACTGCTGTAAAAATGACTTTACCAAAATGAAATTTTAGTATGTTGTTCAGATAATCTGTGGCACCTATGGGAATATAAATGAATAATATCACCCAATTAGTTTTGGATTGAACCCGGGTTGAAAAAATGAAATACATTAAACCCTATGGGATCTAATTTTTCAAACATTTTTAAAGCAAATTTAAAATTTACAAATTACTTCGAAAGTTTTAGGAAATATTCAAATTATCCTATAAAATGTATAAAAAATATTTCAGCAAAATATATTCAGTAGTTTTTTAAATAAAAATTAAAATAATAATTACACTCTTTATATGGAGAGATCACGTGACTATTATATGAAGAGATCACGTGACCCACTTCAAAATAAAATAGGGCATCCATCTTGTCTGAAAATTGTGATTTTTAAAGTTCTTTTTAATTCATATTTAGCGTTGTATCCGTCCTAAAACCGCTTTATTTTTGTTTAAATTCTGTGCATCTACATACTGAAACAACGCAATTACAATATATTTGAATTTAAATGATTATTGAACTTTGATTATTTCTACAACGAAGCCTAATTTTCACTTATGGAAAGTGTAAACAGCAAAATATGTAGAATGAGTTGTATAAGAATTGCTGCATTTCTTTAATGCAAAATTATGTAGTTCATGGAGTCTGCAATATAGCTGATATGAATGAAACAATCATTGATTTTACATACGATTTTTACCCAGACGATTTTTTTGATGGAGTTTTAAGCATAGAGTTAAATTACTTGTACCTCCATCGTTTTAAGTTTTTAAATAAAATAAATTATTATAGCATTGTGATGCATGAAATGATTGGAAAAATGTTTATGAATGAAATTCTGCTTTTTTTAGAGGCGATTTATATTTCGATGACGTCTTAAAATAAAGTTCATTTGTTTTCGATGAAGTTTTCAAATATAATAAATTAATGTAACATTGTGATAATTTTAGAAATATTACCGAGGAATGTATCGCATTTTAGAGATGCTTAAACCAGGCAATTTATATTTCAATGCCGTCATTTGAATGAAGTTCATTTTTACTTTCCTTATATACATAATGTATAAGGAAAGTATTGTGACGGGGTCGAAAATTCGACGAATTCTAGTTTTCGACGGGAGAGCACGTTTCAAGACGAATCAAAAATTTTTGAAGCGATGTCCGTGTGTGTGTGTGTGAAAGTATGTGTGTGTCAGTGAGCCTGTGGAGACGATAACTGATGAACGAATGGATCAATTCGAACGAAATTTGGTATAAAAATCACAATCCGGAAACACTGGAAGGCTATTGTTTTTATACGCAATCGAATGTTCAGAACCCCCCTAAATTTTCGAGTAAAATTTTGAAAATATCGTCAAAAAATCAAAACCGCTAATAAAGTTACGCAAATAGACATTTCTTATGTAATTTTTCATTAGAAAACGATTGACATAAATTGTAGAACGCTAACATGAACCGTTCTTGAGATATTGCACATTTTTAAAAAAATTACTAAAAAGTTATATAAAATAAAAAACATGTCCTATTGAGAAACATGTTCACTTTTCATATGTAATACCATGCGTTAAATTGGGTGACATCATTCTCGTGGATCTAGCTCATTCCATTCATGAAAAAAGATACTTTGAGTAATACTTTCGTATTTGAAGGCCAATAGTCATTTATCTGCAGTAAGAATAAGTTATTTCTTTATCCCTAACGTTGGCGAGATTTTGGCGACGAACTTGGCGGAAATGTCGCCAACTTGGCGACATTTTTTATTGTTGCCAAATTAACAAAAATCTCGCCATATTGATAAAAATAACGCTAAATCTATGAAAATGACGTCTAATTGAAGAAAATTCAATATCATGGAAATAATAAGTATCTACTATAAGACTAACATTTTTTTTACTGTAAAAGTAGTAAATTCATTGCATATAAGGAAAGTAATATAAGAAAAGGTTTAATATAAGGAAAGTCATGCGCTGCCCACATCATATTTTTTTCGATGAATTTTTAAGTTAAATATAATAAATTATTGCAGTATCATGACAGTTTTAAAAATATTACTGAGGAATGCATCGCATTCTAGAGATGTTTAAACCAGGCAATTTATATTTCAATGCCGTAATTTGATTGAAGTTCATTTTCTGCGATGAAGTTTTCATATTTATTAAATAAATGTATAGTATTGTGATAATTTTTAAAATATTACCGAGGAATGTATCGCAATTTAGAGATGTTTATATAAAATTGCATTGAAGTCGGAAAGTGTTTCCTAATGAATGCTATATGCATGATTGATCTTTCTTGTTGTTCTATATTGTCGAGTTCTTCAGCATATTTAAAATGCTTACCGCCAGCAACAATGTAAATTGGAATTCGAGAAAGTATATTGCAGTGTACTATAACTAGTACAGGTGTCACCGTCTTATAGTTCCAGGTGATACAACTTTTTGGTAGGTATAGATTGTCTTACATAGAAATGTATTGCGTGTTCCTACGGCTGATTCCTATTATTTACACAATCCTTCAAAATTTTGTAATTTGCTTTTTTTCGTCTATCTTGCTTTGTTGCCGAGTTCATATCCCAACTTTTTAAATCTAAATTTTACAATAAACTGACCTAACGTGTATTTTCTTGAACTTTTCCTTACAGAGTTATTGGGGTGGTTCTAAAGAACCGTGTATATAAAACGAGGCTGTAATTTAAATTCAAATTTGTACAATATAATTACTAGTTTGACCTGTGGGCATTCTGCCTTATACGTAATGAATAAAAGGGATGCGTGTAGAAATGTTCTATTTCTCTTGGAAAAACTTGAAATATTTTAAATGTTAAACATATTATTGCGAACGCGAAATGTTCAGTTTGGCGCCTCCTCTGTCAGCTGTTTCGAAGGTCAGGCGAAGAAAATACAGCGCATGACGTCAGCATAACGTAAGGATGGCCTAACCTCAGGGTTTCCAGGATTTCCCAGTTAGACGAAGGGTTTCCATATTTGGCGACATTTAAGGACTTCCGGAATGTTCCAGAAACGTCTCGATAGAACGATTATTCTTTGAGATATAGAGATTCCCAGAAGTTTCTATTGAGAGACTGTGAAAAGAACTCACTCCTCCGTTGCAGGGTAGTTGACAAATTAATGTGACACAAACTACATTGAACTGTGATTTTTGTCAGTGGTTTGAGAATAATAGCTGCTGTTTTGTGAAATTATTTTCGTCAACATTTTTAGAATTATTGGAGCATTTAGGTGCTGCTTGATTGCATATTGTTCTTGTTTACTTTATGCTTGTGAATAAACGTAAGTTATCCAGAAACTTGGATTCGTTCTTGTATCCTGTGTCTACACCCACTATTCTAGAGGCTGCATTTCGTAACAATATGTTAACAAAATGAGCGCAACAGTCCCAGTTGCGTGATATCTCAAATATAAATTTATAAAATTATAATAAATATAATAACATCATGGTTTCACATTAAGTATCTACTGCCATATGTAAAGCTCCATGGTTACATCACAATTTCACTATGGAATAAGTATAGTCAAGTTTTAGTGTGTACTTTTTAGTGTAAACTTTAAATAAACATCTTATATTGTAAATTATTTACGAATAAGGAATGGGATCAAATGCATTTTACTTAATGAAACTCAACAGTATATTTTTAACTTCTAAATATTTTTATAGCCTGCATCAAAATGAAACAAATAACAATTGAGACGTTTTTAATGTTCTGTTATAAACGCATCAAACATTTATATTATTAAACAAGCAGTTGTTTTAGATCTTTATAATGTTATGCTATAAACACATAAAACATTTATATTATTAAACAAAGAGTAGTTTTAGATTTTTATAATGTTCTGCTATAAACACATCAAACATTTATATTATTAAACAAATAGCAGTTATAAAGTTTTATAATGTTTTGCTATAAACACATCAAACATTATAGTATTAAAAAACAGTAGGTTTAGATTTTTATAATGTTCTGCTATAAACACATCAAACATTTATATTTTTAAACAAATAGTAGTTTTATATGTTTTTAATGTTCTGCTATAAACACATCAAGCATTTGTAATATTAAACTAACAGTAGTTTTAGATTTTTATACTGTTCTGCTATAAACATATCAATCATTTATATTATTAAACAAGCAGTTGTTTTAGGTTTTTATAATGGTCTGCAATAAACACATCAAACACTTATATTATTAAACAAACAGTAGTTTTAGATTTTGATAACATTCTGCTATAAACGCATCAACATTTATATTATTAAGCAAACAGTAATTATAGATGTTTTTAATGTTCTGCTATAATCACATCAAACATTTGCATTATTAAACTAACAGTAGTTTTAGATTTTTTTACTGTTCTGCGATAAACATATTAAACATTTATATTTCATAATAAAAAAATCATTGTGTTGGAACTGAGGCTAAATAAAATTTATCATCAGAGAAAGAAATTATATTTTAGATCTTTATTTTAAACATAATCGCTATAAACACTTGCATCAAAAACTAGTACTCTTTGAAACCATTTGTCTATGCTATTCAGAAAAAGGCCACTTAAAATAAAATGAAGTTTACTTTAGAGTCCTAAAAATATTTTAAGAAGCAAGAAAGTTTTTCAATTTTTAAAGATATTTATTTATCTATAAAGAAATATAATACCTCATAATAAGAAAAAAGTATATAGTTTTGGCATTAATAAATTATGATTTTTTCCTCAATCTATATCGTTAAATTTAAGATACTGTTTTAGGATTAGGTGGATTTATTTTAATAGTGGTAATATATATCCGTTCCTCGTACGGAATGTATGATGGGAAGAAACTTAAAATACACAATTGGCGGATCTTTTTTTAATGTTTGGACTCTCTTTCTTTAAAATGTTTTAATTATTCTCTCAATAAAGAAAACGGCAGTTTCGCTCGTGCTGAGATAAACAGGCACTGGAGTCATGAATCAGGGTGATTAAAATCGTATTGAGAATCAACGATAAAGTGGTGCAAGTCAGGAAGTTTGATGAGTTATAGTAATTCGTCTTAAATTTGCACTTTTGAGATCCAAATTTTTTTAGTCTGACTAAATCAAGTATGGACAATATTTTTGTAATTTAACTTTTCTTTTCTCTAGAGGGGCTGTATAAAAGTCATTATTTTTTTTTCAAAAATATAATACATTATTTAAATTTCTATTGTATAATTTTCTTACTGTACATAATTAATTTTTTGCAATTCTTCTACTGTTCACTTATTTAATTTTTTTAAACGCATTAGACAATACTTCTGTAATTGCTCAGGGAATTATGATTATTTTCAGTAGGGACAAAACATTCTGCAAGAACCTTTAATTTCGAAGAATCCGTCTTGTAATTATGCAAATTTCAATATATTCCATCTAATTCGACTTTTATTCATGAAACTTTCAATATGTTCCATCTAATTATTGACTTTTATTCATGAAAATTTTAAAATATTGTATCTAGTAATTCTGAACTTTTAATCATTCAAATTATATCTAATATCTAATTCTTGACAATATATATCTAATGTTCAATATATATCTAATTCTTGACATTTAATCATTCAAATTTCAAAATGTCTCATCTAATTCTTGAATTATTCATGCAAGTTTCAAAATATTCAATCCAATTTTCGACTTTTATTCATGCAAATGTCAATATGTTCTATTCCATTCTTGGATTTTATTCATACACATTTTAAAATAGTGCATCTAATCCTTAACTTTTACTCATTCACATTTCAAGATGTTCCATTTTATTCTTAACTTTTAATCATTCAAATTTCAAAATGTGACATTCGAAGTTTTGATACTTATTCATGCAAATTTCAATATATTCCATTTAATTCTTGGATTTTATTTATGTAAAGTTTAAAATATTGCACCCAATTCTTGACTTTCACTCATTCAAATTTCAAAATGTTCCTTCCTATTCTTAAATTTTAAACATCAAAATGTCAAACTGTTCCATCAAATTCTTGACATCTATATGATGATCTGTTCATAAAATGTCATAACGATGCATGTATTGTTTATTTAGAGTTATCGCCTTCTCGTCTGACTAATAGGTACTTAAATACGCAGTCGACAGTTATTCCAAAGATGCCAGAAATGTTTTCAAATAGTAACAGTTCGTAAAACGTCTATATCCATCAAAATTTCAAAATTTCATGGAATCTATACCTTATATATACCCCCTTAGACAGCCGGCCACACACTTTGCTACCATAAACCCTTGGGTTGGTCGTGTGGTCTGGGCCTTCAACCCCCTTAGACAGATTTGGTCAATCAGAAATTTTTTATTTTTAATGGAATAAGATCATTAAAAAACCCGCATATCTGTATCTTTAAAATCAACTGAATTATGATAAAAGAAAAAATCTGACTTATGCCAATTTTCCGTGCCATGTGAAAGACTGTGTCATCAATGAAAATAGGGATCATAAATAAATTGACTATGGAAATTGTTTAAATAAAAAATACGTTAATATGTGGCAATTTTTTTTATCACAAACGCATCTAAATAAAGCATTACACAGACAGAGATCATATAAAGCAGTGATACTCACTACCCGATTGGGTATCCTATGTATTATCATCCAGCTTTACCTTTTTTGTGATATGTCACAAATTTACATTTCTAATTTGATATATGGTCCCCATTCACAATATTCAATTTTCAATTAAATATAACTCCCTCAATTTAAAGATACAGATATGCGGGTTTTTTTAATGATCTTGTTGCATTAAAAGTAAAAAAATTCTGACTAACCAAATTTGTCTAAGGGGGTTGCATAAAAATTTAAAAAGTGTAACTTTTTGAAAATTAATGGGAGACTATTTCATTAATATAGTCTTATTTCTTACCTTACTTTCAACATTTTTGCAATTTATATTGCCCACTTATCTCCAACAATTAAAGAATTAAAGCACGTTTCAAAATTTTTGTGAAACCCTGTTTTTTACAATACAGACAAGATCTGGGTCAGTCTCATATCTGTTACATGATACAGGAATATTATATTATAGGAATATTATATAGATATAGGAATAGGTATAAGAATATATAGCTGATTTTGCATTTGTTGCGTAATTATTCTTTTCTTGCACTTTCTGCGCGATGGTTTCGCTTTTCCTTTTGCAATGGGAGCTTGATCCATGCTTTTGGAACGTCCTCTTAGCAGAGTTCTGTGAGATTTAACTTGATCATTGCAGCTTCATGGAACATATGCTAACTCTTTTAACCAAGGGCAGTTGGTCTTACCTTGTAAAGACCGTTACAGTCGAACGCACTTTTAGATGTATCTTCATTCTAAAAACAGTTTATATATATTCAAAGGAGCTCCAAACGTCTTAAAAACTCGAATTCCAATTTATGACTAAATTTTAATAATTTCCCTATTCATATATTACGTATTGCATGAAAATAAAACTGAATGAACTAAATAGTTTATTTGTATTGTTGCGACTTATCCGCTGGAATCGTGAGTGTACGCCCAAGTTTCTGGATAACTAACAGGTTTATTCACAAGCCCAGTGCAAATAGGAACCATATACAGCAAATAGCTCGAAAACTATCTCAAAAGATCCCTAAATAGCTGCACTGTACAGCAATTAACATTACAACAGCAATTAACTGCTCCACTAATTTCACAAAACAGTCCCTACTATCCTCTTAACATTGGTGTATCTCACTATTGAATGTAGTTCGTATCACGTAAATTACTCTTCAACTGAGTAATGTATATTTTATATACTTTATGTAAAAATTTCTATCAGATGGGACTCAAATCTCATAGAATATACGTTATATCGATAAGGTAATTGAACATCCGAAAACCTGTTATAACATGCCGAATCGGCGATAATTCGCCAAATTTGGCACACCCCTCCGAATTTTAGTGTATGGAAACCCTAAAATCACGTCATCGTAGGAATACGGTGTTTTTCCCAACTGGCTCTCAAATTAGCTTTAGTGGAGTCATTTTTACTTTCCTTATATGCATAATGTATAAGGAAAGTATTGTGACGGGGTCGAAAATTCGAATTCGAGTTTTCGACTGGAGAGCACGTTTCAAGCATCCCCGATCACGAATCCCACATTTTTGAGGTGATGTCTGTGTGTGTGTGTGTGTGTGTGTGTGTGTGTGTGTGTGTGTGTGTGTGTGAAAGTATGTGTGTGTGAGTATGTGTGTGTTTGAAAGTATGTGTGTGTGTGTCAGTGAGGCTGTGGAGACGATAACTGACGAATGAATGGACCGATTCGAACGAAACTTGGTACAAAAATCACAATCCATGAATACTGGAAGACTATTATTTTTATACGCAATCGAATGTTCAGAACCTTCCTAAATTTTCGAGTGAAATTTTGAAAAAATCATTAAAAAATCAAAACCTTTAATAAAGTTAGGCAAATAGACTTTTCTTACGTAATTTTTCATTAGAAAACGATTGACACAAATTTTAGAACGCTAGCATAAACCATTCTCGAGATATTGCCCATTTAAAAAAATTATCAATAAATCATGTAAAATAAAAAAAAAGTATTACCTATTGAGAAACATGCACACTTTTCATATGTAATATCATGCGATAAATTTAGTGACATCATTCTCGTGGATCTAGCTCGTTCCATTCATGAAAAAAGATACTTTGAGTAATACTTTTGTATGTGAACGCCAATAGTCATTTATCTGCTGTAAGAATAACTTATTTCTCCATCCATAACGCTTGGCGAGATTTTGGCGACGAATTTAGGGGAATATCGCCAACTTGGCGACTTGTTTAAACGTTGCTAAATTAACGAAAAACCCACCAAATGGATAAAAATGAGGCTAAATCAATGAAAATGACGACTTATTGACGAAAATTAAATATCTTGGAAAGAATATATCTATATAATTAAAAATTAAAATCTGTCTGTCTGTCTGTCTGTCTGTCTGTCTGTCTGTCTGTTTGTCACACCATCACGGGAGAACGGCTGAACCGAATTTGATGAAATTTTGTAGGTAGCCCAGAAATAGCCCCACTTAAAATTATATCTGTGTTTTGAGTTTCTACGACCAGTGGTTCTCGAGAAATTAGTAAAAAACAAAATTTTCATTTGTCTCAACATCACGGAAAAACGGCTGAACCGAATTTAATGAAATTTGGTGAATAGCCTTGAAATATCCCCCCATAACTTTGTCCAAGTTTCGAGTTTCTAAGACCTGGGGTTGTCGAGATATTAATGAAAAACGGAACTTTTTCCTAGGAGTTCTACTCCCTAACTCCGTGGTTTATCCAAACGAAAAGCTTGAAAATCGTTTGAAAGTGAATTAAAATTTAATCTCTGAGTTTGATGGGAGATTTTTTGCGTTAATTAGTCACTTTCTGAAAACATGAATTGTTTGAAACATGATTTAAAGGGGAAATCTATCTCCATGGTTCATGGTTTATTTAAAACAAGCTTTTACGGAACAATGAGAAGTATAGAGTAATCAAAATCGTTATTTAATTTCGCAGTTTATGTTATAAGACATGACATATTTAACATGTTATAAGATTCTATCTTATATCATGTTACTCAGAAACGCAATTAAATTAAATCTGTCTGTTAATTTTAGTAATTATTTTTTCGATTTGAATAATAAATAAATGGATATAAAAATATATTTTAAAAAAGAACGATTTGATTTTTCTTATAGCATTTTTGACTGGATAATATCAATTACGGTCTTCAGGTTTAAAAATTATTATTATTTATATTTTCGGGGATTATTGATTCAAGGATTATTGATATTTTCAAGTTATTATGCAATTATTTTATTATGATAAAAATTGTTTAAACTCATATATTGTATGTTGTACGAATCTTCTACAAATACACGTGTATATCTTTTAATCTACGAGAATATAAGTAGTACAGGTATATTGACATATGTTTTGATATATATTGGCATATATTGGAATCAATTACGACCTTCTGGTATAAAGAGTACGGATATTATTGTTTTTTTCAATTTATTACGTCATCTCTTTTATTTTGGCAAATATTTTTGAGACGCATATTGTAATACGGGTAATCTTCTACTAACACATTGGCATATTTTCTGATCTGCGACAATATAATTAGTACGGGGTTGCATATATTCATTAAATTTCTATTTTTTCTTCTGTAAATTTGCTTACAAAAGGGGGCAGGATGTTTTATTCTTCAGATCTGATAGTGAAGATAATTTTGCATAGTGAGAACATATATTCTTAAACTTCTCTTTAGGAGCAATAAATTTAATATTTTAACAGAATTTGCACATGATTGCGAACTTTAAGTTTCTTTAAATTATACACTCCGTACGAATAACGGGTGTGCTGTTAGTGGTTAATAAATTTTAACATTTTAGGAGGATATATCATGTTGCTCGGCATCGCAATTAAATTAAATGTGTTTGTTAATGTTTTTATTGTTTTTTTTCGATTTAAATAATAAATAAATGGATAAATGGATATAAAAGTATATCTTATGAATGGACGGTTTGATTTTCCTTTTAATTATATTAATTGCTGACTGCGTACATCAATTTCATTTATTTTGGCAAAGAGTTTTCAAGCTTATATCGTATTTAGCTTCTAAACTCATATATTGTGTTTAGCCAATAAATTCATATAGCCGATTGTTGAAACAGAAAAAGAGTAGAGCGGGTATATCTTCTAATACAATTGTAGTGTTTTCATTTAGTATATTGAAACGGGATAAGAATGTTTCATTCAGATCTGCAAATTCAAAGCTACGAATTTGGAGGGATATCGCTAATTTGACAACTTTTCGTAAACTTTGCCAAATTGACGGAAATGTCGCCAAATTGATATAAACGACACACAAACAGCTGCCATAAACCTTCGGGTTGGTCGTGTGGTTTAGGTCTTCTACATATCAATGAAATTTTTTTTTGTTTTGTTAGAAGAGAGTACTGAAATGATGTTTGGTTAGCATTTATCTGTCAGACCAACCATCCTACTTAGTAATACATTTAGCGAATTTTTAAAATGTCACCAAATTGATAAAAATGTTTTCAAATCTATAAAAATATCTTGAAATTGATAAAATTGCGCTACATAAATGATATTAATTGTTTTTTGTTAGGGGATAGTATTGTGATGATATTTCGTCAATTTGTCGCAAAGTGGAACTGTCAGTTCTACAGTCCCACTTGGCGATAAATTTGGCGATTTTTAAAATGTCGCTAATTTGACGAAACTATCGCCAAATGTTCCATAGAAATATAACTATTTAGACGATATTTTTTCTACCAATTTATTTGAAGCAAATGATATCATGTCGCTTAGCAACGCATTTAAATCTAATGTGTTTATGCGGCAGACGATTTTTATTAAATCCTTTCCTATTTGAATAATGAAGATATGTATATAAAATAAATTTCATTGCCATTTCATTTTGGACTGGATAATATCAATTATACTCTTCAGGTTTAAACATTATTATTATTGATAATTTCCGGAATTATTGATTCAGGGATTATTGATATTTTTAAGTTAGTACGCCATTGTTTTATTGCGGCAAAAATTGCTGACACACGAATATTGTACGTTGTACGAGTAATCTTCTAGGAATGCACGGGTATATCTTCTAACCTACGAGAATATAAGTAGTACAGGTATATTGGCATATATTTTGACGTATATTGGCATATATATTGGAATCAAGTACAGTCTTCTTGTATGAAGATTAAGGGGATTAATTATATATTCAATTTATTACGTCGTCTGTTGTATTTTATCAAAAAACATTTGTGACTCATATTGCAAAACGGGTAATCTTCTACTAATAATCGGACATTATAAGTAGTACGTGTATATATATCTTCCCATATAATTTTAGCACTTTAATTTTGACATATATTGGAATAAATGGCTGTCTTCAGATTTAAAGATTACGGGTTTATTGGTATTTTCAATTTATACATGTAATATACTAATACAGGTTATATTTTCTAATATTCGCGCATATAATTAGTACGGGTCCCATACAATTTTAACGCTTTTATTTTGCATATATTGATTCAATTCCATATTTTATTTTATATTTGCTTACATAAGGGGTCCAAGATATTTTATTCTTCAGATATGTCCATGAAGATAATTTTATATAGCGAGAACAGAGATTCTTAAACTTCTTTTTAGGAGCATTATATTAAATATTTTAACAGAATATTTTGATTAAACATGTCATTTAGTATACTATAAGAATTTGGGCATGATTATGAATTTCAAGTTTCTTTATATTATATACTCCGTACGAAGAACGGGTATGCTGCTAGTAAAGTATATGTTTATTGGACAGCAAGTAAATTTTACATATAGTGGTTTACAAAAACAGTTCAAATATCTGCCAATAGATGGCGCTGAAGGCGACGTTTAAATTCCCTTTAAATAGTGGTGTGGATTATTATAGTTTGTTTAGTTTTCTTTGTGTTCCGTTGTCGAAATATGAAATAATATTTTGTGCAATGAAGGAGGTATTCGTTGGAGCAAAGGATTAACATTGTGTTCGAATACCTTCGGTTGAATCGAAGCTCGAAGGAGATAAAAGATATAAAACATAGCTTTCAAGTATCGAAAGGTCCAAATCGGGAAAAATTTAATATTTGCTCACAAAATATGAAAGGATATTAGACGTTAAAACTGATTTAACTATACATGCCTATCAGCGCCATCTGTTGGCTGAATTTCAAACTACTATTAAAAACCTCAGTATGTAATTTTACTGGCTGTCCAATAAACATACACTTCATTTCATATACCGTTTCCGAGATATTAATTTTTAAAGGTCAGGAATCCTTTTTATGACACCCTATATATACAGGGGCT
This sequence comes from Amaurobius ferox, assembly GCA_951213105.1. Lineage (NCBI taxonomy): Eukaryota > Metazoa > Arthropoda > Arachnida > Araneae > Amaurobiidae > Amaurobius > Amaurobius ferox. The sequence continues at coordinate 62,495,226 of OX578146.1, forward strand.
CTGCACGAAAATTTTGTACACCAGTGTGCTAGGCGACCACAGGGCGGCGCTATAGTCAAAACATCTGGTGGTGTTGTACCAATATTCAATTGAGTCAGTTAGCCGCTGACTAGTAAACAGAGTGAATTTACATAGTAACAAGAATGATCAATCATGCATAAGCATTGATTATGAAACACTTTCCAACTTCAATGCAATTTCATTTGAAAATTTCTAAAATGTGACATATTCAGTGGTGATATCTTTGACGTTATCACAGCACTACGGTAATTTATTATACTTAAATATTTAAAACTGTATCGAAATATAAATCATTTGATTCTCTATGCAAAATCAATGAATATTTCATTCATATAACTTGTATTCCAGACTCCAGAGCTAAATAATTTTGTGTGAAAAAAATTCAGCAATTCTTATGTAACTCACCTTACAATCGCTTGAGATACTTGCATTCTGCATAAGTTAAAATTAGGCTTCGTTGAAGAAATAATAAAAGTTTAGGGATCATTTAAAATCACAACTATTGTAATTGCATAGGCACGGAATTTAGATACACAGATAATACACAGATACACAGATAATATGTGTGTGTGTATGTATTCAAAGTATTGGAATCGTGCCAAAGATCGGAACTCGAATTTTCGAAAGATCTACACGTTTTGGGACTTCTAGAACACGAAAAAACTCTTTTTAGGAAGACGTCTGTGTGTGTAAGGGTGTATCTGTGTATGTTTCTGTGTGTCTGTGAGGATATTACATCCACTCTAATTGAACAACTAATGGACCGAATTTCATAAAATTTGGTAGGTATGTTTTTTGTGGGAAATCCTGATGTTCATTAGATTATAGTACGATTCGTAATAAAAGAATCTGCCTTCTTTGCGAAATGGCCGGCAGAAATTGTCTTTATCCACTCTAGATAAAAACTAATGGAACAAATTTAACATAATTTGGTGTATAACATTTCAATAGTCTACAAGTGATTTATATACCAAATTTAACAAAATTTGGTATATAAATCAATTTTAGGTTATTCTAGTACGATTCGGGAAAAAGGAACGGGCTATTTTTGCGAAATAGCCCGCAAAAATCGTTAAATATAAAAATAAAAGACTACGTGTGCTCAATTATATCAATTAAATTCCTATTTTATACGTGATTTTTGACAACAAAAAGAATAAGACTAACCCCATTACTCTAGGCCTAGCCGTTCTTGAGATATTCTAGTATACTATAAGAATTTGGGCATGATTATGAATTTCAAGTTTCTTTATATTATATACTCCGTACGAAGAACGGGTATGCTGCTAGTCTATATAAATAAAAATGAAAATCTGTCTGTCTGTCTGTCTGTTTGTTTGTCACACCATCACGGGAGAACGGCTGAACCGAATTTGATGAAATTTTGTGGGTAGCCCAGAAATAGCCCCACTTAAAATTATATCCGTGTTTTGAGTTTCTACGACCAGTGGTTCTCGAGATATTAGTAAAAAACGAAATTTTCGTTTGTCTCATCATCACGGAAAAACGGCTGAACCGAATTTAATGAAATTTGGTGAATAGCCTTGAAATATCCCCCCATAAATTTTGTCCAAGTTTCGAGTTTCTAAGACCTGGGGTTGTCGAGATATTAATGAAAAACCGAACTTTTTCCTAGGAGTTCTACTCCCTAACTTCGTGGTTTATCCAAACGAAAAGCTTGAAAATTGTTTGAAAGTGAATTAAAATTTAATCTCTGAGTTTGATGGGAGATTTTTTGCGTTAATTAGTCACTTTCTGAAAACATGAATTGTTTGAAACATGATTTAAAGGGGAAATCTATCTCCATGGTTCATGGTTTATTTAAAACACGCTTTTACGGAACAATGAGAAGTATAGAGAAATCAAAATCGTTATTTAATTTCGCAGTTTATGTTATAAGACATGACATATTTAACATGTTATAAGATTCTATCTTATATCATGTTACTCAGAAACGCAATAAAATTAAATCTGTCTGTTAATTTTAATAATTATTTTTTCGATTTGAATAATAAATAAATGGATATAAAAATATATTTTAGAAAAGAACGATTTGATTTTTCTTATAGCATTTTTGACTGGATAATATCAATTACGGTCTTCAGGTTTAAAAATTATTATTATTTATATTTTCGGGGATTATTGATTCAAGGATTATTGATATTTTCAAGTTAATTTGCAATTATTTTATTATGACAAAAATTGTTTAAACTCATATATTGTATGTTGTACGAATCTTCTACAAATACACGTGTATATCTTTTAATCTACGAGAATATAAGTAGTACAGGTATATTGACATATGTTTTGATATATCTTGGCATATATTGGAATCAATTACGACCTTCTGGTATAAAGAGTACGGATATTATTGATATTTTTAATTTATTACATCATCTCTTTTATTTTGGCAAATATTTTTGAGACGCATATTGTAATACGGGTAATCTTCTACTAACACATTGGCATATTTTCTGATCTGCGACAATATAATTAGTACGGGGTTGCATATATTCATTCAATTCCTATTTTTTCTTCTGTAAATTTGCTTACAAAAGGGGGCAGGATGTTTTATTCATCAGATCTGATCGTGAAGATAATTTTGCATAGTGAGAACATATATTCTTAAACTTCTCTTTAGGAGCAATAAATTTAATATTTTAACAGAATTTGCACATGATTGCGAACTTTAAGTTTCTTTAAATTATACACTCCGTACGAATAACGGGTGTGCTGTTAGTGGTTAATAAATTTTAACATTTTAGGAGGATATATCATGTTGCTCGGCATCGCAATTAAATTAAATGTGTTTGTTAATGTTTTTATTATTTTTTTTCGATTTAAATAATAAATAAATGGATATAAAAGTATATCTTATGAATGGACGGTTTGATTTTTCTTTTAATTATATTAATTGCTGACTGCGTACATCAATTTCATTTATTTTGGCAAAGAGTTTTCAAGCTTATATCGTATTTAGCTACTAAACTCATATATTGTGTTTAGCCAATAAATTCATATAGCCGATTGTTGAAACAGAAAAAGAGTAGAGCGGGTATATCTTCTAATACAATTGTAGTGTTTTCATTTAGTATATTGAAACGGGATAAGAAAGTTTCATTCAGATCTGCAAATTCAAAGCTACGAATTTGGAGGGATATCGCTAATTTGACAACTTTTCGTAAACTTTGCCAAATTGACGGAAATGTCGCCAAATTGATATAAACGACACACAAACAGCTGCCATGAACCTTCGGGTTGGTCGTGTGGCTTGGGTCTTCTACATATCAATGAAATTTTTTTTTGTTTTGTTAGAAGAGAGTACTGAAATAATGTTTGGTTAGCATTTATCTGTCAGACCAACCATCCTACTTAGTAATACATTTAGCGAATTTTTAAAATGTCACCAAATTGATAAAAATGTTTTCAAATCTATAAAAATATCTTGAAATTGATAAAATTGCGCTACATAAATGATATTAATTGTTTTTTTTTAGGGGATAGTATTGTGATGATATTTCGTCAATTTGTCGCAAAGTGGAACTGTCAGTTCTACAGTCCCACTTGGCGATAAATTTGGCGATTTTTTAAAATGTCGCTAATTTGACGAAACTGTCGCCAAATGTTCCATAGAAATATAACTATTTAGACGATATTTTTTCTACCAATTTATTTGAAGCAAATGATATCATGTCGCTTAGCAACGGATTTAAATCCAATGTGTTTATGCGGCAGACGATTTTTATTAAATCCTTTCCGATTTGAATAATGAAGATATGTATATAAAATAAATTTCATTGCCATTTCATTTTGGACTGGATAATATCAATTATACTCTTCAGGTTTAAACATTATTATTATTGATATTTTCCGGAATTATTGATTCAGGGATTATTGATATTTTTAAGTTATTACGCCATTGTTTTATTGCGGCAAAAATTGCTGACACACGAATATTGTACGTTGTACGAGTAATCTTCTAGGAATGCACGGGTATATCTTCTAACCTACGAGAATATAAGTAGTACAGGTATATTGGCATATATTTTGACGTATATTGGCATATATATTGGAATCAAGTACAGTCTTCTTGTATGAAGATTAAGGGGATTAATTATATATTCAATTTATTACGTCGTCTGTTGTATTTTATCAAAAAACATTTGTGACTCATATTGCAAAACGGGTAATCTTCTACTAATAATCGGACATTATAAGTAGTACGTGTATATATATCTTCCCATATAATTTTAGCACTTTAATTTTGACATATATTGGAATAAATGGCTGTCTTCAGATTTAAAGATTACGGGTTTATTGGTATTTTCAATTTATACATGTAATATACTAATACAGGTTATATTTTCTAATATTCGCGCATATAATTAGTACGGGTCCCATACAATTTTAACGCTTTTATTTTGCATATATTGATTCAATTCCATATTTTTTTTTATATTTGCTTACATAAGGGGTCCAAGATGTTTTATTCTTCAGATATGTCCATGAAGATAATTTTATATAGCGAGAACAGAGATTCTTAAACTTCTTTTTAGGAGCATTATATTAAATATTTTAACAGAATATTTTGATTAAACATGTCATTTAGTATACTATAAGAATTTGGGCATGATTATGAATTTCAAGTTTCTTTATATTATATACTCCGTACGAAGAACGGGTATGCTGCTAGTAAAGTATATGTTTATTGGACAGCAAGTAAATTTTACATATAGTGGTTTACAAAAACAGTTCAAATATCTGCCAATAGATGGCGCTGAAGGCGACGTTTAAATTCCCTTTAAATAGTGGTGTGGATTATTATAGTTTGTTTAGTTTTCTTTGTGTTCCGTTGTCGAAATATGAAATAATATTTTGTGCAATGAAGGAGGTATTCGTTGGAGCAAAGGATTAACATTGTGTTCGAATACCTTCGGTTGAATCGAAGCTCGAAGGAGATAAAAGATATAAAACATAGCTTTCAAGTATCGAAAGGTCCAAATCGGGAAAAATTTAATATTTGCTCACAAAATATGAAAGGATATTAGACGTTAAAACTGATTTAACTATACATGCCTATCAGCGCCATCTGTTGGCTGAATTTCAAACTACTATTAAAAACCTCAGTATGTAATTTTACTGGCTGTCCAATAAACATACACTTCATTTCATATACCGTTTCCGAGATATTAATTTTTAAAGGTCAGGAATCCTTTTTATGACACCCTATATATACAGGGGCTCTGCACGAAAATTTTGTACACCAGTGTGCTAGGCGACCACAGGGCGGCGCTATAGTCAAAACATCTGGTGGTGTTGTACCAATATTCAATTGAGTCAGTTAGCCGCTGACTAGTAAACAGAGTGAATTTACATAGTAACAAGAATGATCAATCATGCATAAGCATTGATTATGAAACACTTTCCAACTTCAATGCAATTTCATTTGAAAATTTCTAAAATGTGACATATTCAGTGGTGATATCTTTGACGTTATCACAGCACTACGGTAATTTATTATACTTAAATATTTAAAACTGTATCGAAATATAAATCATTTGATTCTCTATGCAAAATCAATGAATATTTCATTCATATAACTTGTATTCCAGACTCCAGAGCTAAATAATTTTGTGTGAAAAAAATTCAGCAATTCTTATGTAACTCACCTTACAATCGCTTGAGATACTTGCATTCTGCATAAGTTAAAATTAGGCTTCGTTGAAGAAATAATAAAAGTTTAGGGATCATTTAAAATCACAACTATTGTAATTGCATAGGCACGGAATTTAGATACACAGATAATACACAGATACACAGATAATATGTGTGTGTGTATGTATTCAAAGTATTGGAATCGTGCCAAAGATCGGAACTCGAATTTTCGAAAGATCTACACGTTTTGGGACTTCTAGAACACGAAAAAACTCTTTTTAGGAAGACGTCTGTGTGTGTAAGGGTGTATCTGTGTATGTTTCTGTGTGTCTGTGAGGATATTACATCCACTCTAATTGAAAAACTAATGGACCGAATTTCATAAAATTTGGTAGGTATGTTTTTTGTGGGAAATCCTGATGTTCATTAGATTATAGTACGATTCGTAATAAAAGAATCTGCCTTCTTTGCGAAATGGCCGGCAGAAATTGTCTTTATCCACTCTAGATAAAAACTAATGGAACAAATTTAACATAATTTGGTGTATAACATTTCAATAGTCTACAAGTGATTTATATACCAAATTTAACAAAATTTGGTATATAAATCAATTTTAGGTTATTCTAGTACGATTCGGGAAAAAGGAACGGGCTATTTTTGCGAAATAGCCCGCAAAAATCGTTAAATATAAAAATAAAAGACTACGTGTGCTCAATTATATCAATTAAATTCCTATTTTATACGTGATCTTTGACAACAAAAAGAATAAGACTAACCCCATTACTCTAGGCCTAGCCGTTCTTGAGATATTCTAGTATACTATAAGAATTTGGGCATGATTATGAATTTCAAGTTTCTTTATATTATATACTCCGTACGAAGAACGGGTATGCTGCTAGTCTATATAAATAAAAATGAAAATCTGTCTGTCTGTCTGTCTGTCTGTCTGTCTGTTTGTTTGTCACACCATCACGGGAGAACGGCTGAACCGAATTTGATGAAATTTTGTGGGTAGCCCAGAAATAGCCCCACTTAAAATTATATCCGTGTTTTGAGTTTCTACGACCAGTGGTTCTCGAGATATTAGTAAAAAACGAAATTTTCGTTTGTCTCATCATCACGGAAAAACGGCTGAACCGAATTTAATGAAATTTGGTGAATAGCCTTGAAATATCCCCCCATAAATTTTGTCCAAGTTTCGAGTTTCTAAGACCTGGGGTTGTCGAGATATTAATGAAAAACCGAACTTTTTCCTAGGAGTTCTACTCCCTAACTTCGTGGTTTATCCAAACGAAAAGCTTGAAAATTGTTTGAAAGTGAATTAAAATTTAATCTCTGAGTTTGATGGGAGATTTTTTGCGTTAATTAGTCACTTTCTGAAAACATGAATTGTTTGAAACATGATTTAAAGGGGAAATCTATCTCCATGGTTCATGGTTTATTTAAAACACGCTTTTACGGAACAATGAGAAGTATAGAGAAATCAAAATCGTTATTTAATTTCGCAGTTTATGTTATAAGACATGACATATTTAACATGTTATAAGATTCTATCTTATATCATGTTACTCAGAAACGCAATTAAATTAAATCTGTCTGTTAATTTTAATAATTATTTTTTCGATTTGAATAATAAATAAATGGATATAAAAATATATTTTAGAAAAGAACGATTTGATTTTTCTTATAGCATTTTTGACTGGATAATATCAATTACGGTCTTCAGGTTTAAAAATTATTATTATTTATATTTTCGGGGATTATTGATTCAAGGATTATTGATATTTTCAAGTTAATTTGCAATTATTTTATTATGACAAAAATTGTTTAAACTCATATATTGTATGTTGTACGAATCTTCTACAAATACACGTGTATATCTTTTAATCTACGAGAATATAAGTAGTACAGGTATATTGACATATGTTTTGATATATATTGGCATATATTGGAATCAATTACGACCTTCTGGTATAAAGAGTACGGATATTATTGATATTTTTAATTTATTACATCATCTCTTTTATTTTGGCAAATATTTTTGAGACGCATATTGTAATACGGGTAATCTTCTACTAACACATTGGCATATTTTCTGATCTGCGACAATATAATTAGTACGGGGTTGCATATATTCATTCAATTCCTATTTTTTCTTCTGTAAATTTGCTTACAAAAGGGGGCAGGATGTTTTATTCATCAGATCTGATCGTGAAGATAATTTTGCATAGTGAGAACATATATTCTTAAACTTCTCTTTAGGAGCAATAAATTTAATATTTTAACAGAATTTGCACATGATTGCGAACTTTAAGTTTCTTTAAATTATACACTCCGTACGAATAACGGGTGTGCTGTTAGTGGTTAATAAATTTTAACATTTTAGGAGGATATATCATGTTGCTCGGCATCGCAATTAAATTAAATGTGTTTGTTAATGTTTTTATTATTTTTTTTCGATTTAAATAATAAATAAATGGATATAAAAGTATATCTTATGAATGGACGGTTTGATTTTTCTTTTAATTATATTAATTGCTGACTGCGTACATCAATTTCATTTATTTTGGCAAAGAGTTTTCAAGCTTATATCGTATTTAGCTACTAAACTCATATATTGTGTTTAGCCAATAAATTCATATAGCCGATTGTTGAAACAGAAAAAGAGTAGAGCGGGTATATCTTCTAATACAATTGTAGTGTTTTCATTTAGTATATTGAAACGGGATAAGAAAGTTTCATTCAGATCTGCAAATTCAAAGCTACGAATTTGGAGGGATATCGCTAATTTGACAACTTTTCGTAAACTTTGCCAAATTGACGGAAATGTCGCCAAATTGATATAAACGACACACAAACAGCTGCCATGAACCTTCGGGTTGGTCGTGTGGCTTGGGTCTTCTACATATCAATGAAATTTTTTTTTGTTTTGTTAGAAGAGAGTACTGAAATAATGTTTGGTTAGCATTTATCTGTCAGACCAACCATCCTACTTAGTAATACATTTAGCGAATTTTTAAAATGTCACCAAATTGATAAAAATGTTTTCAAATCTATAAAAATATCTTGAAATTGATAAAATTGCGCTACATAAATGATATTAATTGTTTTTTTTTAGGGGATAGTATTGTGATGATATTTCGTCAATTTGTCGCAAAGTGGAACTGTCAGTTCTACAGTCCCACTTGGCGATAAATTTGGCGATTTTTTAAAATGTCGCTAATTTGACGAAACTGTCGCCAAATGTTCCATAGAAATATAACTATTTAGACGATATTTTTTCTACCAATTTATTTGAAGCAAATGATATCATGTCGCTTAGCAACGGATTTAAATCCAATGTGTTTATGCGGCAGACGATTTTTATTAAATCCTTTCCGATTTGAATAATGAAGATATGTATATAAAATAAATTTCATTGCCATTTCATTTTGGACTGGATAATATCAATTATACTCTTCAGGTTTAAACATTATTATTATTGATATTTTCCGGAATTATTGATTCAGGGATTATTGATATTTTTAAGTTATTACGCCATTGTTTTATTGCGGCAAAAATTGCTGACACACGCATATTGTACGTTGTACGAGTAATCTTCTAGGAATGCACGGGTATATCTTCTAACCTACGAGAATATAAGCAGTACAGGTATATTGGCATATATTTTGACGTATATTGGCATATATATTGGAATCAAGTACAGTCTTCTTGTATGAAGATTAAGGGGATTAATTATATATTCAATTTATTACGTCGTCTGTTGTATTTTACCAAAAAACATTTGTGACTCATATTGCAAAACGGGTAATCTTCTACTAATAATCGGACATTATAAGTAGTACGTGTATATCTTCCCATATAATTTTAGCACTTTAATTTTGACATATATTGGAATAAATGACTGTCTTCAGATTTAAAGATTACGGGTTTATTGGCATTTTCAATTTATACATGTAATCTACTAATACAGGTTATATTTTCTAATATTCGCGTGTATAATTAGTACGGGTCCCATACAATTTTAACGCTTTTATTTTGCATATATTGATTCAATTCCATATTTTTTTTTATATTTGCTTACATAAGGGGTCCAAGATGTTTTATTCTTCAGATATGTCCATGAAGATAATTTTATATAGCGAGAACAGAGATTCTTAAACTTCTTTTTAGGAGCATTATATTAAATATTTTAATAGAATATTTTGATTAAACATGTCATTTAGTATACTATAAGAATTTGGGCATGATTATGAATTTTAAGTTTCTTTATATTATATACTCGGTACGAAGAACGGGTATGCTGCTAGTCTACTATAAGATTAACCTATTGTTTTTACTGTTAAAGTAGTAAATTCTTTGCATTATATAAGGAAAGTCATGTGTTGCCCACATCAGATTTTTTGAGTTCGTGACAAGGGTTCCCCAAACGTGTAAACCTATTAAAAACACGAATCGAATTTATGACTTAATTCCAATGCTTTCCTTATACATATACTACGTATTAAATGAAATCAAAAATGAATCCTTCTTCTAAGAGTGGAATTAAGTTTGTTTGCAATTCTAGTATAATCTTTAAACCACATTATACTTGTTCTTATCTAAAAGTAGAAGAAGAACATTCGATTCTAAGTACTGCAATTGAAAAAGTTCGTTCTTTAAAAGAGCGGGAAAGAATTTAACTTACTTCTTTAATATGTCTTTCTGAAACTTTTTAAATTCCTTGAAACCGGTATTTGTATTCTTTTCATGTGAAAAAATGAAAAATTCTAATAATAGTGGAAAAGATTAATTTTATGAAACCTTTAATGTTCAGTATAAAAGTTGATTTGAGAAAGATGTTTTAATGGTGAGCTGATGTAATTGAATACCAAATATAAATTAAAATGAAATCTGATGCTGACAGCAGATGACTTGCTCTACATAATATAAGTACTTTACGTCCTTCAGTGCGAAATTATGATGGACAAGATCCAATGTTTTTATTGTTGTGAAAGTTGAATGTTGTTAACGTTGTTAACGTTGAACAAAATGTTTTTAACGTTGAAAACTGCCATGACATTGGGTGTGTGTTCTGGATGATAACATGTGAAATCATTTTGGAGTACAAAGTGAATTTATATTTTGCGCAAATATAACTTGACAACTGGAAATATAGTTGACATCTGTTAAACAATACAGGGTGTCCCAAAAAGATTAAAAATGTATTTGATCATTTATCTGATGGAGGTAAGTGAGCAATGAAAATTGCAAAAATCTTGAAAGTAAGGTAGGAAATAAGACTACGTTAATAAAATAGTTCTATTAATTTTCAAAAAGTTACACTTTTTTAATTTTTATACGACCCTCTTAGGCAAATTTAGTAAATCAGAAAATGTTAATTTTAATGCAACAAGATCATTAAAAAACCCACATATTTCTATCTTTAAAATTGAGCAAGTTATATTTAATTTAAAATTGAACATTGTGAATGGGGACCATATATCAAATTAGAAACGTAAATTTGTGACATATCACGAAAAAGATAAAACTGGATGATAATACATAGGATACTCAACCGCGTAATGAGTTCCACTGCTTCATATGGTCTCTGTCTGGGTGATGCTTTATTGAGATGCATTTGTGATAAAAAAAATTGACACATATTAACGTATTTTTGATCTAAGCAATTTCCATCGTCAATTTTTTACGATCCCTATTTTCACTGATGAAACAGCGTTTCACATGGTACAGAAAAGTGGTATAAGTCAGATTTTTCATTTATCATAATTCATTCAGTTGATTTTAAAGATACAGATATGCGGTTCTTTTAATGATCTTGTTGCATTAAAAATAAAAATTTTCTGATTGACCTAATTTGCCTAAGGGTGTCGTATAAAAATTTAAAAAGTATAACTTTTTGAAAATTATTGGGAATACTATTTCATTAACGTAGTCTTAATTTCTACCTCACTTTCAACATTTTTGCAATTTACATTACCCACTTATCTCCAACAGGTATATAATTAAAGCGCGTTTCAAGCATTTTTGGGACACTCTGTATACTCCATTAATAAGGATGATTGAAGCGAAGTTAATTCTATATTTTTAACGAAGCGAAATCAACATTTGCCAGAATTGTGTGATCATTTTCACTCAAATACTGAAATAGGTATGAAGTTTAAAATGTGATCACATATGAAAAGTTGCACACATATGTGTAGATTCATAATTTCAATAATTGAAACGAAATATAACATGTGTGTGTCCATGTGAAACGCCCAACAAAAATGTGAAATGCTCAACGAAAATGTGAAATGCTCAACGAAAATGTGAAACGCTCATGTATAAACCGCGCATGCTCACTACGCTCGCACAAGTAACAAGTAAGCTACACCTTTTAAACAGATAATCAAAGCGTGTGCACTTGCATGCCGTGGAAATTTAAACCTGCTCCTGTGTTTTAGCAATCCGTTTTAGCAATTAAAATATGGCACTTAAATTTCATTGTTTTATTGGATTTTAATTTGTTTAATTTAATATTCAAACTCTAAAATATGGTATTTATTATTAGGATTCTCAAATATTGGAATTAGTTTTTTATACTTCTAATTTCGTAATTGTTTTTTAAAATTGTTTTTTAAAATTGTTTGTAAAAATTGTTTTAATTTGAAATCTTTCACAGCTCGCATAATTCAAATGTGCTAGTCCATTCAAAGCCAGATTTTTTGTTAGTATTGAAATATGTTAATTATTCATTCATCAATTTCGTGTCAGTTTTGTAACTTTTGTGTCATTTTTGCCAATTTGGCGATTTTTTCGTCAATTTGGGGCTGCGTTAAAGTATCGTAAGTAAAGTAAAGTAAAGTTAAAGTAGTCGTAAAGTTGACGATATTTTGCTGAAGGAGTCGCCAAAGTCGTTGAATTTATCATCAAGTGTTACATATTTGATGATACATACTACTGTTCATTTTTATGTAATTTTTTACATGCATTTATATGAAAAACATGCAATATATAGGTAACAATTCAAGCTAGCGTTCTAAAATTTGTATCAATCCTTTTAGAATAAAAAATTACATATAAAAATAATTTTTATTTAAAATTATTGAATGTCTTCAACTATTTAAAATCTATTCATAAAATTTAGAAGCCTTCCGAACATTCAATCGCGTACAAAATAATCGTATCAAATGCTCTACTTGTTCATGAGATATCACACATACAGGCCGATTTTTGACTCACCATTACTTTCCCTTTTACATTAACCCAGTTCCCTACTCAAGTAGTTAGTTCCCCAGTGAAGTAGACGTTATATTCCGAGGCGACCATCGAATGCGATTTTTTTTTATCAATGGCCAGGCCTTTCATCCTTCGCCTTTGTCAGCGGCCAGAACGTGAACCATTTAGCCGTCCTAGGACGTTGCCCCAGGCGCACCAGAGGGGGGGGGGCGGATCACACTGCGCCCACAACACAAACATCCATGCCGTACGTGGGACTCGAACCCACAACGCGGCGGTCGAGCGATTGCTGTGGAAACGCTCGTCTTGACCACTCGACCACTGCGTCGGCACGAATGCGATAAATACTGGCAGATTAACCAGCCCTCTTCGTCTGTCCTGCTTAGGGTTTGTATCGATTATTTTTGAATTGAACGTCTATATAAGTAATTTTACCGCCGCGCCGTGCCATTGCATAGTTGTCTTGGCTCTGGAAAATTGCTGATTGAACTGCTGGAATTGAAACTGTTACTGCTGGAATTGAAAAGTGCGTAGCGGGCGTAATGGCATCAAATACCTATCATGACTGTACTTCAAGAAAATTGTAAGACATTTATATGTGATTCTATGTAAATCACTTGTTGATATGTATAAGATTGATCACTTGTTGATATGCATAAGATTATGTTTGAATTAATGAATTTGTAGAAAACTTTGTAAGTTCTGTTTAAATGTGTAGTTATTTAAGTAAGGGCTCTAGGAATGACTTTGAACCTGCTGTAACAGAATGAGTTGAATATAAAACCTTTCCTGTTTAAATTTCTGATTATCGTTCATACATCTTGCTTTCGGGCATGACATGAAAAGTGACGTCCGGGCGTGATATGAAGAGTGGCCGGATTATTAAAATTAAAATTTCAGTTAATATGTAGAAAATTGATATTTAACTACGGTTAAAATTATTAAAGTCAGTATTGCAAAACAGAGGGAGGGTATATTTGGGCAGGTTAGGATCAGTTTAAGGAGAAAAATTGTCCTGTACAAATTTCAACAGCAAGTTCAGCTAAATATTAAGGTTGTAACTACGTTTAATGGAGTTTAAAATGGTTTTTATACCGTTTTTCTATACAACCTATACGAAGATGCTTTCCACTTGTAATGTTGTATAAAATCTGTAATTATAAACTTGAGTTAAGATGAAATCTGATTATACATATTGGGCAATTAGATTTTATTTAGATCATTTTTATAGTATGTTCTGTTGAGGTAATTATTTTTCTAAGATATGTCACTTTTAATCCATATAAAGCTATTGAGTTTTACAAAAGTTAATTTTGTTCTATAAACGGACAAACGTAATGATATACCAACTTAAGTCCTGTATGTGTTGCCGCGATTATGGGATATCATTGTGGGGGTGTAATTATGGTGTTATTACTTCACGGTCTGTTGCGGGATGTTCCGGCTCACCACACAGAGGGATGTGTAGTTTATGCATGATTGGGCTTTTCCACCGAGGTCTGATACTTCGTAAATGCGACATATCTCAGGGGGTGGTTTGGACATGGTGGACCTGTGACTTGGCCTCCACGCTCCCTGGACTTGAATCTACTGGGTTTCTTCTTCTGGGGATACATGAAGGAGTTGGTGTACGAGACACCTGTGAACTCTGCCGAAGATCTCGTCGCGCGAGTCTCTGTTGCTGCGGACAAGATCAACACCACACTAGGAGTCTTTGAAAGGATGCAAGAATCTTTCCTTCGCCGGTGTCCGCTGTATAACGAAGCCCATTGAGGCCACTTTGAACAGATCCTTTATGTAATTTTCTGGTGCGAATGACATTGTGCCATACACCTGTTACTTGAATCTATTTTATTCTCTAATAAAGTATCAACGTGTACGAGTCATGTTTCCTTTTTCTAGCCACTATGAGTGGACCCTAGGTTCTATGGCAAATATTATTCGCCTTGCTGTGTTCTATCACTTCTTTTTTAACACTTTAAAATGTAGTTGAAAAGTGTTTATGACTATGTCCATTCTGTCTGTTTGTTCGCACGATAACTGCCGTAAAAATGACTTTATCACAATGAAATTTTAGTACGCTATTGAGACGGTCTGTGGGATATACGGGAATGTAAATGAATAATATCACCCAATTCATTTTGGATTGAACCCGGATTGAAAAAATGAAATGCATTGAACCCTATGGAACCTAATTATTCAAACATTTTTTAAGCAAGGTTGAAATTCACAGATTGCTTCGAAAATTTTAGGAAATATTTAAATTATCCCGAAAAATATATAAAAAGAATTTCAGCAAAATATGTTCGGTAGTTTTTTAAATAAGAGGATTGCATTTCAGTTGGAAAGGGTTTCATAATCAATGCTTTATGCATGATTGATCTTTCTTGTTTTTATTACAAGAGCTCGCGGACATTCTGTATAAATATATATATATATATATATATATATATCTTCTTTTTCGTATAATGAAAATTTAGTTTCAAAATTTGCATAGACCACTCTTGTTGATATACGAACTGCTATTAAGATGCTGAATTTCGTTGTTTTCAAAATATTGTTTCCCAGCAAATATAGTGTTTATTGTTTGAGAACTCAAGAGAGTAATTTAAGTAACAAATTCGATTTAGAGTATCACTGAATTATATGGGTTTTGACATTTTTGATAGGTTAGGATTTCTTTTATGGGAACCATAAATTAAGCTTATAAAATATGAAGAAGTAATATTTAGTGGTATACTTATTTTTTTAAGTGTTCTTCGATTTGTATATACTATACTCGAAAGAGTTTATCATGTATTGTGCTTTATCGATAGAACGTTTTAATCGGTTCCACAAATAATAAAGTGCAAATGGGGTTCTACTGTAATATCAAAATAGCGGATTCTCATAAATTTATGTTAATTATAATTCAATTATTATATTATATTTTATTAAGTTTGGTCCCTTGCTTTAAGTCTCCCTAAATTTTATTACTTTTTCCCACTGCTAATGATTTTTAAGGTAAATGAACTACGGACCACATTTAAGATAGGGCCACATATACAAAAACGCGTAACATATTAAAGAAAAAAAACGCGATCCAACATGTCCTCGTAAATGCAGTCTTATTTAAGTTTTAACTCACTAAGTTTGATTTTTCTATTTTATATATCTGTGCCCTCTATTTGGTTCAGCGCTTTTGAGTATAAACTTTCTAGCCTGCATTTACGGAAAACATTTTTAAATAAATTATATTAATAAAATATTACTGACATATATTAAAATCTTCATATATATATATATATATATTTCATTTTATATTTTTAGCAATCCAGTGCTATGTGGCGCGATAACTATTGCCTGTTTAGAATCTAGCAAATGACTGCAGTTTAGAATTGACCAGTGATCCTTATGGATATAAATAAAATAAAATGAAAATTTAAACTTGATATGAGAAAATCAGTGCCTATACAAAATGCACACTGAAAAGTTATTTCAAGTTTTGAACTTTTCCTTGGTTAATCTCTTACTTGCTAAAATATTTAATTGAATGAAATCATCTACTAAAACTGTTACACGCTCCCCACGCTCAAAATTTGTACAGATGACTTTTGATGATATACAACTGCTCCGTATTTTAATTGCTACACGTGACATTCAATTTAATTTCAATTTATGTATTGTAATAAAATGTAAGATATTGATAACTAATTTAGATAGCTTATGTTTTAAATGAGAATTTAGATTCGACATTTTTAAAGTGACATACTCAAATATTGAATTTCAGCTAATTTAAAAGAACGCATTTTGTTTGTTAAATCGAAAAATGTGCTTTGCCTTTGATGCAAATTTATATATATATAGATTCTGCATGAAATTAAAATTAGCATTTGAATAGCATTGTACACAAAAATTACAAAAGCTGATGGTAATTCAAATATCGCGATTTTCTTTATTGATGTAATAAAATATTAACTGCAAATGATAATAAAATATAAATCAATTCTTATACAATATTATGCGTATAGGATATTCTTCTGGTTACACTTGAAATTATTCCATTTATTGAAACATTCTATGGATTTATAGTATCTTTAAAATTACATATTTGTTCCCCTATATTTTCTTTTTATGTTACTTTTGTTCAATTCTTATGCAAGTAACTTATTATATTTACTTTGTTTGCCTTTGTAAACATGTTATTAATTAGAATTCCTGCATTTACATTCATAGTCAATTTTCAAAAAAATTGGTTTCTCTTTGGCAGCGATTTTTCTATATGCAGTCCTTTATTTTTTTTTTAACAGAATGTTGGTGACATTTTATCCGCATAAGAATGCGTATATTAAAAATTTATTCTTTATTTTATAATTCAATATTTCGTATTAAAAATTTAGAGGTGTAATTTTTACATCACACAAATTCAAATGAGAAAGATAACTGCCTGTCATTTGTCCAATTGTGTGTGTCTAAATTGTTAAATTATATTAGATGTGCACATTAAATTTCATGATATTCTACTATTATGTGTTTGATATTATTTTAATAGCTCCTTATTAAAGTATATGTTTTATAGTTGTTTTGTTTTTCATGTTTTCTTTTAAGTTAATTTATTTCACATTATGTTCACGTAACTTGTTATAAACATTTTGTCTAATTTTGTGAAAACAAAAATCATATTAATCAATATTGTATTTTCATACATTCTTTTAAAGTCTAAAAAAATATTAAATTGCATTTTATTTTTGTGAATTTTTCTCAAAACTCAATATTACTTTTCCATTTTATGTTTATGGTCAATTTTTGCTCAATTGTTTTATTTCATCACACATATATTCTATACACGTCTTTGTTTAAAAGGATACGCGTAAATTCTTGTCATATATCTTGAAATATTTCTTCGGCTATATTATTTTTTCTTGTATGATAATTAGTGCTTAAAAAACAAGATTCTTAAAACTATTATTTAAGTAATATGCAATTTCTCTATATTTGTGTGTTAGATTTTTCTTAATCCGGATATGTTGTCTATATCCACACAAAACGATTCTGTAGTGACCTAAAATATTATCATAGAGTTTCTATCTTGACATCATCGGAAAGATTTAAAAACGGTCTTTCCAGAAATGTTCGAACTGAAATCCATGCAACAAATTCTTTATATTTATTTATTTACTTCTATATATTCTTTGCTTCTAAAAAACTAAGATTAGCACAATTCTATAATTTAACTAAAACATCAACATATATATCAGCATATTAACAACAAAATTTCAATTTCATAAGTAATTTTAATTTTGGTATTTTTTTGGTATGTTGTCTATATCCACACAAAACGATTCTGTAGTGACCTAAAATATTATCATAGAGTTTCTATCTTGACATCATCGGAAAGATTTAAAAACGGTCTTTCCAGAAATGTTCGAACTGAAATCCATGCAACAAATTCTTTATATTTATTTATTTACTTCTATATATTCTTTGCTTCTAAAAAACTAAGATTAGCACAATTCTATAATTTAACTAAAACATCAACATATATATCAGCATATTAACAACAAAATTTCAATTTCATAAGTAATTTTAATTTTGGTATTTTTTTAAGCGATCGCATTCATTCAATGTAGTGGATTGTGTTACACTTCAACGGAGATTTTGAATTCCCCTCTATGGATCAGATCCATTTTAAAAAATGGTTAGCGGGTGGCGCATAATGGGTGGGTTTCTCGCATTCGGGTAGAAACGTGAGAGGTTTTGAATATTTTTCTGCTTTGCGGGTGTAGGAAGGGTCCTGACGTGTAATCATAGATCGTTTGAGGTTGGAAGCTATTTAGTCGCGTTTTCATAACCGGTCAAAATGGAGTTTTAGGAATATAAAAATGACGTTGCCTGCTGACAGAATGAATAATTGTGATTCTCATTTTGTGATTTGGAGATTTTATTTGTAACGTGAGAATGATTTTTGTTTAAAACAGGAGATTTGGAAATAGAGTGTGATGTTATCTGTCGTTGTTGTTGAGACCCAGACCGTTCGACCTACCAGAAAGGTGTAAGGTAACCGTTTGGACGGCCGGGAAGTGCCACCCAATTTAGACCGGAACCCAGTGGGGGAGGCATCCACAGGGATCGTACCCTCCCTCCCTTACAAAAAATAATGCTTGGTAAAAATAAATTTATATTTCTTTTCTTTATAATAAAATTTACAATATATTAAATGCATATATTTGAGCTTGTAATGTTTTTTATATATAATTTTCACACATAATTTGTTAGTCAGTTAGTATTTCTAGTATGTACTTGTATTTCGAAGCACATATGCGTATTTAATATATTTTTATTACTCAATGCATGGTATAGTTTAGCGGTTTATTACAGATGCAAAATATTACAAAGATATTCTTATATAATTATAAAACGCTCAACCCGAAAATTATTTGTGTTAAAACATTGTTATAAGAATTTAGTTTGTTTAAAGGATGATTAACAAGTAAAAGTTGTTGCTGATTTACTTGTCCGACCGTTCGACCTACCAGAAAGGCGTAAGGTAACCGTTTGGACGGCCGGGAAGTGCCACCCAATTTAGACCGGAACCCAGTGGGAGAGGCATCCACAGGGATCGTACCCTCCTTCCCCTACCACCAACCTCTCGGAAGGACTTACGGACCCACATGTTTAACGTGATCGTACTCCACATGAACACGGCGGCAGTTGTGGCAGCGCGCAAATGTGATGTTACCTGTGTCAGTATTATTTAAATATCGCGCACTTATTTAGGATACAGACAACACTGATGGATTCGTACTAGCATGTTTATAAGCAACAGCGATACTCCCACCAAAAAATAAGAGCCCAGAACACATGCCTCAATCAGATTCAAGCCTTGGTAGCTGTAGCCTCAAACGCGCACCGTCAACGTCTGATAACTAAGCTACAACCCGAGAATCATGAGTGCAAACCCGAATCCTTCTCAAGAATATTAGTACAAGTGATCAACTCCGGCTAAGCATATCCTTCGTCTAAGATTCGATCTTGGACTCAAAAATAGTATACATCGTTCTTTAATATAAACATGCTATTCGTTGTATTAAAAAAATTCTGGTTATTGTATATTTTTTAATATAATTGCATTTCTCAATTTCTAATAAACACTAAAATAATGTGACGCAACACCAAATATTACGTTTAATTATTCTCTCAAATTACTGTTGAAATACAAAGTAACCTGCTGGTAATAGGTTCGAATTTAGTGAGTGTCCAGATCAACGACTAAGTAATGGACTTTTATCTGATATTGCTGGTTTCAGATAAAATATATTTATTTTCTCGTTTAAATGATGTCATACATTTATATTTGAATATAAGTTCTACAAAACATTTTTCGTGAAACATCGTTTCGCTAAGGATGGCGGGAAGAAAATCTATGGTTAAAGTAAACGCTCTGAGCTGAAGGAACAGGCCCAGTAAGCGAGGAAGAATCCCTGGAGATCCCATTCAGGTTCAGAATGTTTGGTTAGTTTGTCCGTCTGCTGGATTAAGTTTTTGTCTCGTTTGAAGTTCCGGAAGAGATAAGATTGAGATATATCTGTAAACGGATGCTATTGAACGGACTTGTTTGATCGTAAACACATTATTTAATAGACGGTTAACAGGGGCCTCCAAAACGGTTCAAAGATATTCAAAGATGTGGGTTGGGCTTAAACAATGAGGTTCTTTTTTCATGACCCCTACTTTCTCTAAGTAATTAAAAAATCTGAGGGCAGCACATGGCTTTCCCTGCGGACTCAAATTCATATTTTCTTTATTTCTTTAATAATTCATTAGATTGAGTTTAATTGCACAAAATAACACTAAATTTCCATTTTTAATTCAAATTTTGTTTTTATTTGGTAATTGGACATTTTTTCGAAAGCGGCGTAACAAAAAAGCAAGAAATCTCAAATATCTTGAGAACGGTTAGGCCTAAAGTATAATGGTGTGTGTTATATTATTTTCCTCGTCAAAAATTGCGTATAATACGAGAATTTAATTCATACATTTCAGAATACGCAGTCTGTTTTTTTAGATTTTGGCCATTATGGAAGGTCATTTCGTAGAAAAAGGCAGGTTGTTATTTTCCGAATCGTACCAAATTCTAATCAGCACCAGAGAGTATCCAACAAGTGACTTATCTACTAAATTTTGTGAAATTTGGTCAATTAGTATTTTAGCTAGAGCGGATAAATGAAATTTTTAGGAGCCATTTCGCAAAAAAAGGCGGATTTTATTTTTACGAATCGCACCAAAAACTAATCAGCACCAGTGTCGAATCTAAGTGACTTTATGAAATTATATTTTATGATTAGATTTTATGAAATTCGGTCCATTAGTTTTTGAGTTAGAGTGGATACATACATTGCACAGACACACAGACAGACACATACACAGACACACACACAGACGTCACGCTAAATGTAGTTTTTCGCATTCTAGAGGTCTCGAAACGTGTAGATCAGACGAAAACTCGAGTTGCGATTTTCGACATGATTCCAATACTTTCCCTATACATTACCTTGTATTGTAGGGAAAGTGAAAAGGGAATCGGCATTTATGATTCACACGAGCGGTCGACGTTCTAATCCGACTATCCTACGAAAAGAAGGCGTGGACATAAAGTAACAGTTAACGAGTAGAATGCCAAAAAAGTAGTCAATTAGAGATGATTATTAATACTTTCTTGTCAAAACCAAGAGGTCAAAGTGAGAGTTCAGTGTAAGATGTTATCCTGGATTTCTAGTATTGGAAAATATAGGGAGACTACATCTATTTTTTAGGATATCTGTGGGTTTCGTTAAATTTGTAATAGCAATTATGAGGTGAAAAAGTAATTAAGCTTTTTTGGGGAGCAAGTGTTGTTGGGGAGCAAGAACAAGTACGCTAACCCAAGTCAAAGGTACTTGTTCCTCGGTAACCGAGAAATATCAAACCAATAATAGGTCAGCGGTTTCGATGTAGTGATCGGATCTTAATCAAGTATTTTATTGAAAATAAGTAGTAGGGCTACACGTTTTCATAGATCCAAATGGATCGGCCCTAGTACGAGCAGTGTTGGAGATAAGAAAGTTAACCGTGTTAAAGGGGCCGGAATTCGTAAGTAGGTGTCCCTGAGGTTCTCAAATTTGGAACTGAGTCCCCTTATCCTCCCCCTCTTGGAACTTGGTGTTGAATCTGTATCAGTCATTATTTAATCTCTATCTGTAGCTAATCTTGAAAAATAGATGTTCCAAAGAAAATTTTTGAAGCAACAGTGAACTGGAAGCAGAATTTTCTTAAAGATCTACCCTAACTCCTCCAGAATTTGAAGCTGAATCCACATCAGGTGTATTTTAAGCCTTTTTTTCTAGTCAATCTTGAAAATTAAATGTCTCAAGGAAGATTAAAATTTTTGAACCTTAAAAGAAAAAAGTGGACTTTTGTGAGACCAGGAGTGAACCTTTGCAAAAGCCCTTGCCTCCTTTAAATTCTATGATGAATCATCTAAGCTTTATCTATAGTAGATCTAGAGAATTATATTCTTATATAGGGTTTAATAAAAACATAGATAACAAATTCGATTACCATCATTAATTAAAAAGTATTTTTATACATTAATTACAAAAAAGAAAATGTGTAGTCACAGTTAAAATGAAAACATGTTTTACATTATTAACTCTTAAAAACCTATTTCCAAAACGTATGAAATTAAATTTGTATGATAATGCTGCTTAATCTTTAACCCACAGTTATTTTAATCCAAAACTAAGAAAAATCCTCTTCGATTCGTAGGACTGAAATCGAAAAAGAAAATGATACACTCAAAAACACTGGAGCATAATTCAATTTTTTTTTTCAGTACGATGCTCTTCAGGAACCTCTTTCAACTTTCCTTTTATAACTTGTAATTCAGGATTTCATTTTTTTTTGGAGGAAAAGAAAACACTTGTGGATGAACTGCAAAAAGTTCATTAAGTTTCCGTCTCAAAGTTTAAATGCTAGATTTAAATGTAAAAATGTAATCAACGCCTAAATTTCCTTGCATATTAAATCGGTTTTATAAACAGGAGATCGTGAATCCCGATAATTTCAGGATCCTGACAAAAAATGTGATCCCAAAAACTCGGGATTAGAAATGCTAGAATTTCCATATTTTGGTATTTATCTAATTTTACTGTATCTATATAACAATTATCTAGCGAATTTTTGTTTTCTAGATCCTCTAAAGAACCACCAACGTTCCACCGGTAACTTAGAAAACTGAATTTTCTCAGACTTATAGTATCAACCGCAGGTCAGAATCGTATTGACTGAATTTTCTCATACTTACAATATCGACCACAGGTTCAGAATCGTATTGACTGAATTTTCTCACCCATATAATATCGACTGCAGGTCAGAATCGTATTGACTGAATTTTCTCACCCTTGCAATATCGACTGCAGGTCAGAATCGTATTGACTGAATTTTCTCACCCTTATAATATTGACCGCAGGTCAGAATCGTATTGACTGAATTTTCTCATACTTATAATATCGACCGCAGGTCAGAATCGTATTAACTGAATTTTCTCACCCTTATAATATCGACCGCAGGTCAAAATCGTATTGACTGAATTTTCTCACCCTTATAATATCGACCGCAGGTCAGAATCGTATTGAGAATTTTCTCACACTTATAATATCGACCGCAGGTCAGAATCGTATTAACTGAATTTTCTCACCCTTATAATATCGACCGCAGGTCAAAATCGTATTGACTGAATTTTCCCACACTTATAATATCGACCGCAGGTCAAAATCGTATTGACTGAATTTTCTCACACTTATATTATCGACCGCAGGTCAGAATCGTATTGACTGAATTTTCTCACACTTATAGTATCGACCGCAGGTCGGAATCGTCTTGGCTGAATTTTCTTATAGTATCGACCGCAGGTCAGAATCAGAATCGTATTGACTGAATTTTCTCATACTTATAGTATCGACCGCAGGGCAGAATCGTATTGACTGAATTTTCTCACACTTATAGTATCGACCGCAGGTCGGAATCGTCTTGGCTGAATTTTCTTATAGTATCGACCGCAGGTCAGAATCAGAATCGTATTGACTGAATTTTCTCATACTTATAGTATCGACCGCAGGGCAGAATCGTATTGACTGAATTTTCTCACACTTATAGTATCGACCGCAGGTCGGAATCATCTTGACTGAATTTTCTGATACTTATAGTATCGACCGCAGGTCAAAATCGAATTGACTGAATTTTCTCACACTTATAATATCGACCTCAGGTCAGAATCGTATTGACTGAATTTTCTACCAATTGTAATATCGACCCCAGATCAGAACTCGCACTTATAATATCGACCACAGATCAGATCTCGCACTTATAATATCGACCACAGGTCAGAACCTTATTGCCTGAATTTTCTCACACTTATAATATCGACCACAGGTCAGAATCTTTTTGACTAAATTTTCTCACACTTATAATATCTACCACAGATCAGAATTGTATTGACTGAATTTTCTCACATTTATAATATTGATCACCGGTCAGAATCGTATTGACTGAATTTTCTAACACTTATAGTATCGACCACAGGTTAGAATCGTATTTTCGTTTCTCTCCTCCCCCGGTTTTAGAGGTTATGGTTTTCGCTCGCAAAAGAACTTTAATGACTTTGAATGACTTTAATGACCCCCCTGTGACTTTGAAATCTGATTCATTGCACTCTTTATGGATCAACTACGGGTCAGAACATAATGGCAGCCACATTTGCGATTTCACGCCCGAGACGGAGAAAATGATTTTCTAAAAGTCTTTCTGAGCCCTTTAGTTCTGCGGTGTGGAAGTCTAAAATTCTGTCTACTTATAGTAACTACCATGGGAAGAAATTTAAACGAGCCAGATTTTCGATTTTTCTCTCGGAGTAGGACAAAAGGAGATGGGGTAGAAATGTGTGTTAGATCCTTCAAATATTCCCCGATGAATTAAAAGTTTGAAATCTTACAAACTTTTAGTACCATAATGCAGAATCTGTCATAAGTGCATAGCCTATGTAGAATATATAATACAGAAGCTAACAGAGCCAATTTTCGATGCTAAGTGTTATACATTATTAAACAAAATTAAACTTAATTAGTCGTAACTTTGTTTATTTAAAGTGTTAGTTTTTATGTCTGTGACAGGCCTAAATACTAGGAAAATAATGCATGATTAACTTTGCATTTAAGCCAAAATCCTTATAGAGATATGTAATCCATTTTGCGTAAGACACTCCTAGAATGGTATTATATATAAAATTTGTTGGTAATATATAATACATAATAGAAATAAGTTCTTGTCGATTATCAAAATAAAATAATTTTTTTTAATTATGTATTATATTTTTTGTTTGATTTAATGGAAGAGTTGAAAAAAAACAGTAGATGTGCAATGTCTAATATTGTCCTACTTGATAAGGGAGAAATGTAAAGATTGAATACGAAAATATATGAAATCGCACTGTAATATTACAAAGTATTTTACATTAGTAACACTACTTTGAACCCTTTTCATAAGTAAAAAATAATGCTTGGTAAAAATAAATTTATATTTCTTTTCTTTATAATAAAATTTACAATATATTAAATGCATATATTTGAGCTTATAATGTTTTTTATATATAATTTTTACACATAATTTGTTAGTCAGTTAGTATTTCTAGTATGTACGATTATTTCGAAGCACATATGCGTATTTAATATATTTTTAATACTCAATGCATGGTATAGTTTAGCGGTTTATTACAGATGCAAAATATTACAAGGATATTCTTATATAATTATAAAACGCTCAACCCGAAAATTATTTGTGTTAAAACATTGTTATAAGAATCTTGTTTGTTTAAAGGATGATTAACAAGTAAAAGTTGTTGCTGTTTTACTTGTCCGACCGTCCGACCTACCAGAAAGGCGTAAGGTAACCGTTTGGACGGCCGGGAAGTGTCACCCAATTTAGACCGGAACCCAGTGGGGTAGGCACCCACAGGGACCGTACCCTCCTTCCCCTACCACCAACCTCTCGGAAGGACTTACGGACCCACATGTTTAACGTGATCGTACTCTGCATGAACACGGCGGCAGTTGTGGTAGCGTGCAAATAAACAAGTAAAAGTGTAAACGTAGTTTTTAAAGTGCACCTTTTATTATTTTTATATTTAAATGTATGTAAAATTTATTTATTAAAATGTGGGCAACCTAAATGCATGAAAGACACCGACATACCAAATTTGGGATTTCCACCACATCAGTTCTCAAGTTAGTTTCAAGTTATTCTCCTAAAAAAAAAGTGTACATTCTTATGATGTGCCCAGTATGATCTGGGCCGATAATATACAATATCCAAAATCCAGATGGGGCTCTGGGCCCTATCTGGAAACCGGGGATACTCACACTTGTGGAATCTATTCCCTTATAGGCGGTCTTGCCAGATTAAATAAAGTAGAATATTAAAAATACCATACATACAAAACTGAAAATCAGGCAAAATTCTAAAATATTCCACTGTGAAACTCCAGTTTAACTCTGAACTTTTACCACGCAAACAAAATTATACAAAAGGGGATCTTCAAAAGACAGTGAAGAACATCCGAAGTAATTGGAAGAAAAAAAGAATCTACTTGAAAGTTTTCGGAGAGACATTGCTCCCAACAACTGTTTGCTCATTATAAAAGTTTAAAAGAATTCTTCATTTTGGAATTTATCGCATGGCATTTGAGTGGATATCTTCAGTAGACAAAAGGAGAGCCAGAAGTGAGAGTAATATGCTCATCCTTTCCGTTAAAGAATGTTGGGATGGGGTTTCTATATTTTTAAAAGAAAAAAAAATGTCGAAATGATAACGAAACGAAAGTGTACGATTTTTGTACATATTTGATTGCATTAATTATTACAATTAAATACAAAAAAATCTGATGTGGGCAACACATGACTTTCCTTATATAATGTAATGAATTTACTACTTTTACAGTAAAAAAAATAGGTTTTCCTTATAGTAGATACTAATATTCTTTGCAAGATATTGAATTTTAGACAATTAGTCATCATTTTCATTGATTTAGCGTCATTTTTATCCATTTGGCGAGATTTTCGTTAATTTGGCACCGTCTCAAAGTTGGCGACATTTCGCCAAATTCGTCGCCAAAATCTCGCCAAGCGTTATGGACGAAGAAATAAGTTATTCTTACAGCAGATACATGACTATTGGCGTTCAAATACAAAAGTATTACTTAAAGTATCTTTTTTCATGAATGGAACGAGCTAGATCCACGAGAATGATGTCACCCAATTTATCGCATGGTATTACATATGAAAAGTGAACATGTTTTTCAATAGGAAATATTTTTTTTTTATTTTATATGATTTTTTGATAATTTTTTTGAAAAGTGTACAAAATCTCGAGAACGGTTCATGTTAGCGTTCTAAAATTTATGTCAATCGTTTTCTAATGAAAAATTACATAAGAAATGTCTATTTGCGTAACTTTATTAGCGGTTTTAATTTTTTGACGATTTTTTCAAAATGTCATTCGAAAATTTAGGGGGTTCTGAACATTCGATTGCGTATAAAAAAAAAATAGGCTTCCAGTGTTTACTGACTGTGATTTGTGTTCAAAATTTTGTTCGAATCGGTCCATTCGTTCGTCAGTTATCGTCTACATATACTCACTGACACACACACACACACACAGACATCACTTCAAAAATGTTGAATTCGTGATCAGGGATGCTTGAAACGTGCTCTCCCGTCGAAAACTCGAATTCGAATTTTCGACCCCGCCACAATACTTTCCTTATACATTATGGAAAGTAAGATTTAATACATCCTAACCTAAACTTACCGAATAAAGTACATGATGTCACGCACAATTAATGATGAAGTGATTTACAACGCAAGAAACTGCGCAAATCAAGATAAATGAGCATGAGCACGTTTAGCAAAGTACGAAAGCAAAAATAAGCACAAAACTATGTCGACCAAATAGAAAATTACTAAATCACGGATCTCAATATAGCAGAGAGATTTACAAATCGTACGTTCGCTTATTTATCATCGGGATTTTACATTGTAAACCAGTTCAATATTGATTGTGCGAGAAGTCACGTACTTTACCTACTGAAATTTACAAAATAATTTACTGTAAGCGCGTGTCTAAAAATACTGTGTTGGAAATGGTTAAGTTAAAAGAACAATAACTGAAACATATGTAATATAAACAAGAAAAATCAATCATGCTTAAAGCATTGATTATGAAACACTTTCCAACTTCAATGCAATTTTATTTAAACAAGTCTAAAATGCAATACATTCCTCGGTAATATTTTAAAACTTATCCCAATACTACATTAATTTATTATATTTGAAAACTTAAACCTTCATCGAAAAAAATGAACTTCATTCAAATGACGGCATTGAAATATAAATTGCCTGGTTTAAACATCTCTAAAATGTTATACATTTCTCGGTAATAGTTTTAGAATTATCATAATACTACGATAATTTATTATATTTGAAAACTTCATCGAAAACAACTGAAATTAATTCAAATGACGTCATGGAAAATATAACAGGCCTGGATCTCTCTATAAAAACAGGATTTCATTTATAACTTTCTCCCATTCATTTCATTCATCACAATACTATAATAATTTATTTTATTTAAACATTTTATTTAAGACCATGGAGCTACAAATAATTAAACTCTATGCTTAAAACTTCATCGAAAAAAATCGTCCTTCTCTTTATAAAATCAATTAATATTTCATTCATATCAGCCATGCAGACTCCATGGACTAAATTATTTTGTGTTAAAAAAATACTGGAATTCTAATACAACTCATTCTACATATTTTTCTATTTACATTTTACATAGGTGAAAAATAGGCTTAGTTGTAGAAATAATCAAATTTAGATGAGCATTTAAACTCAAATATATTGTCAAATATGTTGTTTCAGTATGTGGATGCACAGAATTTAAGCAAAAATAAAGTAGTTTTAGGACGGATACAACACTCAATATGAATTAAAAAGAACTTTAAAAAATCACGATTTTGAAACAAGATGGATGTCATATATCATTTTGAAGTGGGTCATGTGATCGTTTCATATCATGGTCTCGTGATCGTTTCATATAAGAGGTGTAATTATTATTTTAATTTTTATTTAAAAAACTACTGAACATATTTCGCTGAATTTTTTTTATATATTTTATGGAACAATTTGAATATTACCTAAAATTTTCGAAGCAATTTGTGAATTTTAAATGCGCTTAAAAAATGTTTGAAAAATTAGGTCCCATAGGGCTCAATGTATTTCATTTTTTCAACCCGGGTTCAATCCAAAACTAATTGGGTGATATTATTCATTTATATTCCCATATGTCCTACAGACCGTCTGAACAACATACTAAAATTTCCTATTGATATTTCTATTTCTTTTAGATAGCTGCGCCCTCTATTTAGGGAAGCGTTCTTGAATTTTTGCACTCACATTAATTTGTATTTTCAGATTTAATGAAAACCTTTTTTTATATAGCGAGTATTAATAAAATATTTCCGACATCTATTTACTGTCTTTATACGTATTTCGTTTTAAAATTTTAGCATTCCCGTGCTACTTTTTACGATAATTGTTGTATATTTAGGGCTTAGCAGATGGCTGTCTAATGATTGTTGATAAAAATTGACCAAAGACCCTTATAGCTATTTATAAAATAAAATGAAAATTTAAACTTGGTGTGACAGAGCCATTACGAAATACACACTTAAATTTATTTTTCAATTTTTGAAATTTTCCCTGGTTGTTTTTTTGCTTGCTGAAATAGATAATTAAAATGAAATCATCTACTTAAAATTGTATGCACTTACCACTCTCATATTCATTGAGAATAAACGCTATATAAATATCTAGAATCAAGAATGAAAAAACAGTCGTGGTCAAATAAACTATTGATATACATGTTGGTCCGTATTTTTACAATATTCTCGGTATTTTTTAACTAATACATTTTTTATAATTGAACATGATTATCAGGATCTTCAATATGTTTAATTTTTATAGGATTGTTTGGACCTCAAAATATTCAAAACTCATTTACATTGCTATATACTTTACTCATCAGACGGGTATTTGCTAAGTCTAAAAGTGACGGTAAGAAATAAAAAATTCAAAAAATTATGTGAAAAATTAAAGAAGTAAATGGAGATGTGAATAACTGCGAACCACAGTATTTGCCTGCTTTGAGTGTGGTAAAAAAACGGTCCTGCATATATAGCTAAGCAAAGGACAGGGAAAAATAAAAATTATAATCGGGAAATAAACATAGCAGATAAAATTGACATTTCACACTAGACTTTCATAATTTAAAACTAATTAATACGATCACTAATAAATGGAAAATGCGATTTTTTTATTCCTTAATTTTAAGCACAATTTCGAGATTAATTTATCCTGTGCAATTTTGGACACTGGGTTGGAGACTTTAAAATATTTTTATAAGCGCATTTTAAGCACTGCGCCTGAAAATTTAATTTTCAGCTACGGTAAAAAAATTTGAAATATTTCTTAATAATTTGTTTGCTTTATTACACCTTTTTATTTATTTCTTAACGTGCCTAAAACAAAAAAATCTGATGTGGGCAACACATGACTTTCCTTATATAATGCAATTAATATACTACTTTTACATTAAAAAAAAATCTGATGTGGGAAACACATGACTTTCCTTATATCATGCAATGAATATACTGCTTTTACATTTAAAAAAATGTTATTCTTATAGTAGATACTTATATTCTTTCCAAGATATTGAATTTTCGTCAATTAATCGTCATTTTCATTGATTTAACGTCATTCTTATCCATTTGGCTATATTTCCGTGAATTTGGCAACATATAAAAAAGTCGCCTAGTTGGCGACATTCCACCAAATTCGTAGCCAAAATTTCGCCAAGCGTTATGGACGGAGAAATAAGTTATTCTTACAGCAGATAAATGACTATTGGCGTTCAAATACAAAAGTATTACCCAAAGTATCTTTTCTCATGATTGGAACGAGCTAAATCCACGAGAATGATATCACAAATTTATCGCATGGTATTACATATGAAAAGTGAAAATGTTTCGCAATAGGAAATATTTTTTTTTAATTTTCTATGACGTTTTGATAATTTATTTGAAAAATATACAATATCTCGAAAACGGTTCATGTTAGCTTTCTAAAATTTATGTCAATCGTTTCCTAAAAAAAAATTACATAAGAAATGTCTATTTGCGTAACTTTATTAGCGGTTTTGATATTTTGACGATTTTTTCAAAATTTCACTCGAAAATTTAGGGGGGGGGGGTGTTCTGAACATTCGATTGCGTATAAAAACAGTAGGCTTCCAGTGTTTATGGATTGTGATTTTTGTACAAAATTTTGTGCGATTCGATCCATTCGTTCGTCAATTATCGTCTCCACAGACTCAGTGACACACACACACATACATACTTTCACACACACACACGTACTTTTACACACACACACATACATACTTTCACACACACACGTACTTTTACACACACACACACACACACACACACACACAGACTGACAGGGCGCGGTAGCCCATTGGTTAGCGCGCTGAAGTTGCACTCGGTAGGCCCGGGTTCGATTCCAGCCACTGCCAAAACTGCCGCCGTGTTCATGCGGAGTACGATCACGTTAAACATGTGGGTCCGAAAGTCCTTCCGAGAGGTTGGTGGTAGGGGAAGGAGGGTACGGTCCCTGTGGATGCCTCCCCCCACTGGGTTCCGGTCTAAATTGGGTGGCACTTCCCGACCGTCCAAACTGTTACCTTAGACCTTTCTGGTAGGACGGACGGTCTGGGTTTCAACAACAACACAGACTGACAGACCACACTTCAAAAATGTTTGATTTGTGATCAGGGATACTTGAAACGTGCTCTCACGTCGAAAACTCGAATTCGAATTTTCGACCCCGTCACAATATTTTCCTTATACATTATGCATATGAGGAAAGTAATAGCTGTTTCTTAAAGTAGATACTTATATTCTTTTCAAGATACTGAATTTTCGACAATTAGTCGTTATTTTTATCCATTTGGCGGGATTTTCGTTAATTTGTCATCATTTCAAAAAGTCGCCAAGTTGGCGACATTCCGCCAAATTCTTCGCCGAAATCTCGCCAAGATTTATGGACGGAGAAATAAGTTATTCTTATAACAGATAAATGACTATTGGCGTTCAGATACAAAAGTATTACTTAAAGTATATTTTCTCATGAACGGAACGAGTTAGATCCACGAAAATGATGTCACCCAATTTATCGCATGGTATTACACATGAAAAGTGAACATGTTTCTCAACAGTTAATATTTGTTTCTAATTTACGGGATTTTTTGATAAAATTATCTGAAAAATGTACAATATCTCAAGAACGGTTCATATTAGAGTTCTAAAATTTATGTCAATCGTTTTTTAATGAAAAATTAAGTAAGAAATGTTTATTTGCGTAACTTTATTAGATGTTTTGATTTTTGACGATTTTTTCAAAATTTCACTCGAAAATTTAGGGGGGGGATGAACATTCGATTGCGTATAAAAACAATAGTCTTGCAGTGTTTACAGATTGTGATTTTTGTACCAAATTTGGTACGAATCGGTCCATTCGTTCGTCAGTTATCGTCTCCACAGACTCTCTCTCTCACACACTCACACACACAGACATCACTTCAAAAATGTTTGATTTGTGATCAGGGATGCTTAAAACGTGCTCTCCCGTCTGAAACTCGAATTTGAATTATCGACCCCGTCACAATACTTTCCTTATACATTATTGTATATAAGGAAAGTAATGATACATTAACATGATTACGTAGCAAATATACATATAACAGGCATGGTAAATTGTGCTTCACTGCATGGTGCAATTTATTTATGTTTTCTCAATTTAATAAATTCTAAATCAAATTCATTTTCAGTTTTATAAGAAAAGTACACACCTCCTAGCAGACGCACAAAAAGAGGCACCACTCATTAAAAAGGTTCAGTCATTACGGATGTAAGTCCTTCAAAACCATAGAAGTAAAACCATTGACTATAAATTTCTATGGTCATAAATGAAGAATTAAGGGTCGGAATGTCGTAAAATGTGTCATTTTAAAGTGCTTATTAACACTTTACAACAAAGTTGAAAAGTGTTTATGACTTTGTTCATTCTGTCTGTCTGTCTGTTTGTCTGTCCGTTAGCACGATAACTGCCGTAAAAATGACTTAATCAAAATGAAATTTTAGTATGTTGTTCAGACGATCTGTAGGACCTATTGGAATATAAATGAATAATATCACCCAATTAGTTTTGGATTGAACCCGGGTTGAACAAATGAAATACATTGAGCCCTATGATACCTAATTCGTCAAATATTTGTAAGCGGATTTAAAATTCACAAATTGCTTCGAAAATTTTAGGTAATATTCAAATTGTTCCATAAAATATATAAAAAAAAATTTAGCGAAATATATTCAGTAGTTTTTTAAATAAAAATTAAAATAATAATAACACATCTTATATGAAGCGATCACGTGACCATGATATGAAAATATCACGTGACCCACTTCAAAATGATATATGGCATCCATCTTGTCTCAAAATCGTGATTTTTAAAGTTCTTTTAAATTCATATTGAGTGTTGTATCCGTCCCAAAATCACTTTATTTTTGCATAAATTCTGTGCATCTACATACTGAAACAACGCAATTACAATATATTTGAGTTTAAATGCTCATCCAAATTTGATTATTTCTACAACGAAGCCTATTTTTCACTTATGTAAAATGTAAACAGCAAAATATGTAGAATGAGTTGTATTAGAATTGCTGTATTTTTTTTAACACAAAATCATTTAGTTCATGAAGTCTGCATAGCTGATATGAATCAAATATTCATTGATTTTACAAAGAGAAGTACGACTTTTTTCGATGAAGTTTTACGTATAGAGTTTAATTACGTGTAGCTCCATGGTCTTAATTTTTAAATAAAATAAATTATTAAAGTATTCTGATGACTGACATGAATGGGAAATTATTTATGAATGAAATGCTGCTTTTATAGAGAGAGCCAGGCGTGTTATTTTTTCTATGACGTCATTTGAATAAATTTCTGCTGTGTTCGATGAAATTTTCAAATATAATAAATTATCGTAGTATTATGATAATTCTAAAATTATTACCGAGGAAAGTATCACATTTTAGAGATGTTTAAACCAGGCAATTTATATGCCAATGCCATCATTTGAATGAAGTTCATTTTTTTCGATGAAGGTTCAAGTTTTCAAATATAATAAATTAATGTAGTATTGTGATAAGTTTTAAAATATTACAGCGGAATGTATTACATTTTGGACATGTTTAAATAAAATTGCATTAAAGTTGGAAAGTGTTTCATAATCAATGCTTTAAGCATGATTGATCTTTCTTGTTTTATTGAGTGCTACAGCAGAGATTGTATTTTTACTGTCCCTGCAATACATGGTAATGTATAGGGAAAGTATTGGAATCATACCGAAAACCGCAACTCGAGTTTTCGACTGATCTACATGTGGCGAGGTGAATTTTACACATAAATACAATAAAAGTTAAACACATAAATACATTAAAGATACTCACCAAATAGTTCCACTAGGCTCCAGCGCGTTAAAGTATAGTGGGGTCCGATTGGACCTAAAGTACATTGCGTTTGTTAAAATAAAATAATCACTCCCATTTTTGTGGCCATCTAACAATTTATTTACAGACACATGAAATCTCAATTAACATTAACTAACAAAATACACAATTACAAACGAGTTCCCTATTTACCCAAGCTTGACCTCGGGGTGCACAGATTATTTTGCATTAATTTGCATATTTATTTTATTTATCATCCAAACTTGTAATTAATTACTTTTTGTTAAGAACACAATATATATATATATATATTCAATTTTGCAAATCTCCCATTTGGCATAGCTTTACCCTTACACTATTGGCTCACACAAATTAAGCTTAAACATTCATATACACATTTTAAATCATTATATAATTTTCATACCTTCATTACATTCGAACTCCAATGAGTGCTGTAGCTGACCTCTGCACGTTGGAATGGGTGGCACGATTAATTGAAGTTTGGTTCATTTATTTGAATAGTTCATGGAAAACACTACCAGTCTGAGAAACACGGTTGCGTATCATCAGGTGACGAAAATTTTTGCCAAGTATTATTTTGGTGATGGGCACACTTTCCTTCTCCTCCTCTTAACGTCGGCTTTATCCCAGTGGATCTTGTGAGATCTAAGTGCAGGCTTTGCCTAAAGAGTGGAGATCAGATACTTTACTTGTAGAGATTGACTGCTGCTTAGGAGCCCTGGATTGATGCTCCGCAAATATTCCGTGCACACAGTGTTACAGTTACCACGGCTTAAATGCAGCTAAAGGAGCAAGGTCCTACACCGCGCCGTTTTGGTGGTAGAGCTGTGTGTACTGCGACCAAACAAAAACAAATGACGACATTCTTCCATTTTCTGGTCGCCACCCCCCGAAGAAAAATGCGCCCTCGCGCTGAGTTAGGCTCGGCTCGTCTTGGCTACGAGTCGCCTTCTTTACAGGACTCACTACGTCGGCTCCTCGGCAAAAGCATTTGCCGCCCGAGATCGGGACCGCGGATGCCGGGTCAGAGATGTATCAAAATGCATGCCGGATCGGACTATACAAAACCACAAGTGCCACGCACTTGGAGTGCTCTCTACTCAAGCTCAGAAAAGCAACTGACGATTTTTTACATTTCTAAAAAACTTCAGAATTTTAAAACAAGGGGAACGACACAAATACAGGCAGGAAGTCCCCCAATTCCCATTCGCTGTTTCCCAAGCGCAATAAAAAAGGCGGTCCAAAAATGTTTCATACCATTGGTTTTTGAAGCGACGCTCATTTTTTATGCGCTCCACTCAAACACAAGAACCAGAGGGCTTCCAAAATCAGGGTGGTCCAAAGGACCGGAGCCCGACGCGAGCCACACCTGACAGGGCTATAAATTTTCAGAGATTTGTAGCTCAACTTTGACATTTATGCTGCAATTAAATCTCCGAATATTTACAATCCATGTCAGTGCGCACACAACCCAACGGCGCCAAAAAATCCCAATTCCGTCTGTGCAAAGGTATAGCTATAAACATAAAACAAAAACATAGTATACATTTCAATATATTTACACCATTCCCTTTTCCCAGGGTTACTTATCAAAATATGTGATCACAGTATCACACTACACGTTTCGAGATCTCTAGAATACGAAAAAACTATTTTTAGCGCGACGTCTGTGTGTGTGTGTTTGTCTGTCTGTGCGCCTGTGTAATGCATGTATCCACTCTAACTCAAAAACTAATGGACCGAATTTCATAAAATTTGGTAGGTAAGTCACTTGTATGTGACCCTGGGGCTGATTAATTTTTGGTACGATTCGTAAAAACAGAACCCGTCTTTTTTGCGAAATGACCCGTAAAAATTTCATTTTTCCGCTCTAGCTAAGATACTAATTTCCCAAATTTCACAAAATTTGGTAGATAAGTTACTTGTTGAATACTCTGTTGCTGATTAAAATTTGGTACATTTCGGAAAAGAATAATTCGCCTTTTTTTACGAAATGACCCGCAAAAACCGTCAAAATCTAAAAAACAAAAAATACTATCTATGCGCTGAAATGTATCAATTAAATTCTTGTTTTATGCGCAATTTTTGACGAGAAAATAATATAACACACTCCATTATACTTTAGGACTAACCGTTCTCAAGATATTTGAGATTTATTACATTTTTGTTACGCCGCTATTGAAAAAATGTCCAATTGCCAAATAAAAACAAAAATTGAAACACAAATTTAGTGTTATTTGGTGCAATTAAACTCAATCTAATGAATTATTAAAGAAGTAAAGAAAATATGAATTTAAGTCTGCAGCGAAAGTCATGTGCTGCCCACATCAGATGTTTTATTTTGTTTTTAGCAGCTTTGAAACGGCTTTCCAGAGGAAAAATAATAAAGTGTTTAGATTCATTGAAGAATGAGTTGCGGATACTTATAAATCGGTGTTTGTTAAGTGTAGCATGCACCCTTTAACTGCGAAGTCAGACATAAAAACTGGATGGGGGGAAACGCTGCAGCGTTTTTAAAATAACATATTTAGTGAATTTTATGAAAAGTGTGCAATTTTGGCCCAAAAGGGAAGATGCATAATTTGTAGAGGGGTTAGCCATAAGAAATCTAATCATCGCGTCTCCCTATGGGTGGCGCTGCCAGAATGAATAAAGTAGGGTATTCAAAACACTGTAAATGAAAAACCAAAAACGCAGGTAAAATTCTAAAATATACCAGTGAATCTCCGAACAGTTTATCTCCGAACTTTTCCCTACTACAGTTTATCTCCGAACTTTTACCACGCAAACAAAATTAAAAAAAAGGATATATCCAAAAGAAAGTGAAGAACATCCGGAGTAATTGGAGCAAAAAAATAATCTTCTTGGGGATTTTCGGAGAGACATTGCTCCCAACAACTGCTCATTATAAAAGTTTAAAATACTTCTTCATCTTGGAATTTATCGCATGCCATTTACGTGATCTGTTCAATGGGCAAAGGAGAGTCAGAAGTTCTTGTAATAGTCTCATCCTAGTAGTTAAAATATGTTTTGTTATGGGTTTTATGTTTAAAAAAAATCTGATGTGAGCAGCACATGGTTTTCCCTGCAGACTCATATTCGCATTCTCTTTATTTCAATTTAATTTAATTCACTTTTTATTCAATTTTCGTTCTCATTTGTTAACTGGACTTATTTTCAAAGGTGGCGTAGAGGAAAATAGAAAAAACTAAAATATCTCGAGAACGGCTAGACCTACTCTAATGGGGTTGGTCTTATTCTTTTTATCTTTAAAAGTTATGTATAAAACAAGCATTTAATGGATGTATTTGAGCATACGTAGTTTTTTATTTTAGATTTTGAAGATTTTGTGGGCCATTTTTCAAATAAAGACAGGTTATTTTTTCCGAATCGTACCAAAATTTAATCAGCACCAGGGTAACCCACAGGCGACTTATCTACCGAATTTTGTGAATTTCGGTCCGATAGTTTTTCAGCTAGAGTGGATACAGGCAAATTTTGTAGGCCGTTTCGCAAAAAAAGGCGGGGTCTTTTATCCAGAATCGTACTAAAAACTAATCAGCACAAGGACCACATTCAAGTGACTTATCTACCAAATTTTATGAAATTTGGTCCATTACTTTTTGAGTTAGAATGGATACAAACATTGCACAGACAGACAGACAGACACACAAACACACGTCACGCTAAAAATAGTTTTCTCGTATTCTAGAGGTCTCGAAATGTGTAGATCCGTCGAAAACTCGAGTTGCGATTTTCAGCATGATTCCAATAATTCCCCTATACATTACCATGTACTGCAGGTGAAATAAAAATGTCGAAACGATAAGGTTTCATAAAAGAAATTGTACAATTTTTGTTCGCGTTTGATTGTATTAATTATTAAATTTAAAGACAAAATATTTAGTGCAACCGAACTTAAACTTCACTTAAGTAAAGTACGTGCTTTCGTGCAAAATTATTAATTAACTCATTATAAACGCAAAATTCATAACAAACAAGGTAAATGCGCATACATACTTGAACGGAAAAATAAGCTCAAAACTATGTCTACCAAATTGAAAATAGCTAAACAACGGATCTTAATAAAACAAAGACACATATTCCGACAAAACAGAAATGAAACTAGTGAAATTTGAAAAATAAAGGGCAGAAAATATAAACTGAAAAACAAATAGTTACATCTGGTCAAGACAAACCTCTGAAAAATAATGTGACGAAAGGGAAGTAAAACCAGAAAAAAAAATGAAGTAAATATCAATTTGAGACGCAAACAAGAAAAGCAACTGCAGAGTGAACTCACCGCGCAGAGCTGGAAAAAATCGAAAATTAAAAATATATATTTGATACGGTGGTCACACCATATCTCTGAAAAATAAGGTGTCATTGACAAATTATTAATCCGTTTACATTCATTTATACTGATATGAAAAGCTTCAAAGAAATCCGAATCGAAAATTGGAGAGCGTAATGAAGTCAGAAGAGAAATGACACCAGTGACTAGCTATCAAACAATGATTGACGAATACAGATTTATTAATTTATTATACTATGTATATAAGGAAAGTAAAAACTAGTATCATCGTCTAAGAAAACAAGAAATATCTTCGGGTAGGTCAGACGGTCTGATGGGTCGAAAAAAAAGAAAAGGATCAATCATGAAGCATTGATTAAAGAACACTTTCCACCTGGTATGCACTTTTATTTAAATATCTCTAAATTGTGATACTTTCAGTGCGGATTTTTTTTAATTATCCCAGTACTACAGTGATTTATTAT
This sequence comes from Amaurobius ferox, assembly GCA_951213105.1. Lineage (NCBI taxonomy): Eukaryota > Metazoa > Arthropoda > Arachnida > Araneae > Amaurobiidae > Amaurobius > Amaurobius ferox. The sequence continues at coordinate 62,534,626 of OX578146.1, forward strand.
GCTTGGAAACTTCAAACTTTATAGGTAAAAGACAATGCTAGTTAAACCAAATTTTATCCAATTGACGCCATCGAAATATAAATCGCTTGCCTCTTTATGTAAAATCAATTAATATTATTGTAATGCATTTATGTAATATCAATGAATATTATTGTAATGAATTTATGTAATATCACTGAATATTACAATTACATCAGAGACTCCAAAGCTGAATAATTTTGCTTAAAAATCAGCAATTCTTATACAACTCGCTTTACAATCGCTTGATTTGTTTACATTCTGCATGCTATATTTTAACACTAAAATTAGGCTTCGTTGTAGGAATAATAAAAGTTTAGAGATAATTTAGAATAAAAAATATTGTAATTACACTGGAACAAAATGCAAATGCACATACAATACTAAAAAATAATATGGTTTCATGACGGATGCAACCCTAAATATAAATTTAAAAGTTTTTTAAATATCTTCCGTAACTGCAGAAAATGGAATATATATTTTAGTTTGCAATGATTCAAGTGATCTCTTCATATGGCATGGGTGTAATTGTTATTTCAATTTTTATTTAAAAAACTACCCAACATATTATGTTGATTTTTCTTACACATTTTATGTGATAATTTGAATATTACTTAAAATTACCAATATGTGAAGGCAATGTTATAAAATCGTCTGCTTATGTATGTAAAATAAATGATTATTTCATTCATATCACTTATATTTAAGACTCCAGAGCTAAATAATATTACGTGAAAAATTCAGCAATTCTTATACAAATGATCTTCAAATAACTTGATTTGTTGACATTCTGCATGCATTAAAATTCGGCTTCGTTGTACGAAAAAATCAAAGTTTGATGATCATTTAAACTCTGTATTGTAATTGCGTTGGCACAGAATATAGATACACAGAAAATACGTGAAAATAAAGTTGTTTTAGGGAGGATGCAACACTAAATATAAATTTAAAAGATCCTTAAAAATTACGAACTTGATGCATTGTGAAAAAAAATGGATGCCATATTTTTTTTTTTTGCAATGAGTCACGTGATCTCTTCATATATCATAGGTGTAATTAATATTTCAATTTTTATTTCAAAAACTACCCAACATATTATGCTGATTTTTCTTACACATTTTATGTGATAATTTGAATATTTCCTAAAATTACCGATATGTGAATTTTTACTTCGTTTAACAAATGTTTGAAAAATAAAGTCCCGTGGGTTTCAATGTATTTAATTGTTTTAACCCAGGTTCAATCCGAAACTGATTGGTTGATATTCTTCATTTTCATTCCCGGGCACACCACGGACAGTTTAAAAAAAGTATACAAAAATTTCATTTCGATAAAGTCATTTTTATGACAGTTATCTTGCGAACGGACAGATAGACAGACTGATCAATGTCATAAACACTTTTCAACTATAAACGCTATCTAACATATTCCCGCAAATACTTGGTTATTTAAGTTTTTACTCACTGATTACGAATACAATTTTTCTATTTATTTTATATGGCTGCGTTCTCTATAGAGCGCAGCGACCTTGATGTTAATATTTTCATTACTAATCTCAGCGTTTAAATGTAAACATTTTTATATAGTATATGGTAATAAAATATTACCGGTATGTATTGACTGTCTACATAAATATTTCATTTTATATCTTTAGCACCACTGTGATTTATGGGGTGATATTGTTTAGGGCCTAGAAAATGACTGTCCAAATGACAGTAGTCAAAAATTGAAAATGAGCTTTATGGCTATAAATAAAATAAAAGGAAAATTTAGGCTTGATATGATAGGATCAGGGCTGAGTCGAAATGCACACTGAAAAGTTATTTTAATTTTTATAATTTTCCCTGATTACTTTCTTACTTGCTAAAATAGTTCATTGAAATGAAATATGCCTTTCTTGAAATCATCTATCGGGTGGGGATGAAAAAAAAATAACGTGAGGTGTTCAGAGCCCCCTAGCGAGTAATGTATTGGACAAAACGTAACAACATTCGGTGGGCGTACAGAGTGGACCATGCGGTTTCGATTTAAAAAAAAAAAATTCCAAAAGCCGCCCCCAGCGAAAATTTTGCACTAATTTGCATAATCGCGTTCCGTATAGCGATCAAGTGGGTAAAAGGAAAGACTAGGAGAATTCTCATCATTTGGAAGAGAACTACTTGGTACCTTTTCGATGGCACTTACCTTACGTGATCACGCTTTGTTAGTCAAGCTGTATTATCAGCAGAACGAGAATACCAATGCTGCCCTTTGTCGTACGGCGTGCACGACATTTTGTAATTAAATTTCTCAAAGGATACAGTCGAACTACCGCTTGAAAGTAGAGCGTACACAGTCAGTATCGGACAGTCCGAGAGTCCGCGCTTGAGAAGAATATACCGCCCAAATCGCAAACGATAACGATTATATTTTGGCAGAAAAGGGAAGGAAAGTTAGCAATCTTATGTAAGGTTACAGGCATCAGCAGGTCAAGGCGCAAATGGTCGCCATGCATGACCGATTTCGCAGTTACCATGGAAACGCGTTAGGGGAAGAGAGGAAATCTTCTTTTTGGTCAAGCGAATTTTTTCTTCCCCCCCCCCCTTCCTCCCGCTCTCTGTTTCATTCAGACGAAAAGACAGCAGGAGAAGATAACTGTAAGGGACGGATGCTCGTGTTGTGAGATGCATTATGTTGGCGTAGCGAAAATAGTATATATTTGATATTTAAATGCCGCTAGATAATTATGATGTTCAACATACCCATGATTGATACACGCATAAACAGTTATATAACATGTTATGTGTATTACTAAATAAGAATTGTGTACAGATAAAAAAAATTGTGTGAAAAATATTTACATCTGTGAAAATAGGAAATGAAGGTAACGAATTCGATATATTGTAATATAATGGAGTAAACGTGTATATAAATTGAAGTGAAAAATAACATATATGATGTTCTCCATTCGAACTCTACAATAGACTATAATTAGAAACATTATAACAATATAGATATTGAAGTACCAGATATTTGAAAGTGTTGTCACAGAACAATGACTATGACACAGAACAATATGCCGTGCTACAATAACAAATGTTTCTTAAATCAATAGTGTGCCTTCCCAAAGACGAAAGTGTGCCTTCCATGTTACAATATTGTGTTTTCTGTGCGGTGGTATACATTTTAGTGATAAATATGTTTGCAGTGTATCGAAACAATGTTTCCTCAATGTACTCAATGTGTACATATGTTTCTAGTGCTTCAGTACAACGGTGCATCAGTGCGTGTACATTTCAGTGCATCATACTTTCTCAAGTTCATATATGTGTGTCAGTGATCCATGATACTAGTGCCTTCCTGTGAAGATTTTTTCTCAGTGCATACATAGGCTGTGTACCGTGTTTTGGATTTAATCTCATGCAGAGGGGGATAATGTCGTACGGCGTGCACGACATTTTGTAATTTCTATTACGGATGCCAACCAAGCTTATGAGCTATTTAAATGCTGCAGAGGGAACCAATGGCAATGCAAACATAAATAAACAGCGTGAATCTCCTCCATCACAACAACGAATCAAAAGACGTGGTATGTCAGTACAAGGTGAAAAGAAAAAGTGTTTTCCAGAATGTTCTACAAGTTTCCAAGATATTTTTTCGACAGCGTCCTAAACGCACCCAATGTTTTTTTAGCAGTATTCAAAAATATCTCCTGCCATCGCGCAAAGATACGCGGATCAACAAAAAATGTGATGTGTGAACTAAATATGAGCACAGTGAAATAGTGGCGTATTAAAATATTATACGCCGGCTTCCAATGTAGTGTTGGCTCCATAAACTATCGAGGTACAAGCAAACATAAGGTATGGATCTGTTTCATCTGTTATAATGATTAAGGAAGGCACACAATTCATAGTGCCTATCGTGTAATTAATAATGAGGTCGTACGAACCTATCGCAATAACGAGCTCGTGTATTGAAACTAAATGAACTACTCAGATTTTCGGTAGATAATAGTAATTAATGTGTTCTAAATATATGTGTCTTGTAAATTATTTGTTGTAAATGCATGTGTTGATTAAATGTTGTTAAAGATATATGTGTCCAGAAGGATTTAGGATTAATTTTAATAATCAAGATCTCTCTACATGTATATATATGAAAGTAAATATTAAAGTAATTGATAAAATTTAGATAAGAGTATTTTTTGATATTTTGTGTGTTCGTCTCTCCAGCTTGAGAACCAGGAGCTTACATGCTCCACCCTTAGTGTCGGCATCATAGGTAAGTTCTATAGTAATAATTTTGATAAGGACAATTTTACCTTATTACACCCTTCATGAATTTCGGCGGTTGAAGAACTTACGACGAGGACCGATGAGTTTAATAAACTTACGAAACATGATTCAACGATTTGAAACTGCTGGAACTCTAGCACGGCAACTAGGCCGGTGACGCAAAGCGGTCAGTGAACAACAAGTTGACGATGTTGCAACTGCTATTGTGGAACAGGATATGGCGAATTTGCAGGGTACCCGAAGTGCATGGACAATATTCCGTCAAACGATTCATCCCAACATCAACGGTGTGGGAAATCCTGCATCAGATATTGAAATTTCACCCCTATAGAATCTGTACTGTTCAAGAATTGCTCTTTGGCGATGCGACCACCCGAATTGAGTTTTCTTTGAGGCTCAAATTTCTATATACTCCCAAAGCTCATATTTATTGAAAATAAACACTATTGCAATACCTAAATAGAACCCCGAATGAAAAAAATACGAGTGGCCAAATAAACAATGGATACATGTTGGCCCGGCTTTTTTGTAATCTTGTTAATATTTGTTAATTAATACTTTTTATAATTGAACATAATTATTAGGACTTACAATTTGTTTAATTTCTAATAGGATTGTTTGGGCCCCAAAATATTCATAACACATTTAATTTGCTATAAAAAAAATTTCTAAAATGGGTATTTGCCAAGTCCAAAAGTGACGGGAAGGAACAAAAATTGGTCAACAATTTATATAAAATAATAAGGAGGTAAAGGAAATGGACGGGCATGTGGATAATTCTGACCCCCTCCCCCCCAGCGTTTGCCTGCTATGCGTATGGTAAAATCGGCCCTGACTGTATAGCCCGTTAAATCACACGAGGAATGACAGTTCTTCATATCAAATTGGTTCGATATGTGAAGTGCAAATAACATATAAGAGTGGGACTTACATTCTCATCCAGTTTGTTAAGGAAAGTTTGAATACTTTTATTTTTACTTTTCCTGCAGTACATAAAAGATGCAAAGGAAAAGCATTTTGGTTTTAAAATTTGAAACCCGGAGTGTTGATGGATTTACAGGGTGGTTTGGGTAGTCCTGAATAAGAATCAATCATTTTTTATTGATGCCTGAGTGCCGTTTCATGAGTCTGTGAGCGGGATAATTTTCAGCCTAATTGAGAAAATCGAAAAAATGTGGGTACGATTAGTACAAATAATACATGAGAAAAACTTTGTGGTAAAACCCCAGGAGATGCAAAGTGGACAGTGCCTATACCCAAAAAATTCACATTCAAGTAATTTTTATTTTAATTGTATGCTGTTCGTAATAAATGTTTAAAGTGTTGTCTGTGTACATAACGAAGTGAGATGTAAGCAGGTTTTTGTTTCGACTAGCGGTGAACTCTCAAGTACCGACGTATAATTGCTTAGGATGTATTAATGTTTAGGACGTATTATTGTTCAGACATGTCTGAAAATGTCTATATCCGTTAGGAGATGCTGTATTGCAAATAGAACGAAAAGAAAATGCGACTGCAAATTTTATCAGTAAATTACGATAGTTGTTTCGTTGACGTGCCGCATATGCAGAATTTCGCTGCTTCCAAAATCGTTTATTTCCGCAAGTATAGTATTTATTGTTTGAGGACCCTGGAGAGTCATTTAAGTAAATAAAAAATTTGATTTAGTGTATCACTAAATTATATAGATGTGACATTTTTCGTACGTTTGTAATTTTTCTATGGGAATCATATATTAAAATTTTAACGAAAGAAGAAGCAATGTTTAATGGTATATTTATTTTCTTAAATGGTCTTCGATTTTTGTACACTAGTTTAAAGAGGTTCCCATGTGTTATGCTTTATCAATAGAGGGTTTTTGAATCGGTGCCACAAAGAAAAGTAAGCGCGTAGTTCTACGGTAATATCAAAATAGCGGATTGTCATAAATTTATGTTAATTGTAACTTAATTAGTATAGTTTGTTGTATCTTGTAAAAATATACAGCAAGGAACTCTTATCTGATAAGTTTTGTCCCTTCTTTTATGTCTCGCTAACTAAATTTCCAATGTTAATAATTTTCAAGGTAAATGGACGAGGTCAGTGGTCTTCAATATTTTTTGAACTACGGGCTATTTTTTATTGAGGACCACATATGCGAAAACGCGTATCATCGCAAGGATAAACAAAAAAGATCAATCATGTATGAAACTTTGATTATGCAACACTTTTCAACTGAAATGAAATTTTACTTAAACATCTCTAAAATGTGATACATTTAGCGCTGATATTTTTTAAATTATCATAGCTCTTCAGTAATTTATGATACTTGAGAACTTCAAACTTTATAGAAAAAGACAATAATATTTAGACAAAATAAACTTTATTCACATGATGTCATCGAAATATAAATCGTCTGCCTCTCTATGTAAAATCAATGAATATTTCATTCATATCAATTATATTCTATACTCCAAAGCTAAATAATTTGGAGTGAAAAAAATTCATCAATTCTTATACAACTCTCCTTACAATCGCTTTATTTGTTTACATTCTGCATGCTATAGTATATCATTACAATTCGGCTTCCTTGTAGGAATAATATAGTTTAGTGATCATTTAAAATAAAAAATATTGTAATTAAGTGGTTCCATAGGGTTCAATGGATTTCATTTTTTCTGGACCCGATTTCAGACCGAAACTGATTATGTGATCTTAATCAGTTTCATTCCCATACACTCTACCGACGGTCTAAACAATATACTACAATTACAATAAGATAAAATCATTTTTACGGCAGTTATCGTGCGAACGAATAGACAGACGGACTGACCAAAGTCATAAACACTTTTTAAATATAAACGCCATCCAACATATTCTCGTAATTGCTTGTTGTTTTAAGTTTTTACTCATTTCTTTCATATAACTGTGCTCTCAATTGGGCGCAGTTACCTGGATGTAATGCCTTTTTTATATTGTTAAGTGTATAAACGAAAGAATTTTTTTTATATAGGATATAGTAAAAAAATATTACCGGTATTCATTAACGGTCTTCATAAATATTTCATTTTAAATCTTTAGCAATACCGTGATATGTGGGGCGATATTGTTTATTTAGGGCCCAGTAAATGACTGTAGTCAAATATTGACCAATGAGCTTTATGTCTATCAATAAAATAAAAGGAAAATTTAGGCTTTATATGGCAGAATCAATGCCGATGCGAAATGCACACTGAAAAGTTATTTTATTTTATTTTTTATTTTCCCTGGTTATTTTCTTACTTGCTAAAATAGTGAATTGAAAAGAAATCATCTACTGGGTGGGTATAAAATAACGTAAGGTCTCAGAGCCCTCTAGTGAGTAATGTATTGGGAAAAATGTAACAACATTCGGTGTACGTACAGATTGAAACATGCGTTTACGGTTTTTTAAAAAAAAAAGTCGCCTACAGGGGAAATTCTGGCGCTGTTTACCGAGTAAAATGCAGCAATTTGCATAATCTCGTTCCGTGTAGCGATCAAGTGGATAAAAGGGAAGACTAGGAAGAGAATTCTCGTCATTCGGAAGCGAATTATCTAGTACCTTTCGATGGCGCTTACCTTGAGTGACAACGCTTTGTTAGTCAAGCTGTATTACCAGAAGAACGAGTAATACAGATTATGCTCTTCAGGAATTTTGGTCATTGAAGAAGTTACGACCAGGTTAGATGAGCTTAACAAACATGATTCAACGATTTGAAACTACCGGAACTCTAGCACGGCAACCAGGTCCGGAACGCAAAGCGATCAGCCAGTAACAAGTTTAAGATGTTATAACTGCTATTGTGGAACATAGGGTGACGAATGTACAGGGTACCAGCAGTGCATGGGCAATATTCCGGCCAATGGATATCCCACCATCAACGGTGTGGGAAATCTTACACCAGATATTGAAATTTTACCCCTGTAAAATCTGTCGTGTTCAAGAATTGCTGCTTGGCGATGCGACCACCCGAATTGAGTTCTCCTTCAGGCTTAAATTTCTATATACTCCTCAAGCTCATATTTATTGAAAATAACTCTATTGCAATACCTAAATAGAACCCCGAATGAAAAAATAAGAGTGGCTAAATAAACAATGGATACATGTTGGCCTGGCTTTTTGTAATCTTGTTAATTAATACTTTTTTATAATTGAACATAATTATCAGTAATTTCAATTTGTTTAATTTCTAATAGAATTGTTTTGGGCCCTAAAATATTCAAAACTCATTTAATTTGCTATATAATTTTCTTCTCAAATGGGTATTTGCCAAGTCCAAAGGTTAAGAGAAGGGGAATTTTTTTTAAACATTTTTTATTAACTAATAAGGTGGTAATGGAAATGTGAATAATCCCGATCCCCAACTTTTGCCTGCTTTGCGTATGGTGAAAACGGCTCTGGCAGTATTGCCCATCAAATGACAGGAGGAAAATAAAAATTATGGTCGGAAAATGAACATGACAGATAAAATTGTAATTTCACACTACAATTTCATAATTAGAATATAATTATTATGATTAATTTTAAATTGAAATTTTATTACGTGCGATGTGTGAAGCCCGATTTTGAGATAAATTTATCCTCTGCATTTTTGAAAAATTTGATTCAAGACTTCAAATTGATTTTTAAGCTCACATTTTTCCCACAATGCCGGAGAATTCGAACCAAATTAGGTACAAAAATCACAATCCGTAAACACTGGAAGCCTATTGTTTTTATACGCAATCGAATGTTCAGAACCCCCACAAAATTTTCGAATGAAATTTTGAAAAATCGTCAAAAAATCAAAACCACTAATAAAGTTACGCAAAGAGACATTTCTTATGTAATTTTTTATTAGAAAACGATTGACATAAATTAAATTTTCAAAAAAATTATCAAAATGTCATATAAAATAAAAAAAAATATTTCCTATTGAGAAACATGTTCACTTTTCATATGTAATACCATGCGATAAATTGGGTGACATCATTCTCGTAGATCTAGCTCGTTTCATTCATGAAAAAAGATACTTTGAGTAATACTTTTGTATTTGAACGCCAATTGTCATTTATTTGCTGTAAGAATAACTTATTTCTTAGTGCATAACGCTTGGCGAGATTTTGGCGACGAATTTGGCGGAATATTGCCAACTCGGCGACTTTCTGAAATGTTGCCAAATTAACGAAAATCTCGCCAAATGAATAAAAATGACGCTAAATCAATGAAAATGACGACTCATTGTCGAAAATTCAATATCTTGTGGAAAGAATAATAGTATCTACTATAAGAAAAACCTTTTTTTTACTGTAAAAGTAGTAAATTCATTACATTATATAAGGAAAGTCATGTGTTGCCTACATCAGATTTTTTTTTTTTTAATTTTGTCTTTAGCATCTTTGAAACGGCTTTACAGAGGAAAAAGAATAAAGTATTTAGCTTTCTTGAAGACTGAGTTGCAGATAGCTGGAAAAGGGGGTTTAAAGAGTTTAACAAACACATGTGAAATGCGAAATTGGACCTCACAACATGATGGGGAGGAACGCTGCAGCGTTCTTAAAATGACATTTCCAATGAAAAAGATGACAAGTGTACAATTTCGATCCAAAAGAGATGCTGCATAATTTGTAAAGAGTTTAGCCATAAGAAATCTAATCACCACTATTCTACCTCCCCCTATGGCTGTCCCTGCCAGATTGAATAGTGTATAATATTGAAAACACCGTACATACCAAACGGGAAATGCAGATAATATTCTTAAATACTCCACTATATAAGTTTATTTTCCTTCTGCACTTTCACCACTCAAACAAAATTTAAAAAAAAATATATCTTCAAAAGAAAGTGAAGAACATCCAATGTAATTGGAGCAAAAGTATAATTTACTTTGGGTCCTCGATTATTAGTTAAAAGAATTTCCCATGTATTATGCTTTATCGATAGAACGTTTTTGAATCGGTGCCACAAAGAAAAGTACGCGCGTAGTTCTACGGCAATATCAGAATAGCTGATTGTCATAAATTTATGTTAACTATAACTCAACTAGTATATTTTGGTGTAATTTTGTAAAAATATACACCACATAACTCTTATCTGATAAGTTTTGTGCCTTGTTTTATGTCTCGCTAAATAATTTTCCACTGCTAATAATTTTCAAGGTAAATGGACGAGGGCAGTGGTCTTCAATCCTCTTTGAGCCACGGGCCACATTTTATTGAGGGTCACATATGTGAAAACGCATATCATCGCAAGGAAAAACAAGAAAGATCAATCATGCATGAAACTTTGATTATGCAACACTTTCCAACTGAAATCCAATTTTACTTAAACATCTCTAAAATGTGATACATTCAGCGCTGATATTTTTAAAATTATCACAGTACTACAGTAATTTATGATACTTGAGAACTTCAAACTTTATAGAAAAAGACAATGCTATTTAGACAAAATGAACTTTATTCACATGACGTCATCGAAATATAAATCGTCTGCCACTCTATATAAAATCAATGAAAATTTCATCCATATCAACTATATTCTATACTTCAAAGCTAAATAATTTAGAATGAAACAAATTCGGCAATTCTTATACATCTCACCTTACAATTTGTACTTATACATTGTAATACTTTGAATTTTTACATTGTGCACTTATTAATAATTTGTGTTAATAATTTGTACTTATACATTGTGCACTTATTTGTCTTATACAACTCACTTTGATTTGCTTACATCCTGCAAGCTATAGTATAGCATTACAATTCGGCTTCCTTTTAGGAATAATAAAATTTAGTGATCATTTAAAATAAAAAATATTGTAATTAAGTTGGTTCCATAGGGTTCAATGGATTTCATTTTTTCGACCCGGGTTCAAGCCGAAACTGATGATGTCATATTAAGCATTTACATTCTCATATACTCCACAGATGGTCTGAAAAATATACTAAAATTACAGAAAGTCATTTTTACGGCAGTTATTGTGCGAACGAACAGACAGACGGACTAACCAAAACTCATAAGCACTTTCAACGATAAAGCGATCCAACGTATTCTCGTAAATGCTTGCTTATTTAAGTTGTTACACACTGATTTAGAATACGAGTTTTCCATTTATTTACGTATAGCTGTGTTCTCTATAGGTCACAGTGTACTTCAGTTAAATGTCGGTATTCATTGCTTGTCGATTAAAAGAAAACATTTTTTATATAGGATGCAGTAATAAAAATATTACCGATATACATTAAAGGTCTCCATAAATATTTCATTTTATATCTTTAGCAATATTGTGATATGTGGGACGATGTTGTCTGTTTAGCTAATAGAAAATGACTGTCCAAATGACTGTCGTTAAAAATTTACCAACTAGCCTTTTGTCTATAATTGAATTAAAATGAAAATTCAGACTTGATGTGACAGAATCAGTGCCGATACGAAATGCACACTGAAAAGTTATTTTAATTTTTTAAATTGTCCATGGTTACTTTCTTACTAAAATAGTTAATTGAAATAAAATCATCTACTTAAATTTTTACATACTCCCCAAGCTCATATTTATTGAAATTAAACTCTATTACAATACCTAAATGGAACCCGGAATGAAAAAATAGACGTGGACAAATGTACTCTATAACAAAAAAATCGACACACCAAGAAGGAGTTGTCCGATTGTGATAAAAATTGGTTGATGTGAAGAACATACATAGTAAAAGAAACGATTAAAATTTTAGAGCAATTTAATGATTTAGAGTTTGACCGTATACAAAGGGAGGAAGTCAATAAGGCGGTGGTCCACCGCTGGCCTGGATGCAAGATGTCACTCGGCGTGGCATAGACTGATAAAGTTCACGGATGGTGTCCTGCGGAATGTCTTGCCAAATTGTCTCCAACTGTCGGGCTAAATCGTCAACATCCCGGGATGGTTGAAATCGCCTTCCCATAAAGTCCCAAATTTGCTCTATGGGAGAGAGATCAGCAGACCTATCTGGCCAAGAAAGTATTGGGCAAGCTTGAAGACAATTCATAGCAACACTGCCGTGTGCGGCTGGGCATTATCTTGTTGAAATGTAAGTCAGGGGTGCCGTAAACACAACCGGTCGTAGAATGTTGTCTACGTACCGCTGTGCTGTCATTGTGCCAGAAATGACTACCAAAGGGGTCCGGCTATAAAGGAGATGGTACCTCAGGCCATAACGCCCTGTTGTGGGCATGTTTGGCGTGCGACAGTAAGGGCAGGATCCTCACGCTGCTCTGGACGTCTCCAGACACGTCTGCGGTTGTCATCAGGACACAGTTGGAAACGGGACTCGTCACTAAAGACTAATATCTTTGAATACGAATTTCCATTACAACTCCTTCTTGGTGTGTCGATTTTTTTGTTATAGAGATTATTTATATAAATGATACATGTTGACACGGCTTTTTGTAATCTTTTTGATATTTGTTAATTAATACATTTTATAATTGAAGATAATTATCAGTAATTTCAATTTGTTTAATTTCCAATAGGATTGTTTTTGCCCCAAAATCGTCAAAACTCATTTAAATTGTTATATACTTTTCAGACGGGTACTTCCTATGTCCAAACGTGACTGGAAGGAACAAACAATTTTCAACAATTTATAGGAAATAATAAGGAGGTAAATTAAATGTACATGTGAATAATTCCGACCCCCAGGTTTTGCCAGCTTTGCGTGTGGAAAAAAAGGCCCTGGAGGCATAACCCTGTCAAATGACAGGTGGGAAATAAAAATAATAGTCTCAAAATAAACATGAGAGATAAAATGGGCATTTCACAGTACAAATTTAATAATTTCAATATTATTGCGATTATTAATAAATTAAAATTGAAATCTTATTATGTGTGAAATTTAAAGCCCGATTTTGAGATTAATTTAACCACTCCTTTTTTGAAAATCTGGTTCGAGTCTAAACAAACATTTTTCCCACACCGCTGGACGTTTAAATCTTGATACATGATAAAAAAAAATTAACTTAAAATATTTCTTAATAATCTGTTTGCTCTATTACACCTTCTCATTTATTTCTGCACTTGCCGAAAACAAAATGGTACATTAACATCATTATGTAGTGAATATATAGCAGGCATTGCAAATTATATTTTACGGTCGAGTACCATTTACTTATGTTTTTTCAATTTTTGAAAATTCTGAATAAAATTTATTTTTAGTTTTAAAAGAAAAGTACACACCTCCTACCAGAACGCACAAAAATGTCATCATTCATTAAAAAGGTTGAGTACTTATTACTCAACCTTTTAAATGAAAGGATAATCTGCAATTTTGGCGGACCTATATCTGCCAAAATTGCAGATTAAATGATCAGATCATCGTAAAATGTACCATTTTAAAGTACTTATTTTCTCAAGTAAATTTTTCGAGACAGAGGAAAATGACAATAGTATTTAGCTTTCTTGAAGACTGAGTTACAAATAGCTGGATAAAGGGGTTTGACAAGTGTAACATGCACTTGGCATCACGGACATCACAACTTGATGGTGCAGAACGTTGTAGTGTTCTTAAAACAACATTCCCAGTGAAAAGAATGACAAGTGTGCAATTTTGGACCAAAATAGCTGTTGCATAATTTGTATAGAGTTTGAGCCACAAGAGATCCAATCACCAGTATTCTATATCCCCCTATAGGCGTCCTGTCCAATATGAATAATTTAGAATATTCAAAACACCGTACATACGAAATTTATATGGCAGGTAAAATTCTAAATTATTCCACTGTAAAAGAGAAGAATTCTACCACGCAAATAAATTTTTAAAAAGGAGATCTTATAAGGAAAGTGAAGAACATCCGAAATAATTGGAGGAAAAAAAATCTACTTGGGGATTTTCTGAGAGACATTGCTCCCAACAACTGTTTGCTCATTATAAAAGTTTAAAAGAGTTCTTCATTTTGGAATTTATCGCATGGCATTTGAGTGGATATGTCGATTGTACAAATCAGAGCTAGAAGTGATTGTATTATTATTATCCTAGTCGTTAAAGAATGTTGTGATGGGGATTTTATATTTTTAGAAAAAAATGTCGAAACGAAAGAGAAGCTTAACGAAACGAAAGTATACAATTTTTTGTTCTCGTTTGATTGTACTAATTATTAAATTTAAAGACAAAATATTTAATGCAATCGAACCTAAACTTAGGTAAAGTACATGGGTACATAGCTTTGCGCGCAATTAATAATAATGTGATTTACAACGCACAAATCTGATGTGGGCAACACATGACTTTCCTTATATAATGCAATGAATTTACTACTTTTACAGTTAAAAAATGTTATTCTTATAGTAGATACTTATATTCTTTTCAGGATATTGAATTTTCTTCAATTAGTCGTCATTTTCATTGATTTAGCGTCATTTTGATTAATTTGGCGATATTTCTGTTAATTTGGCAACAATTAAAAATGTCGTCAAGTTGGCGAAATTCTGCCAAATTTGTTGCCAAAATCTCCCCAAGCGTCATGGACGGAGAAATAAGTTATTCTTACAGCAGATAAATGACTATTGGAGTTCAAATACAAAAGTATTACTCAAAGTATCTTTTTGCATGAATGGAACGAGCTAGATTCACGAGAATGATGTCACCAAATGTATTGCATTGTATTACATATGAAAAGTGAACATGTTTCTCAATTTGAAATATTTTTATTTTATTTTACATAAGTTTTTGATAATTTTTTGAAAAATGTGCAATATCGTGAGAACGGTTCGTGTTAGAGTTCTAAAATTTATGTCAATCGTTTTCTAATGAAAAATTACATAAGAAATGTCTATTTGCGTAACTTTATTAGCGGTTTTGATTTTTTGACAATTTTTTCAAAATTTCATTTGAAAATTTAGGGGAGTTCTGAACATTCGATTGCGTATGACAACAATCGGCTTCCAGTGTTTATGGATTGCAATTTTTGTGCCAAATTTCGTTCGAATCGGTCCATTCGTTCGTCAGTCATCGTCTCCACAGACTCACTGACACACACACACACACACACACACACACACACATACTTCCACACACACACACACAGACATCACTTCAAAAATGCTTGATTCGTGAACAGGGATGCTTGAAACGTGCTCTCCCGTCGAAAACTCGAATATGAATTTTCGACCCCGTCACAATACTTTCCTTATACATTATGCATATAAGGAAAGTAATAAATGAACATATGTACATTTAGCAAATAGTTTAATAGTTTGGATTTTCTTCAACAAATTTGTACCTAAAAGCAAAAATAAGCACAAAAAAATGTCGACGAAATTAAAAATGACTAAACAACTGATCTCAATATAGCAGAGCCATCTGTTATGGCACAAGAGAAATAAAACTGGAGAAATAAGGAAAACAAAGAAAAATGAACTTGAAAGGTAAATAAGAAACATAAGTAGATGAGAATATAAA
This sequence comes from Amaurobius ferox, assembly GCA_951213105.1. Lineage (NCBI taxonomy): Eukaryota > Metazoa > Arthropoda > Arachnida > Araneae > Amaurobiidae > Amaurobius > Amaurobius ferox. Next base: position 62,550,330 of record OX578146.1, read on the forward strand.
CTCAAAGACAAAAATTTAGATGTGGTCACGATAAACCTCTGAGTAAGTGTGTGACAAAAGTTAAATAAAACAAGAAAAAAAAAAGGAAACGAAAAGAATATGAACTTGAAAGCAAACAAGAAAAACAAATACAAAGTATATGAACTCAACGTCTTTTGCAGAATAAGGACAAAACATAAAAATATATACTTGGAGTGGTAGTCATGCTATATCGGAGAAATAGGGTGTCTTGTACAAATAATTAACCCATTTACAGGAATTTATATTGATACAAAACTCATTAAAGAAATCTATATCGTAAACTGAAGAGCACTTTTAAATAATGGAGGCAAAATAAAAATGAAGTCAGTAACTATTTTCAAAGTGATACTCTCCTCTACAAATGAAGTTACATTTTTACTTTCCTTATATACATAATGTATAAGGAAAGTATTGTGACGGGGAAAATTCGAATTCGAGTTTTCGACGGGAGAGCACGTTTCAAGCATCCCTGATCACGAATCAAACATTTTTGAAGTGATGTCTGTGTGTGTGTATGTGTGTGTGTGTGTGTGTGTGTGTGTGTGTGTGAAAGTATGTGTGTGTGTGTGTCAGTGAGTCTGTGGAGACGATAACTGACGAACGAATGGACCGATTCGAACCAAATTTGGTACAAAAATCACAATTCGTAAACACTGGAAGCCTTTTGTTTTTATACGCAATCGAATGTTCAGAACCCCCCTAAATTTTCGAATGAAATTTTGAAAAAATCGTCAAAAAATCAAAAGCTCTAATAAAGTTAAGCAAATAAACATTTCTTGTGTAATTTTTCATTAGAAAACAATTGGCATAAATTTTAGAACGCTAATATGAACCGTTCTCGAGATATTGTATATTTTTCAAAATATTATCAAAAAGTCATATAAAATGAAATAAAAATGTCCTGTTGAGAAACATGTTCACTTTTCATATGTAATACCATACGATAAATTGGGTGACATCATTCTCGTGGATCATCTAGCTTATTCCATTCAAGGAAAAAGATACTTTGAGTAATACGCTTGTAGTTGAACGCCAATAATCATTTGTCTGCTGTAAGAATAACATATTTCTTCGTCCATAACGCTTGGCGAGATTTTGGCGCCGAATTTGGCGGAATGTCGCCAACTTGGCGACTTTTTGAAATGTTGCCAAATTAACGAAAATTCCGCCAAATGGATAAAAATGCAGCAAAATCAATGAAAATGACGACTAATTGTTGAAAACTCAATATCTTGGAAGGAATATTAGTATCTACTATAAGAAAAACCTATTTTTTTACTGTAAAGGTAGTAAATTCATTACATTATATAAGGAAAGTCATGTGTTGCCCACATCAGATTTTCTTCTATTCAAGATCCTATTGAAAAGTCCAATAATTGGGGAATTTATCAAATTCCTTCTCAATACGAATTTAGAGTACAGCTGCTTAAATTGCTTTAAAGTGCTTAAAAGAAAATAAAAATTGTGTACAAAACCAGAACTTCAATCCCTAAAAACTGTTGAATGATTTGTCACCGGTTTGATTATTCTTCTGCCTCTATTATTCAAACCTGTTCTTCAAATTTCGATTTGAACATATTTTAAGAATTTTATGTCAATGAAAATTCCAGTAATCTAGTCAATGACACCTTATTTCTCAGAGGTTTGGCATGGCCATGTCAATTTTTGTTCTTCTATTTCGTTCTTTTTTCTACCCATTAGGTTTATATACTTTGCAATTTATTTATATTACTTTCCCTGCAATACATTGTAATGTATAGGGGAAGTATTGGAATCATGCCGAAAATCGCAACTCGAGTTTTCGACGGATCTACACATTTCGAGACCTCTGGAATACGAAAAAACAATTTTTAGCGTGACATCTGTGTGTGTCTGTCTGTCTGTCTGTGCAGATTTTGTATCCACTATAACTAAAGAAGTAATTGACCGAATTTCATACAATTTGGTATGTAAGTGACTTGTGGGCGAATCTGGTACTGATTATTTTTTGGGTACGATTCGGGATAAAAAAGCCCGCCTTTTTTTTTTGCGAAATGGCCCGTAAAAGCTTGTATCCACTCTAGCTGAAAAACCAATGGACCTAATTCCACAAATTTTGATAGGTAAGTCACTTGTGGAACACACTGGTGCTGATTAGATTTTGGTATGATTCGGAAAACAATAAACTGCTTTTTTTTGCAAAATGGCCTTCAAAAATCGTCAAAATCTGATTTAAAAAACTACGTATGCTCAAATATATCCATTAAATGCTTTCTTAACACGTAATTTTTAACGAATAAAAGAATAAGACCAACCCCATTACACTAGGACTAGCCGTTCTCGAGATATTTTAGTTTTTTCGTATTTTCACTATGCCACCTTTGAAAATAATTCCAGCTATCAAATAAGAACGAAAATTGAATTAAAAGCGAATTAAATTTAATTAAAATAAAGAGAACGTGGATATAAGTCTGCAGGGAAAGTCCTGTGCTGCTGACTTACTACGGACGTATTGCTGCGGACGTATTATTGTTTAGGACGTATTATTGTTTAGGATATATTATTGTTTAGGACGTATTATTGTTTAGGACGTATTATTGTTTAGACATGTCTGAAAATGTCTATATCCGTTAGGAGATGTTGTATTGCAAATAGAACGAAAAGGAATGGGTCGCCAAATTTTATCAGTAAATTACGAACGTTGTTGTGTTGACGTTTCACATATGCGGAATTTCGCTGATTTCAAAATCGTTTATTTCCGCAAATATAATATTTATTGTTTGGGTACTCTCTGGAGAGTCATTTAAGTTAAAAACAAATGTGATTTAGAGTATCACTAAATTATTTGGGATTTGAAAGTTTTCATGCGTTTGTAATTTTTCTAATCACTAAATTATTTGGGAAATAAACAATGAACCCCCCAACCCGGCAATCCAGCGATCAGACGGAAATGCATGCCGCTGACCGCTCGACCACCGGATCGGCACATGCATAAATACTATCCATTACCGGCAAGGTGAATTTGCATATTATAAAATTGGCATCACTACTAAACACGTTTAATGCATCTACAACAGAATCACCAGAATCAGATTTTGGTTCTGGTGATCCAAATAATCCAAGTAAGCACTCGAAAAATCCATTTTTCAGAGTGACGTGTGCGTGTGTGTGTGTGTGGCTGGCTGTCTCTGTGTGCAATGTATATATCCACTGTAACTGACAAACTAACTGACAAACTAATTTCATCATGCTTAGTTGGTTAGTCACTTATGGATGGCCCTAGTGCTAATTAAATTTTGGTACGATTCAGGATAAAAGAACATACGTTTTTTTGCAAACCGCGAAAATAGCATGTATCCACTCTAGTTGAAAATGTTATTTACCAAATTTCACAAAAGTTAGTAGATAAGTCGCCTGTAGGTTTCCCTGATGCTGATTAGATTTTGGTACGATTTGGAAAAGCAAAACTTGCTGTTGTTACTTTTTTGCAAAATGGCCCTTTTAAAAATTATTAAAATTTAAAATAAAAAACTACGTATGCTCAAATATGTGAATTAAAATACATGTTTTATACTTAATTCTTGACGATAAAAATAATAAGATCAACCCCGTTATTCTAGGATTAGCAGTTCTCGAGATATTTTAGTTTTGTCGCATTTTTGTTAAGCCGCCTTTAAAATATGTGCAGTTACTAAATGAAAACGAAAATTGAATGAAAAATGCAAATTCAGTGTAATGTTAAATAAGCATTCTTGTTATTTTGTGCAATAAAACTTCATTTAATGAATTATTAAAGAAATAAAGAGAAAATGGATTTAATTCTGTAGGCAAAGTCATGTGCTGCCCACATCAGCTTATTTTGTATATAATTTCAAATGCGAACATAGATTGTTTGTATCGCAATGTGGTTTTTGCACAATGTTTTTCCGTAAAATAAATTAACTATTTTCTTCTGAAAAATATCGTTTAAATTTTTAATTATACAGAATAGGAAGAAAGTTTGTAAGCAACTGAAAATTATCTAACAAAATTTAGAAACAACAGAAACTAATTTATATAATGCCATTAATTGAATTCAACATGATTAGACCATGAAATAACACTCCAAGTCACTTTTTATATCTAAATTTTCAAGAAATAAACGTTTATTTCAATGCTGAACTAAAAAATGTTCAAATTCGTTTTAATCATTTGCGGATGATTCCGAATGTGATAGTTGAAATGCAATTGGATCATTTTCAAAATTAATTAGTTTCACAAAAACTTTTATAATTAGCTTATTTTATATGTTGTGATACAATTCTGAGAAACAAAAATGTATATTCTTTTAACTTCATATTCTTAAAGTTTGTAATTAAAGGTACTTTCGTTTATGCTCTTTTTAAAAAATCGGGAAAATTAAGAATAACAATGTTTTAAGTTAAGCTATGGGTTATTTGAGCAGGATGCATATGCGGGATAACGGTTTAAATTTAATAATTTATTTAATGTTCCCCATATGATGTTAAAGCTTATTAATATTTTTAATACTTTATAATTATGATATATTAGTGGTATTTCACATTGTGTGTTTTTCTCTTCTTTTTCTTATCATTTTTCTACTTTTCTAATCATATTTGATTTAGTCATTGTTAGAATGAGTTCGCGAAACATAAGTGAGGAAAAATGGAAATTTTGTATCCATTATTGTGCAATATTTCTTTCCGATCAAATAATGTTTAATACATAATTTTATAACATTTTCAAAACTACCATAAGTCCATGTTAGCATGTGTGTCATAGATTTTGCAATAATAAATATTCATATAGCAATTTCGAAAAGTTACAATGATTATCACTGTATGTATTATTTCAATGTATTATTTGTTGCAGTATGCAATCATTGTATGCTACTTTAGCCGAGGATTGTATAACAATCTACGAATCTGAAGTTTGCTATTAATGAGTGAAAACCCATGTTTGTATTTTGGTATGTCTTATTCTGAAGTCAATAATTGACTTCGCACCTCGCGAATTTGTTTACAAATGTAGCATTATAGATTTTTGAAAATGTTCGAAAAACGTCTGAAAAGAGGGGGGGGGGGAGTTACACCTTAGATGTTTGCATCTCAGTGTTATTTATATCTCAGATAACTATTTACACCCAATTTCAAAATCTAATTGACACTTCCATTTTAGCGATGAGCTCTCCATTTTTTTTTAAACTGAAGCTAAATGTTTCAGTTTTGTTTATCAAGTGTCGAAAATTTAAAAGTAATCTACAGTTTTTTGTTACAGAGTTTCTAATTCCGGAACAATGCAAGAAAAAAAATCTTAGAAAGAGCTAAACAGATGCCCATCTAGAAATCCTAATACAATTTTCGTTACAGGATCTCCATTTTTGTCAAATTATAGCTAACTATATTTCGAAGAGCAACATGTGCCATAATTTTGAAAAAAAAACTGTAGTTTTATATACGAATTTAAATTTTTTTAATACATTTGTTAAAATTGTATTTCTTACGCCATTTACCTTCAAAATCTAATATTTCATTATTCTAAATGCTGTTGCCATTTCAAAAAAAGCAAATATATTTAAATCATTTAAACAATTAAAAATAAATGTTTTATCTGGAGCACTACTATTGAATCCATAGAGTTAGTAAGATATTTACCTCCATGAGTGAATCTACTGTTGCAACCTCTGTTATTGATGGCGCTTGACTTCATGAGCAGTGCTGTATTAAGACGTTTTGGTGGAAAAATTCGATTTATATTCGGCAATCGGTACAGAAGGATATTGGAAATATAAAAACTATATTGTTTGCTTGCGATGGTGTAATTTATCTAATTGTGCTATGATTATTAGAATTTCGATTTCGTTTGTATCCGTCGTAGGAATATAATTCCAATCATATATCTTCCCTAAATTTTTCATCTGCATGTTTATCCATTTTAGTCCTTGTAGCTTCAATTAACATGGAATTTTCACTGTTATTTAAAAGGTATCACGAACGCTATGCGGGTGTACACTGATTGTATGAACTTTTTACTCTTCTTTAGAAGTATCACGCTTGCTGCGCGGATGTTACAACCTGTTACCCTGAACGTAGATGTTACAACCTGTTCCGCACAGAATATCATCAAGTGAGTGGTTTCAATTTTAATTGTGCCCGTCAGGGGAATTTGAGAAATATATTAGGCGGTCAGCTTAGAAGAGTATTGGAAATATAAAAATCATATTCTGTGCGGAAGACAGCGCAATTGGTCTAATTGCGATTTAATTTGCATCCAGTGGATCCACTTACGCTAAACTTAGACACATTTTTACAACTTACGACATTTTCGCCCGAATAAAAATAGTGGCAGTGGGTGGGCGTGCTCTTTTTAAATTCTTTGTTTTCATCTATTTTAGCGACTGTTGGTAGCTCCGACTTTAATGCACAATTTTCACTGTATTCGCTACTCTACAATGGAAACGGGCTTTTTTTCTTCTTTCCTCTTATCTCAATTTTGTTCCCCCTTTCTACATTTTTAACTTTTCGACATAGTTGAAAAGCATTTATGATTTTGGTATCTCTGTCTGTCTGTCTGCGCATCTGTCTGTGAATTTCGCATCGGCAGTAATACAATCATATCAAGTCTAAAATTTCATTTTATTTTATTTATAGCCCTAAGGATCATAGGCCAATGTATAAAGGCAATCATTTGGGCTCTCCTTTATTAAGACCTAAACAGACAACAGTTACAGCCCCACCATATCATGAGATTGCTAAAAATATATAAAATATTAATGAAGAGTGTTAATAAATAACGGTAATATTTTATTAATATATTATATATAGAAAATCTTTTCGTTCAATCAGAGGGTTGTTAAGTAATGTTTACACATCAAGAACGCTAACGCCGAATGATGGGTGTAGCTATATGAAGTAAATAGAAAAATCGTATTAATGGGTAAAAACTTAAATAAGCAAGCATTTACGAAAATACGTTGAATCACCTTTATAGTTGAAAATTTTTTATTACTTTGGTCAGTTCGTTTGGCTGTCCGTTCGAAAAATAACTGCATTAAAAATGATTTTATCGTAATTAAATTTTAGTATATTGTTGAGACGGTCTGTATGACATATATAGGAATAAAAAGAAGCATATCACCCAATTAGTTTCGGATTTTAATCGGGTTGAATAAATGAAATGCATTGAACTCTATAGGACTTAATTTTTCAAATATGTTTAAGCGTATTTAAAATTAATAAATTGCTTCGAAAATTTGAGGAAATATTCAAATTATCACATAAAATATGTAAAAAAATTTCAACAAACTATGTTATTAAAATGTTAATTAATATGTTAATAAAAATTGAAATAATAATTACATTTATGTTACATGAAGAGATCACGTAACTCATTGTAAAATAAAAAAATATGGCATCCATTTTTTTCTGTGTGAAGATCATGATTTTTTAAAGTTCTTTTAAATTTATATTTTGTTTTGCATTCATCCTAAAACCGTTTTATGTTTGCGTATTTTCTGTGCATCTATATTCTGTGCCAACGCAATTACAATATATTTGATTTTAAATTATCATTAAACTACAACGAAGCCTAATTTTAACTTAGCCAGAATATTAACAAATCAAGCGATTGTAAGACGAGTTGTATAAGAATTGCTGCATTAATTCACTCAAAATTATTTAGTTCTGGAGTTTGGAATATAAGTGATATGAGTGAACAATTCGCATTGATTTTACATAGAGGAGTATTTCCATAATGTGGTTTGAAGTGACACCCTTGGTGATTTGGCGAAATTTGCGATAAAAAAATTTTCTCACCAAGAGAGTAGCATCAGACCGCAAACATTTATGTCAATCAATTTGTGCTGTCAGCTGCGCGTTGTATATGAAAAACGGTTTCATGTTTACACCATGCATCATTATAGTTGCTCAAGTCCTCTGGATGAGTCGGACGGCCTGGGTTTTCCACCATGCATCATTATGAACAATTAAAATCTTTGTAAATGGCAATCAATATTCCGATACTCACTTTACGTGGGGCCCGACAGCCCAGTGGTTATCACGCGGGTATTGCACTCGGACGGCTCGGGTTCGTTCCGGCCACTATCAAAACTGCCGCCGTGTTCAAGTTAAGTACGATCACGTTAAACATGTGGGTCCGTAAGTCCTTCATAAGAGGTTGGAGATAGGGGAAGGAGGGTACATTCCCCGTGGATGCCTTCCCTACTGGGTTCCGGTTTAAATTGGATGGCACTTCCTGGCTGTCCAAACAGATACCTTATACCTGATCTGGTAGGTTGGACGGTCTGGGCCGAAGAAGAAGAATACTCACTTTACAAATCAATATTCCGAGGTTGTAATCGCAAATGCCTACATCATAATGTTAAGTGCTTGTAATTTATAGAATTTCTGATTGCTCTTTTGAGAAAGTGTTTTAAAACATGTAATCTGGAATAAATGAGAACATTTAAAATAGTGCACTTAGTTCTTTTAGAAAGTCAAACAAGCAGCGAAATAAAAAAATATTTGTCCTAAGTAGTGCGCCATTAAAACCGCACTCAATAAAATGTAAATTAACAAAAAACAACCAAATGAAAAAAAAAAAAACTTTTTTTCATAGAAATCTGGTTGTTACAAAATGTTATTATAAATGGTTACAATTGTATTTGGACCATAAAATAAATATTCAATTTTATGTCATGGATTATTTGTTATTTTTTCCTTTAACGGGGCGCCATAGGAATGGTCTTCTCTGCCGAAGGCTGCGATGTGGCAACATCCGTTTGTGCAACAGTTGATTCGCAGCAATTCGAACATGGACCTACGACCGCTTCGCCATTTTACCTCGCTACTCTAGCCAGCTAAAAAAACATCACAGAATCCTTTCCCTCTGGCTGTCGGAGTTCGCACGTAGCAACAGCTTTTGTGCGGAAGGTGCACTGTGGCTCATAGAGCTCAGGCTTACGTCCGAGCAGCGGACGTAACATGAAAATCAGAAAATTTAAATTTTTAGTCTACAAAGAACGCAATTGAAATGAGCCGTTTTAAATCAAAACGAAATACGTGTTCTTACTCGAGATTATCGAATGCCAGTAACTGTGGGAAGGTGGTTAAAATTCTTTATATTCAAGCGCCGTAACATAAGCATGTGCTCTATTATAGCCATAGAAAGCGATTTGCACAAACTGCTGTTGTTACATGAAAGATACATTTACGTTAAAGGTACATTAAAGGTGCATTACGTTAAAGGTACATTTTGTACGTCGAGGAACCATTTTTGAAATTCACTTTGATGACGGAATCTCAAAATAAGGAAACATTTATTTACGTATACAAAAATTCCCGCGCTTTTTAATTAATTAAAAAAAATGCACAGCCCTAACAAGTCACGGAATCCTTGGAACACTGTCGTGGATCCCTAGGATTCCGCGGAATACATTTTGAAAACCAGCCATACCATGGATGTAGAAAAGAAATTGGGTAGATAACGAGCCGTTTGAAATGCTACTCAAAATTGGAGACGAAAATGGACGTTGTGATACTGTAATCACATATCTTGATACGTAACCCTGGAAAAAGGGAATGGTGTAAATATATTGAAATGTATACTATGTTTTGTGATTTATGTTTATAGCTAGGCCTTTGCACAGACGGAATTGGGATTTTTTGGCGCCGTTGGGTTGTGTGCGCACTGACATGGATTGTAAATATTCAGAGATTTAATTGCAGCAAAATGTCAAAGTTTAAAATTATAATATTTTTAACATATTCAGTTCAACTTTTTAGTGGGTTTTATTTTGCTTAAGAACGTATGGTTCTTAGCTATAAAAATAGCTGAATATTTGCTCAGTTAGGTTCTGTATCAAGGTCGATACTATAAGTTCACAAAGATTCATCTTTCTTAGTCACCAAGAAACTTCTGAAATGCCTGGAAATATTTATAGATAAACCTCATTTTCTCCTCTCCCTCGGGGGAAAGGGGATCGAAAATCCGGATAAGTTAGGTTCTATTCCGTAGTCGTATAAGTGTGCAAAGATTTCACCTTCTAGGTCACCGAAGGGATTTCTGTGGTGTCTGGAAATACTTGAAAACATTTAATCTGCCATACGAGGGTAAATTAAACATATAGCTTCGTTATAGGTTCTAGTTTACGGTCGTAGATATAAGTATGCAAGTGTTTCGTCTTTTAGGTCACCGATGGTCTTCTGGGGTGTCTGGAAGAACAAACATACGTTACTCAAATACCTATAGGCAAGTATTATTATTGGCTAGTGGCTAGTAGTGCTAAACACATTAATAGACACCTCAGTTTTATTAGTTGCCACTCATAAAAATGTAGTCATGGATAAGTATAACATCTGATTTAAGTAAAAGTTTTAACTTCCAAATCCTTAATACTATAATTTATTTATAATAATAAATTAAATACTATAAAATATTTATAAAAATAAGTTTATCTTTTTACTTTCCTTATATATATAATGTATATTACTTTCCTTATATACATAATGTATAAGGAAAGTATTGTGACGAGGTCGAAAATTCGAATTCGAGTTTTCAACGGGAGAACACGTTTCAAGCATCCCTGATCACGAATCAAACATTTTTCAAGTGATGTCTGTATGTGTGTGTGTGTGTGTGTGAAAGTATGTATGTGTGTGTGAAAGTATGTGTGTGTGTGTCAGTGAGTCTGTGGAGACGATAACTGACGAACAAATGGACCGATTCGAACGAAATTTGGTACAAAAATCACAATCCGTAAACACTGGAAGCCTATTGTTTTTATACGCAATCGAATGTTCAGAACCCCCTAAATTTTCGAGTGAAATTTTGAAAAAATCGTCATCAAAATCGCTTATAAAGTTACGCAAATAGACATTTCTTATGTAATTTTTCATTGGAAAACGATTGAAATAAATTTTAGAACGCTAACATGAACCTTTCTTGAGATATTGCACATTTTTCAAAAAAATTATGAAAAAGTTATATAAAATAAAAAAAAATATTTCCTATTGAGAAACATGTTCACTTTTCATATGTAATACCATGCGATAAATTGGGTGACATCATTCTCGTGGATCTAGCTCGTTCCATTCATGAAAAAAGATACGTTGAGTAATATTTTTGTATTTGAACGCCAATAGTCATTTATCTGCTGTAAGAATAACTTATTTCTCCATCCATAACGCTTGGCAAGAGTTTGGCGACGAATTTGGCGGAATGTCGCCTACTTGGCGACATTTTAAATTGTTACCAAATTAACAAAAAGCTCGCCAAATTGATAAAAATGACGCTAAATCAATGAAAATGACGACTAATTGAAGAAAATTCAATATCTTGGAAAAAATATTAGTATCTACGATAAGAGTAACATTTTTTAAACTGTAAAAGTAGTAAATTCATTGCATTATATAAGGAAAGTCATGTGTTGCCCACATCAGATTTTTTACTATGTAAATCTACTGTAATTATAATTTTTTAATAAGGTAACTCATTAAAACATAATAAAATATAAATGATTTGAAAGAGACTGTTATAAAAAGTTATAGTACTGCATTGGTCATTACTTATAAATTGTATCCAGTTACCTAATGGAAATAAAATACTCAATTTTGTGATAAGAAATTAATTAGCTAAGACATTAAAAATTAAAATTTAAAATTAATATATTTTACCGACATAATTACAAATTTATAAATAACTAACAGTTTTTCGCACGGATTACTAAATATAAAAAAACTCACAATTAAATCACAATTAAATCACAAAAAATTCACAATTATAAATCCCTTTGGAATTCTAAATGACATTGGTATTCTAAACAGTCTATTAAAATATTTAATCTAAATCTACTAAAAGGAAGCTTAAGAGTATCTATTCTCGCTATACAAAAATATCTTCACACTTACAGATCTGAAGAGTAAAACATCCTGGTTCCGCTTTGTAAACACATTTATAACAAAAAATAAAATTTGATTAGCTAAAATGAAATTGCTATGAAATGGGATTAACATATTCCAAAATGAAAGCTCTAAAATACTATTAGAAGATATACACCTACTACTTTTATTCTGAATTAACAATTCGTTAGATACAATATATGAGTTAAATGGCTAAACATAAAATATGACATTAAAAAAAATTCGCCACAATAAAACAGATGACTTAAATTGAAAGTATCACTTATTAACGTAAACTTGATATAACCTGAAGACTGTAAATAATGATATAATCCAGTCAAAATGCAATTCTGATAAAATATATTTTTCTCATGGATTTATAAGAAGAGAACTGGATGGATAACGCTCAATTATAGATGAGGAGAAAAATTGCAGCCCTCAGAAGCAGCCAAACTTTTTCTACAGCATTGATAAAAATAAGGATTATAACTGTGCAGAGACCCAGCTGTATAGAAAACCGGAGGGAGCTTCTGAAGGGTCTGAAAAGATTTTCAAAAATCTTAAACTTTCGTCTACCACGGGGGGTGGGTAAATAAAAAACCGGCTCCTTATGTTATGTCACGAGGCTGATACTACATAATTCTGTAGAGATTCAATCTTTCAAATCACCCGGAGATTTATGAAAAAACTTTAATATATATATATATATATATATATATAACAATAATAATACTTTGAAAATCCAATGATAGAATAGAGAGAAATTGCAACTCAAAAATCCTAACTTTAAAAAACTGCCTACATAAAAAAAATAAGTATTAAATAGAGAATCATCAATAAAATGAAAAAAAAAATGCAAATTGCTAGTCATCAAGCTAAAGATAATCAGCAAATATCAATGGAATGGAATCGATAATTGAAAATCAAGTAAAATCCAAGCATTAAAGCTATACACGTGAATAAGCTCTAGGCCTAAATAAATGAAATATTCATTTTGAAAAAACTCTTCGTCTGGTCCAAGTATTTAATCAAAATGAACACAAAATGCGTGTTTCTGATATTAGAGACAGATAATATCTATAAACTCTGAAAATTTGGACAACACACATAAAGATAGAAAAAATAATAAAGGAAACAAGAATAAATAGAATAAAAAAACTGCAAATGTGCTAACCATTGGAGTCCAAACGCAAAGTTTAAAAGTAGAGATCCACTGTTGCCAAACGTGTGAAACAAATAACAGTAATGCGAAAAGACAATAAAAGATAATTTTCTACAGTAAGAGCTACAAAATAATGGGGTGTATAACCGAAAACTGTGAGGCTAATATATAAGGGGATGTACATACAATATATATATATATATATATATATATATATATATATAATTGAAGATTTTTATGATTACTTGTAATAAATATATACCCGAGAAATACCAAAGAAAATTGCTTGTAAACTGAAGGTAACGGTAAAAAAATTGCAAATCAGAAGCTTAGTGTAGCACGATGAGCTATGCAAGAAGTTTGAAAATTGAATAAATGGAATCTAGTGAATATAAAAGGAATAAAATGAATATGAAAAGCATTTCTGAAACCATGTACGTTATCAAGGGCCATACATGTTTCTTTAATGCTGATTCTACGTTTCTGTTTACACAACTGTAAAATGCATTACAGAAATAATGTAAATGGCCCGACGTAGAAGAAATGACAAAGTGGATCAAATACACAAGTAAATCAAACATGAATATAAAATATTCTGTTACACCAGCTTGTGGCTAATTATTGAAATGAGGATGCAAAGTATTATAAAGTAATATCAAAATAATATAATAAAAATAAAATGACAATATATCTACCCCTAGTACTGTGGTACTTCTGGAAAAGCATGTGTAAGGAGGATGATAGTGTTGATTTTCTAGATATCACACTAAAACATGACAGTAGATATGGTACTTATACCGTCTTATATGACAAGAGAAACAATTTCAATATGGAAATCAATCATATTATAGATTGGAGTTCCAATTTGACCAAAAACATCTTCAGAAATGTCGTCATAGGTCACCTCAAAAGAAATCAACGCATTAATACTTTCAAGTCAGATTGCATCATACATAATAGGAATATTATGAAGGAGGCAATAAAACGGAATTATCCAGTTGGCTTTCTGACATGTTATTATAATTCCCTATTTAATACAAATAAGGGAGAAAATGCTTATTTAAGGGATATGGCAGAGGTATAGAACGATGAAAGTAAATATAACGTATTACGCATGCGTAAACTGCTTTTATATATAAGGCACTCTGGCATTTGCTGCATTTCCATTCTTTTCCTTCCCTGGCAATCCTGGTTGATTCCTATTTGTTTACTCTGCACTTTTTCGAGTGTTTTTGATTTGACACATATACGGAAGTATGACTTCTGCATGGCATTGGTACCGTGAGTGTTGCCCGGGCATAAAAGCAGTCTTTTAAACGGGAAAGAGGGGTCGCCATCCCCATCTACCATTTTATGCCTTGCATTTGGTCATTTCCCTTATTTTTTCATATGAATCTTGTATATATATATATATAATAATAGTAGTTTGAAAATCCAATGAACGAAAAGTAAGAAGATGCAACATGATAAACCTAACTTTCTAAAAGACCCACATAATAAACTATAATACAGCAAATCATCAATCAAATGGAAAAAAATACGAAACACAAGCCATCAAGTTACAGAAAATCAACAAAATTCAAAGGTATGGAAACGAAAAAAGAAAAACTTATTAAAACAAGCTATATCGCTATACACGTGGAAAAAGGGCTAAGCCTAAGCAAATGGAAGTGTTCACTTCGTAAAATTCGTTCTCAAGTCCAAGTATTTTACGAAGCAGACACGAAACATGTATGTTTCTGAAGAAATAGATAGATTATATCTATAAACACACACATATATATATATAATAAAGAAATTTAAATTGAATCTTACTTTCTGAAACACCGGAATAAGGAATGTATTTCAGTATTTATGCCCAAGGTAGCAATAAACACTAATTACAAAATATAATATATAAAATATTAAGAATACAAATGAATTAAGAGAAAGAAGGCAGTGTAAGGTGCTTACATAATGGCGGTAAGGGGTAGTGACCTTACACCCCAGTTAACAACGTGCACGTCCTTGATGCCGCGGCATTGCACTCCTGGACGCCAGCACCGACTGAAAACCGATCAAGCTTTTATAAAGGAAGCTTTTAAGCAAAAATACCCAATACCTTATATGAGAAGTTATATAATTAATTTCCTCGGTAAAAATGATAATTATGGATCACTATTGTGTTCTTTTTTGAAAACTTTTTAAAATCATTTTTCAATTCCTTTTGAAATCTTTTTGTAAGTCTTACAATGGGAATTTTGAAAATAATGGCAACATTTTTTTGAGAGATGCATTTAGATCTTGAGGATGTATATAAACTGGTGACAAATCAGTAATTTCATTCCATCTATTGATATTTCAGTTTATTTTACTACTCTACTTATAATGGTCTTGTGATAATTTTGATTGCCACTCCGAAGGTCGGCAACAGTCGGTGCTGGCGTCCAGGCGTGCAATGCCGCGGCATCAAGGACGTGTACGTTGTTAACTGGGGTGTAAGGTCACTACCCCTTACCGCCACTTTGTAAGCACCTTACACTACCTTCTTTCTCTTAATTCTTTTTTATCCTGAATATTTTATATATTATATATATATATATATATATATATATATATATATATATATATATATATATATAATAACAGGAGATTTTACAGATTCCCATATGAAAAACGTTTAATAAGTAGTAATAAGTTTGAAAAGTTAATCCAATCGCTGGTGACTTTTCTATTCAGAGAGATTGGAGATAAATATCAACTAATTACGAATTAAATCCTTCGCTTTAAATTTTAAAACACTTCACACATTTTTTACCCGCAGTGGTTCTTTAAAATGTTTGGTGACAGTTCTACATCCAAAGGGTCTTAGATTGAACGATTTGTAATTGTGTTAAATCGAAGAAAGTAAACCCGAAGTTAAATACCTTTGAAGATAACGTTTTTGTTCCTAAGAGGAAAGTTGTGTATCTGTTAGAGGAAGTGTGATATTTATGTATTGAATTTATTCTAGGCATTTCTCTATCTGATTCATTAAATCGCGCAATATCTTAATTGGCCGTCCATGTTGCTGGAGGCTAAACAAAATGTCCTTTTCTGTGGACAACATATTCAGTGCATAGAACTGGCGTAGCTCCCATTGAGGCTAAAGAGCTGAGCCTCCACTTTTTAAATCTAGTTTAAAAAATTAAAACACGCTTTTATTTATTATAATTTTTTTAATATCTTGGTTAATATATATGTATTATTTAATTTTTTTTTACCTTTTACTTGCTTAAAGTGACACGTTTCAAAGTATTTTCCTCATTAAAACGCATACTTTAATGTTTTAGAAACTGAACTCACCCAGCCTTGGCGGTCTATAAGGAGTATGGTATTAAATCAACCCAACTGTTAAACTCCTCTCTAGCTGATTAACTAACATGAAAGCTATCCTTCAGAAAGGCGTGTCTATCGCTTCCTCCATTTTCAGCCGTTTACAAACAGTCAACAATTGGATGAAAGAACATTTCTCGGGCAAGGCTAATGGATTCTCCATTTTGGGTCAAATGTGATTCTATTAATTAATAGTCGCGGAAAATAATTATCATCTGTAATACTAAAGAATTTGATCTATTTTTCACGAATAAACTAGCATTTACCTAACTTTAAACAATATCAAGACGAAGAAATATACTTATAATGACTACCATTAAAGTTAAGTAGTTTGCAAAGTAGACTTAGCTCTTTATATCGGCATCAATATGGCAAAGCATCCGTTTGCGTACTTGGGAGTTTTAGAAAGAATAAATCTGATTTCCCTTCAAAAATCCAATGTTACACTAGAATCTCAGTTAGATAAAAGTGGTTGATAATATTCTAGCGGATTCTTATTTCTTAGTATGTTGTAGTTATAAGGTATTTTTAAGTTTTGTAAATAATTAAAGTACAATATTGTTTAAAGAAATTGTTGACTGTAATGATGTTCAACAAAGCTTGCGTTACAGATTTCTCATCAATTTTCAGATCATTTTCTCATCAATTTTCTCATCATTTTCTCATCAATTTCTCATCAATTTCTCTTTCAAAAATGGGTGAATGTAGAACGTTTTTCAAGGGTAACGTGTAAACTCAAAAATAAAATGTACAACATCGCCCAACTTGATGACCGCCTTTTTTATCTTGAATATTCAAGGGGGAGAGAGTGTTTTCCCCTATAAGCGACCATGGGTTGAAAATATGCAACTAATTCAGAAATAAGGAAGCATTTAAAATGTTATATTTTGTATGTATTTATCTCATATTTGTAATATTTTAAAATACCGTGCATTTCTTTCACCCTTAGCATTTTTATGCAAAATTATTTCATTTTACTCACCAAGGAAATAAAACTTATTGAAAGTGCGAATTCTAATATAAATTTTACTTATAATACGAAAACATTTTCCACCATAAAAATCCAATCCCTCAACCTCCCCAGTCAAAAATATCACGCTACGCTACTGGTGTTTAGTATGACGGGTTACTCTTTTATGTCAAGAGCAGGGTCCGCTATATTTTATCACCTGCGATCACTCACAGGTTTCAACATTTTCAGGCGAGCACTCGATGATATATATATTATATATACATACTTGCTTTATGAATACTTACTTATGAACTTAATGAATACAGGCGAATACATGCATGCTTGTATGCAGAGATTCATATATTCATACTTACATTTGGGATGATTTAAATTTGCTTAAACGAATGTGAACCGGAGAAATATATGTCACTATACTTCAACATAATTCTATATATTTAAAAAAAAAATAGTTGACGCCTCCGCAGCTGTCAGTTTTTTGTTTGTTCCTCGGGTTTCTCTACTTCATACCGCGAAGACTGACATCGTGGAAAAAAAATCGTGAGATTCTTCGATTTAAAAATGCTTAACTCTGAACGTGCCAAATATGTGGTCAAGTACCTGTGATAAGAATGATTGTTCGAGAAGAGGATCTTAAAGTATGATTGACGTGTAGGATTCCAGAAGTTCCGGCAATAAAAATTGCTCTGCGTAATAGGATCTTTACAGTCCGATGCTGCATTTGCCTGCTGATATTTTTAGTGTAATTGAAAATGAAATTCCCTTTGCAAGCCATGGAACTAAAAATCAAAAGCCAACGTGTTGTTGTTGTTGAGACCCAGATCGTCTGACCTACCAGAAAGGTGTAAGATAACTGTTTGGACGACCGAGGAGTGCCACTCAATTTAGACCGGAATCCAGTGGAGGGGCATCCACAGAGACCGACCGTACCCTCCTTCCCCTCTCACGAATCTCTCGGAAGGACTTACTGACCCACATGTTTAACGTGATCGTACCCCGCGTGAACACGGCGGCAGTTTTGGCAGTGGCGGGAATCGAACCCGGGCCTACCGAGTGCAAGTGGAGTGTATCATGAAATGTGAAGAAAACTTAATTGATTTGCACATTTAAAAAGCTATTTGTTAAATAGTTTTGTCTGGAATGTTGTTCCATGTATACTGGTATCTGCAATGGTAGTGTTTTCCAAACGAATAAACGTATTGTTACGAACTTGTAAAATGCTCTGGATTATCTTCTTCCTCCTCTCACTTTTATCTCTTTCGAAGACTAGACGGAAAGAACATCCGTACAAACAACCTTCCCCATGCCGTATGCCGAAAAGTGTTGCCAGACTTGGCGATATTTAGCCAATTTGGCGCCATTTGGTGACTCTCCGAAGGTTAGAGAATCACCTCGAAATAACCAGTATTCTAGGAGACATGAGAGATTTCTAGAAGTTTCTATAGAGTCCATAAAAAGAATCATCACTCAATTGGAGGGCAGTTGACGTGATACGAGCTATATTGAACTGTGATATTCGTTAATGTTTTAAGAATGTCACACCCACAATTCCAGAGGTTACGTTGTAATAGTATATTATATAAACCAAAAAAATGTCAAATAATTAGTTTTGTGGTTTTATGAATTAAGAAATGGCAGTTAAAATATATTTATTTTTATTTGACACGTAAGAAATTTTATTATCTTACTCATCTTCGCAAAACGCAAAAAATCAGTGAAATTAAATTGTAGTTTGATGCATATTTACAAAATAAAAAATCTGATGCGGGCACCACATGACATTCCTTATATAATGTAATGAATTTACTACTTTTACAGTAAAGTAAATAGGTTTTTCTTATAGTCGATACTAATATGTTTACCAAGATATTGAATTTTCGACAATTAGTCGTCATTTTTATTGATTTAGCGTCATTTTTATCCATTTGGCGAGATTTTCGATGTTTTGGCAATATTTCAAAAAGTCGCCAAGTTGGCGACATTCCGCCAAATTCGTCGCCAAAATCTCGCCAAGCGTTATGGACAAAGAAATAAGTTAGTCTTACAGCAGATAAATGACTATTGGCGTTCAAATACAAAAGTATTACTCAAAGTATCTTTTTCATGAATGGAACGAGCTAGATCCACGAGAATGATGTCATCCAATTTATCGCATGGTATTACATATGAAAAGTGAACATGTTTCTCAATAGGAAATATTTTCTTTTTAATTTTATATGACTTTTTGATAATTTTTATGAAAAATGTGCAATATCTCATGTTACGGTTCATGTTAGCGTTCTAAAACTTACGTCAATTGTTTTCTAATGAAAAATTACATAAGAAATGTCTATTTGCATAACTTTATTCGTGGTTTTGATTTTTTGACGATTTTTTCAAGATTTCATTCGAAAATTTAGGGGGGTTCCGAACATTCGATTGCGTATAAAATCAATAGGCTTCCAGTGTTTACGGATTGCGATTTTTGTACCAAATTTGGTTTAAATCGGTCCATTCGTTCGTCAGTTATCGTCTCCACAGACTCACTGACACACACACACACACATCACTTCAAAAATGTTCGATTCGTGATCAGGGATGCTTGAAACGTGCTCTCCCGTCGAAAACTCGAATTCGAATTTTCGACCTCGTCACAATACTTTCCTTATACATTATGTATATAAGGAAAGTAATACGACAATGCGCGAATAGAAAAACATACGCGTTATCGCTAACTTATAGGGAGAGACATGCACCGCATAAAGCTTGCACAACGATTGGCTTGCTTCATATCAGTGCCTCATTGTTTTCAAAAATGTGACCTTCCTTCTGGGAGATGTTATCCTGGTTCTTCAGTGGCGTCATATTGATGTTGTCCAAACTCCAATAAAAAGTGTAAAACAAGGATTCTGCACATTACATGATCAAATGCGAGCAAAACCTGTTCTTCGTTACTCAGTAATCTGAAGATGAACAAAAGGTTGTGACACAACGGTTCTTAACAAAGAAAACAGAGGCAGGTTTTTGAATGCATTTATCGCTTTTTATTTTCCACTCGAGATCGATGAATTTTATGGATTACATTCGCCTTTAAATACAAAATTACACATAAAATGGTTATTTGTGTAACATTTTGTAATAATGATTTTAAACGATGTTGCATTTTTCGATTTCTAAAACGTATGTTTGAAAAATCTAACAGAGAAACCATCATTTGGTTTGCAACCTCTGAAACATAGTTTCTAAATTAAGCGTCAGATCAACAAATAATGCGCATTTACTTAAATTTCTTAAAGAATTTCTTTATTTAAAATAACCGAAAGTTAACATTTTAGTGATATTTCCCAAAATACGTTAATCAAAGGAGTGCATCATCATTACAGTATCTCAATTAAAACCAATAAGATTATTGTGTTTAACGATTGTAGCAATCCTGACAAATAGCGTTCGATATTTCCGTACATACACTAAGTATGCAGAAAATTTAATATAACCGAATTTCCCAGACGTTTGAGAATAAAGTATTGCTTCTAAGCGGAGAAATAGTGTGACTATTGGAAATGTGACTTTTATTGATTTAATCAAATTTCGACATTCCCTAGGCTAATTAATTCAATCACGCGAAATATTAATTAGACGTCACCTTTATTCTCATTAAATAAACTCGACGTTCAACGTAAAATTATCCAGTGGAGTAAAAGTATCGAGTATTGATTTCTGAACTGGGATCTTAGGAAAATCTTAACGCACCCCAATAACTTTATAATGAAAAGTCCACAAGTGTACATGTTAGGTCTACCCTAAGTCAATAAACACCTGTCGAATAGTCGCATAATTATTGACAGTAACACGGTGACACCTGCAAAGTTTGTTAAAGTTCGCGGTCATATTCTTTGTCGAATTCAAATGTGCGTCGTTGAGGAGAGAGAGTATTTTGAACAGGCTGTATGTTAGATTTAAATTCATGTAAGCATTGTTATTTTTCCTACAATACATAATAATTTATAGGGGAACTGTTGAAATCGTGTCAAAAATCGTAACTCGAGTTTAGGACGGATCTACACGTTTCTGGCACTGTAGAACACAGAAAACTATTTTGAGAGTGACGTCTGTGTGTGTCTATATGTCTATGTGTCTGTCTGTGCAATATATATATCCACTCTACCTCAGAAACTAATTTGCCAAATTTAATCAAATTTCGTAGGTAAGTCAATTGTGAGATATATTAGTGCTGATTAGAGTTTGGTATGAAACGGAAAAAAAATAAACTACCTTTTTTGCAAAATGACTCGTAAAGATCGTCAAAATCTGAAATAAAAGCCAACATATGACCAAATGTATCAATTAAATTCTTATTTCATACGTAATTCTTGAAAACAAAAATAATAAGACCAACCCCATTACTCTAGGACTAACCGTTCTGGAGATATTTCACTTCTTTGACGTCTTCGCAACGTTGCCGTTGACGTTTTCGCAACGTTTCGCAACGTTGAAAATACGTCGAGCCGCCAAATGGAACGTAATTGAATTAAATCTGCAAATTCAGAGCAATTTCAAGTAATTATTCGTGGTTTATTTTTGCGCAATTAAACGTTATTAATGATTTATGAAAGAAAGAAAGAGAAAATGAATTCTGTAGGGAAAGTCATGTGCTATCCACATCAGATTCTTTATTTTAGATTTTTTTTTATTTATTCCTGACTCCAGCAGCCATTCGACAATAGCGATGCCATTTCAAATAAATGCTTTAATAGATAACCGTTTTAAAAGTACAATTTAACAATTTTATAATCTACAGTTTTATGTTCGATTTTTACTTATTTTTTATTTATTTATTTATTTATTTGCAAAGACTGCAAGCAACAGGACGTAGTCCCAGTTACAGCATGCAGGAGCAAAACTACATTCAAAATACCATGACATACATTAAAAAAGTTAAAATACATTAAAAAGTTAAAACATTAAAATTAAAAAACACTTCACAAGAATACATGTAATAAAACACAAGATGTTCACAACAAATGCTCTTTAAAATCCTTCTCAGAAGAATAAAAAATATCAAGATGATCCGGGAAACCATTGTATAATTTAGAAAAGCAATTTATAGCACAATTATTGCCAATACTCGACCTAAACTTCCTAATGGCAAATAAATTCAAGCTTCTAGTTCTATACTGTGGGACATGAAAACCAATCCCACCCAAGACATGGGAACAGTCAACTCGGCCACGAAACAACCCCCTGAAAAAAGAACACAGAATAAAATCCCTTCTTCTCTGCAAGCTTACAACACCAAACAAACCACGCAAAAAAGCAGAAGACAATGCATAACAACTAATGCCAGTTTTCCCATAATAAAGATATCTCAAGAACCTATTCTGGATGACCTCAATCCTTCTAGAGTGAACGGCCTGAAAAGTCCTCCAAACCACAGACGCATACTCCAGCCCAGACCTGACCAAGGCATTGAAAAGAACAATTCTGGAATCCTCATTTACAAAATCATGCGTAATCCTCCTGATGTAGCCCAGATTTCTGTATGATTTAGCACAAATATTGGAGACATGTGTGGAAAAAGAAAAATCAGATGTATACGTGACCCCAAGATCCGCAATAGAAAACCTTCTAGTCAAAACAGAGTTGCTAATAGCATACGAAAATAAAATAGGCACTTTTTTACGAGTAAAAGATACCACACTACATTTACTGATATTGAGACATTATTACACATTGTTCTACTGCTTTGTCATTTCTATTCCTATACCTCGTATTGTTGTCTGCTTCGTTATCCTAACTTTTAAAATTTTCCGCTAGAAGTGTCAAATCCCTTTTATTCGATGGGATATCGCCACTTTACTATAGATTGACCCACCGTGTGTACTCATGGAATTTTCATTCCGAAGATATATGCCAGCATAAGGGCTTTTCTAAGACCTCCGTATAATTTATCCTAAAAATCAGATAAACGGTCAAAGTACTGGGAGAGAAGCGGAGTCCGTCTCAAGAGACAACATGTATCCAATCGGACATTGTCTGATAGAGTTCGGCACCAATCCAGACGGCTGTGCCTATGTTGAAGGATCAGTGGTAGGCGCGTTATTGGACGTCGACACATAACCTCACCTACTGTCAGTCGTCTCTTTATACAAGAATAGTATCCCTTGATATAGGATGCACGAATAATTGTAAATACCTTCGAATAGTTGATTGCGGAGACATTAGTATGGACCTGACTCCTCTCCTGTCTGCACGATCCTCTCAAGCAATTATCCATATGGGGCCTCTGCGACGGTTACATGTGATTTCTCTGATCCACTGCTGCGAACACCGAGTAATTACCATATCGCTCCAAAAAGGATGGCGACTGATAAGTCTATTGAACCAACTAGCTTCTCTTAGACATACGATGCGACCTCTTTCTAAATCCGACATTTGTTCGTAGCGCCATAGAGTACGTCTCAAAGACATCTTTGTACACAACTTGCAGTATAACAGCAGGAAATCGAGTTCTAATTGCCCTTGAGAAAGACGACCGATCCTTTAAAGTACTGCACGATGCGTCGTCCGTGTGCGCGTTGCATAAGCCCTATAACATCATTGGAGCTGACAAACGACATTTGCATGCCAAGTTTCGCAGCTGTAGCTCAATGTTTTACGGGTGCAGATATTTTTTGCGATATCAATACTATAAGAAATACATTGAAATTTGAACGGGAGCGAATGGCCGGTAAAACAAAAAAATGTTTTTCGTTGTCGTTCATTCTAACTTTTCTATGCTGACGTCTTCAATGAGTAAGATTATTGCCCATAACTTTAAATTAGCATTCCTTTTTTTTCTTCTATTTTTTTAGTATATCTTGGCAAGTCCGTCTATATCACATGAGTAAAAGGGTCTCAAAATTCTATAGGATTTCCCAAAAATTGAAGCATAAGTAATCTCGATGCAATGTATAATTCTTGAAAACTGTGCCGCGTTGTCCAGGAGTACTTGTATAAAAAACCTAAATAAATAAATTTCCTTCGTATAAATAACAGTGAAAATCGCATGCAATCCATACACACCGGCACAACGGGCATGATACGCACCCTTCCCCCCCGCAAATCACAAAACCGAAACCTCTCACATACGGAGACTTTACGTTCTACGTTAAAATCTACCGATGGACATAATTTAAATATCAATTTATGACTTTTAAAGTGGTCTCAATTAGACCACTTTATATATTGTCCATATCTTCCGTAAACAATATGACTTTTATATTTCCAATAAAGAAGTGATCCCCTCTTTAAATAATACAGATACAGATACCACCGTACTCAATTTACAAATCGCCTGTTTTAATCGCCTGTACTAAAATCCATGATACAAATAATATCTTCAAATCTCCATCCCATATCAGAAGATACACATCCAATATGCACATGCGCGAGGCGGGGCTTGAGTAGGTAGAACAAGAAAGATCAAGCATGAATAAAGCATTGATTATGAAACACTTTTCAACTGAAATGCAATTTTATTTAAACATCTCTAAAATGTGATATATTCAGCCGTAATATTTTTAAAATTATTGCAATACTACAATAGTTTATTACATTCGAAAACTTAGAACTTCATCGAAGAAAAATGAACTGTATTCAAATGACGTCACTGAAATATAAATCGTCTGGCTCTCTATGAAAAAACATTAAATATTTCATTCATACACTTTTATTCTATTTCTTTCATTCATCACAATACTACAATAATATATGTTATTTAAAAACTTAAAACCATGGAGATAAAAGTAATTTAACTCTATGCTTAAAATTTCATCAAAAAAGTTAGCTATAAAATCGTCTGCTTCTCTATGTAAAATCATTGACTGTTGCATTCATATCAACTATATTGCACACTCCAGAGCAAAATAATTTTGCTTTAAAGAAATTCAGCAATTCTTATACAACTCATCTTATAGCTTGATGTGCTTACATTCTCCATAAGTTAAAATTAGGCTCCTTTGTAGAAATAGTCAAAGTTTGATGATGATTTAAATTAAAATATATTGTAATTGCGCTGTTTCAGAATATAGATGCTCAGAAATTAAGCAAAAATAAAGCGGTTATAGGACGGATACAACAATAAATACAAATTAAAAATACTTAAAAAATCACTATTTTGACACAAGATGTATGCCATATTTTATTTTGAAGTGGATCATGTGATCTCTTGATATGATATGGGTGTAATTATCATTTTAATTTTTATTTAAAAAACTACAGAATATATTTTGTTGAAATTTTGTTTATATTTTCATTGGATAATTTGAATATTTCCTAAAACTCTCGAAGCAATTTGTGAATTTTAAATTCTCTAAAATGTTTGAAGTATTAGGTCCCATAGGTTTCAATGTATTTCGTTGTTTCAACCCACGTTCAACCAAAATTAAATGAGTGATATTACTCATTTACATTTCCATAGGTTCCACAGACCGTCTGAACAACATACTAAATTTTCATTTTGATAAAGTCATTTTTACGGTAGTTATTGTGCTAACGGACAGACAGACAGACAGGCAGACAGAATGAACAAAGTAATAAACACTTTTCAACTATGTTGTAAAGTGTTAAAAACTTGAATCCGAAAAAGAGTCCGCTCGGATTAAAAAAATTTAAGTGTTCGCTCTCTTAAAAAATTTATAATTAATAAACAGGATAGCTTCATGGATTTACTTTTATTTAGGAGCAATGTGTGATATTTAAAATATTTGGTATTAAATTATGCACATTGAATTTTAGCGAGTGTGTTAAATTACACATGCCCGTTCATTTAACTTTCCTTATATACATAATGTATAAGGAAAGCATTGTGACGGGGTCGAAAATTCGAATTCGAGTTTTCGACGGGAGAGCACGTTTCAAGCATCCCTGATCACGAATCGAACATTGAATGTCAATAGTCATTTACCTGCTGTAAGAATAACTTATTTCTTCGTCCATAACGCTTGGCGAGATCTTGGCGACAAATTTGGCGGAATGTCGCCAACTTGGCGACTTTTGGAAATGTTGCCATATTAACGAAAATCTCGCTAAATGGATAAAAATGACGCTAAATCAATGAAAATGACGACTAATACTCGAAAATTTAATATATTGGAAAGAATATTAGTATCTACTATAAGAAAAACCTATTTTTTTTACTGTAAAAGTAGTAAATTCATTACATTATATAAGGAAAGTAATGTGCAGCCCACATCAGATTTTTTACTTTCCTTATACTATACAATAATGAATAAGGAAAGTATTGTGAAGAGATCGAAAATTCGAATTCAAGTTTTCGACGGGAGAGCACGTTTCAAGCATCCTTAATCACGAATCGAATATTTTTGAGGGGATATCTGTGTATGTGTGTGTCAGTGAGTCTGTGGAGACGATAACTGACGAACGAATGGACCGAAACGAACGAAATTTGGTACAAAAATTACAATCCGTAGATGCTGGAAGTCTATTGTTTTTTTACTCAATCGAATGTTCAGAACCCCCTAAATTTTCGAGTGAAATTTTGAAAATATCATCAAAAAATCAAAACATTTAATAAAGTTACGCAAATAGACATTTCTGATGTAATTTTTCATTAGAAAACGATTAACATAAATTTTAGAACGCTAGCATGAATCGTTCTCGATATATTGAACATTTTTATAAACAAATATAAAAAAATTATATAAAAGAAAAAGACATTCCCATTGAGAAACATGTTCACTCTTCATATGTAATATCATGCGATAAATTTGGTGACATCATTCTCGTGGATCCTAGCCGGTTCCATTCATGAAAAGAGATACTTTGAGTAATACTTTTGTATTTGAACGCCAATAGTCATTTATCTGCTAAAAGAATAAATTATTTCTCCGTCCATAGCGTTTGGCGACGAATTTGGCGGAAGTTCTTCAACATGGCGACTTTTTTAAATGTTACCGAATCAACGAAAATCTCGCCAGA
Organism: Amaurobius ferox; assembly: GCA_951213105.1. NCBI lineage: Eukaryota > Metazoa > Arthropoda > Arachnida > Araneae > Amaurobiidae > Amaurobius > Amaurobius ferox. The sequence goes on from OX578146.1 coordinate 62,577,670, forward strand.
TGGATAACAATGACTCTAAATCAATGACAATAACGACAATTTGTTGAAAATTCAATATCTTGGAAAAAATATAAGTATCTACTATAAGAATAACCTATTAGGTTTTTCAAAAGTTGTAAATGCATTGCATTATATAAGGAAAGTCATGTGTTGCCCACATCAGATTTTTTTATATTTTGCTATATAAAAATTGGGAGTGGTTTTATACACATGAAACGTATATATATTTTAAAAATTCACAAAAATTCGTCTATTAGCTTCATAAATTTGTTTAAAGTTTGTTTAAAAGAGAATGTCTCGATCTTTCCGGTGGTGTCAGGATAAAAACTTTGTAATAATATTGTCGATCGCTAAGAAAATCGATTTGTGTGAATAGCCCCTAAATCGAGCTAAAACATAAAATTACCAAAACCTAATTGGATATTTAAAAAAAAAACATACTTGGGTGCACCTTTCTGGGTTCTGAAGTACCTGTGAACCAAATTTCATGACCTTACATTACTTGAATTTTCCTCTACAGACCGTACTGACATATTTTCCTTTATTACTAGAAAGAGTAACGTGACGTTGTCTGGGTCCTAAATATGAGCTACTAAGTGCCCACTACGTAGTATATGTAATATTAAAATCACTACTTAATATACGCTGCTTAATATTAAAATAAGTACCCTCTACTTAAGTAAAACAGAAACATATAACATCATACTCAATTTCTAAATCACCTGTTTTGAAAAAAAAAACATTCTCACGATAAAAATAAAATCTCCAAATCACAAAATGAGAATCACAATTTATTATATATTCAGCAGATGAAAATGTGAAAGGAATGGAATGAATGGATCCGATCCTCCCTCCTATGCGCATGCGCGAATGTAGTCGTGACTTTAGTAGGTCCAGGAACTTTAATCGCAGGGTACGGATTTCAGTAGGGAAAATGGTCTACTGATCCAAAACTTTTAATAGTTCCTTCGCTTAAAACAATTATAATTAATGAGCGGATGACTTCAAGAAATTGATTTTTGTTCAGGAGCAGTCTGTAATGTTAAAAATAACTAATGTTAAACAGTGGATTGGGTGTTGAAGACCCAGACCACATGACCAACCCTAAGGCTTGTGGTAGCTTAATGCGTGGCCGGAGTGGATTGGGTGTGAATTTATTATATCTTAATGTAAAAGTCGGGATGTTTTAAGAGCACGAATAGTATGTATTCTTAAAAATTCACGAAAATACGTCTATCAATTGCTTGGATTCCGTTCAAAATTTATTTGAAAGCGAATTTTTCGATCTATGCAATGGTGTCAAGAAAAAAAGCCCTGAGATAATATTTTCGATTGCCGAGGAATTGATTTGTGTGAATATTGCCCCAAATCATTGTAAATCGGACTAAAACATAAAAACTAAATAACTAAGTCGAAATTTAAAAAAAATCATAAATCCGAGGTGTAGCTTTCCGGGTCCCGAAGTGCGTGTGTATCAAATTTCATACCGTACAATGCTAATATTTCGCACTACAGACAGACAGACAGATATGCTAACACACACACACACACAGAGATACACTTTAACCTGTGGTAGCAACCAACTCTGATCCTGCCAGCGACATCGATGGAAGATGCTAGGAATCAGTACCTGAATTACAAGTTCGGATCCGAAGATAGCTTTGGTCTAACTTTATAATAACGGTCTTGTAAGCTCTAGGTCCCGAGTTTAAGCCTGGCTCGAGACCATCAACATCAATCCCTACAATAGTGAACTGGATAATTAATGCACGGAACTAACACGAGATGACAGCCCTACATTGAGCCAGAGGCGAGGTGCCGACCACTCTCCTCTCTTGGTTGACTACGACTGACGTCACGCCGCCGTACGATGAGGTACGACACGCTTCCCGGCAATTCAGCTTTCGACTGAGTTTCAGTTTGGGGACGTGGTGGGCATTTTCAGGTTGGCCCCCTTCCTCGCTGAAATTCGACCAAGGTTCTCGCCCGTAGTTTTCTTATCTACGTTTTGACCAGGAAAGTGAGTGTGCGGTGAGGCAGCAGCACTGCTATGAATGACATATCAGATTATTCCCTTGGCCTCGAAGAATTATTTTAGGCCTGACGGCATAGCGCGGGATCAGTAATCTGTAGGTTCGAATCACCGGCCCCCCACATATATATTATGTAATATGTAAATTATCCTTGGAAAGCAACCTCATTATTAACATTTAGAACAATGGTTCTAACCCTTTTCATATATGCGATCCACCAAAACCAATATCAAAATTTTTCAGCACCACCAATAAAAACATATATTGTATACAAATAGAAAGACTATACACATAGTTAGGTTATTGTTACATATTTTTATTTCGTTTCTAAAAAATGTACAAAATTAATAAATATTAGCAAATACGATTGGGAATATGATTAACAGTAAAATAATTTACTTTGTGATACTTAAGTCTGTTTGATCGAAATTTGTTTCTTTATATCTGCTTCTGTTTTACTTAATTTTAATTGTTAATTTGTGTTCAAACTGAGATTGTGTTCTATATTTGTTTTGTAAGAACGACATTGAATAAAATTCTACTTTATATAAGCACATCGAACAAATTATGGCTGTAAAAATTAAATTGCCCTTTCTGAAATGTCTTTAAAATCTTTATTTTGTTTATTCTAGAAATTTACTAAAGAGTTGTATTTAAAATCATAGATAAAATTCTTATAACACGAAATGTCAATGAGTCTGCTCTATTTATTTCTTCAGATATTTGTGTAATGGTACAACTTATCCACATACCACAAGTTATCTTCTTTCATACCATTAGTGGTACGCGTACCACTGGTTGATCACAGCATTTTTGGAACATACCATTTTTTAAGCTTTACTAATATTAATTTTTATGGTTGCAATTTATATAGATACAAAACATTAAAATTGTTTTAGCAAAACATGAATTTCATAAAGGAGAAAAATTGAAACTACGTAATTTATATTAGCAAGAAAATTAATATGAAAATTATATTTGCTGCGGTTAAATAATCTCTTGTGCAAGAAATATTTTCATCTCATGCTTTACATAATACCTTAAGAGAAAAATGTATTGGTGAGCTTCATGATAAATGGAATTTTCCCTTTGCTTTTATATCCTTACTATTCTCTTAGAATGGAACTTTAAACAACAATAGAACTTTAGCTTATACGTTTAAAGTATATTTTAAAGTCAAACTTTCGAGCAATGCACCAGCATATTCCTTGTGCAAACGCTCTTCTGTTTTGGAATAATTTTCAGACGATGCATTGTCTATGAGTTATTCAAGAACCGGAATTTTAAATAAAGTATGCAACATATACTAAAAGGAAATAGTTTCGAAAGAATACTTAAAACATAGCTTTGTACATCGGAATATAAGTTACTAATTGCTTCTAGGTACAAAATATGTTTGAATATTTTAGTACTCTGTTTTAGATATCTAAAATGACAATAATATTACATAGCAATAGACTAAATTAAAAGAACAGAATATAATATATATATATATAGAGAGAGAGAGAGAAAAATGTTCAAGATAGCATTATGAAATAGATGTTATTCGTGTTTTAATGAAAAGTTACGTATGAAATATACTTTTATTTATCATGATTGAAGATTTAATTTTTTATAATGTTTTTAAAAATTCATTAGATAATAGGGGGGGGGGGTATTTCCGTTTTGATCGCGTTTCAAATCAATAGGGTTCCAGTATACATTGATTATAATCGTGCAAAATTTTGCTTAAAATGATTTATCCGCTCATGAGAGATCATATCCACATACTCACGGAAGCACCCACTAACATACATACACGCACGCACACTTACATATATACATACACTAACGTACATACACACAGACTGACATACATACACATACACTAACATACATACACACACACTAATATACACATGCACACACTAACATAGATACACAAACACTTACATACACACACTCTGACAAACATACACACACACTAACATACATGCACTTACACTGGCATACATACACACACATTAATATGCATACACACATTAATATACATACACACACTAACATACATACACACATTAACATACATACACACACACTAACATACATACACACTAACATATATACACACCCAGACAGAGATTACTTGAGAAACATGCAATTCGTTCATTGATGCTTAGAACGTTCTTCTCCATCAAAAACTCGAATTCGAATTTTCAACCTAGTCATAATACTTTCCCATTACATTATACTATGCATGTATAGGAAGTAATAAATGTAATTTTCAGAAGATTTGGAACACTTGGAAACATCATATGCACCTTTCAACTGCTAGAGTTCCAAAACTTACCGAAATCAAATACTTCCTGAAGTGTGGTTTTGACATCGCTGGGTGTGTTCTGAAAGTTGAAGGCACCATGTGTTCCTGAATGATTCTGCTTGCCTCATTACGATTCGAACTCGACGATTTTTCTACACCCCCTTCCCCATGCTTAAGGTTAGGTAAATGAGTTTGAAAGTCATTTGGCATAAATATTCATCATATAGATAAATGAAATTTTATCTTCGATTTAAATAGATTCAAAAGTTAAAATTCAAATTCAAAAATAATTTGTTGCAATTAGAATCAGTTCTTTGCTTTCTAAATACCGGATAAAATGCAGAAATTGGAGTGATTGCGGGCTAGTTAGGCATAGTGTACAATGCATGTAGTACAAGAAAAAAATCCTGAGCTTATCCAAATATAAAATTTAATTATTCAGGAACAAAATGCATGGAATTTTATCGCGAAATTTCTTGGTTTGTTAAATGTTAATATGTTTTTTTGATAAATGTTAAATATAATATGTGTTTAGTTACAAATATATAAATTTTAAATTTTTTGGTTTGGTTATAAATCTTCAAAGATTAGTGACAAAATTTTACTTTGAAATTTATTTCACTACAACTATTTTTTGAGCATCTCTTTCTCAGGATCTCTGATCGATAAAGACTGATATAGATTCAGCATGGCATTCCAGAGGACATAGGGGAATCAATAAGCATTTCAGCTTCCGTTATTTATTGCATTTCCGGTTTGAAAAAAATATTTTAAGTGAAACATTTATTTATGACGATTGGATATGGATCGGGCCAGCTTAGATGATAACTCATATGGATTATGAATCAAATTTCGAAGAATATAGGATGGTTTACTAAGAATTTCCATTTCTGATTCCAATTTCACTTCCGGTTTAAAAAAGTCCTTGAAATGTTTACTTCTTGGGATTGGCTACAGATAGAGCTTAGATGATGAGTAATATGGAGTAGATATCAAATTCCAGAATGGGTGGGGATCACTAAGAATTTTCACTTTTGTGTTTTTCCATTCGGTTCAAAACTTTCCTTAAAAGGTTAATTACTCAGTTTTGGCTATAGACAGAGCTTAAACAGTGATTGATATTGGTTCAGCATTGCATTTTACATATGGGGCTCGGGCATTTTATAAAGATTTTACACTTTTAGTCATTTTCCCTCCTGTGGATCAAAATTTTTCATTTTCAGTGAAAAAAATTATTTCTCAGAATCGGCTACGGATAAAGTTTAGATAATGGCTAGTATGAATTTAGTATTAAACTTCTGTTGGGCTTGGAGTATTTAATATGGATTTCTACTTCCGGTTACAAAAATAGATGCTTTCTTGATATTTTTTTCTTGGTATCAGCTATAGATAGAACTTAGATGATGGCTGATATGGATGCAGCCCCTAATTCAGGAGAGGGTAGTGTGGTTCACCAAGTATTTTTTGTTTCCAGTTCTGAAAATTTCACATTTGAAATTTCCGAAAATTCGTATGACTGTACGAAGTAAGTGTGCAAAAGAGCATAAAAATGCTTTATTGCTTCTGTAAAAATGATATGCACACCATTTGTTACACATGAAGGTTTCTTCGTAAAATTGTTGTTGAAATTGCATATACACATCGGTCTAAGTTTATTGATATTACAGACCTGCTACCAAGTGAAAAACAAATTGTAGAATGTTTTCGATAAATGTAAAAATAATAACTTAAGAAGGCCAGTTGCTGAAAATAAATTTTACATATTGGGATGTTGATAAACAAAGAATTAGACCTAAACGTATATAGTATAATAGAATTAGACTTATAACTTTATAGACCTGAAACTATATAATAGAATTATACCTAAATTTTTATAGACCTAAACTACATAGTATAATAGAATTATACCTAAATTTATATAGACCGAAAACTACATAGTATAATATAATTAAATCTAAAAGTATATAATATAATAGATTTAGACCTATTATTATATAGACCTAAAACTATATAATAGAATTTGACTTAAATTTATTTAGACCGAAAACTATATAGTATAATAGAATTAGACCTAAAAGTATATAGTATAATAGAATTAGACCTAAAAGTATATAGTATAATAGAATTAGACCTAAAAGTATATAGTACAATAGAATTAGACCTATAACTATATAGAACTAAAGCAATATAATAGAAGTAGTCCAAAAAATATATAGCATATGAATGAATGTGAAATTCGAGTGGAGAATCACTGTCAAGATACTCTTTGTTTTATAATTTTCATTTCGCATATCATTGCTTTTAAAGTGTTATAGTGCAACTTTAAAAAATCTTAATTATAAATATTATTTTCAACATTCTGTTGCATGTCAATGAAAATAATAATAAATGTTGCATGCGGAAAATTTTGTACGCTTAGAAATATCATACATACCGTCAACTGCCAGAGTTCCAAAACTTACAGAAATCAAACACTTCCTGAGGTGTGGTTTTGACATAGCTGGGTGTATTTCTCAATGTTGAAAGCGCCATGTGTTTCTGACTGATTCTACTTGCCTCATTACGAGTCGAACTCGACCATTTTTCTACTCCCTCTCCCAGTTCCTTCAAGAATAGGTAAATGAGTTACAAAGTTGTTCGACATAAATATTCATCAAATGGATAAAGAGTTTTATCTTCGGCTTAAAGTGATTCAAAAGTTTAAAGACAAATTCTAAAATAGTTTGTTACAATTAAAATCAGTTCTTTGCGTTCTAAATATTATCAGAAATGTGGAAATTGTAATTATTGCAGGGCAGTTAGGCAGATTACACATAATATTCCGTAAAATAAAAAATTATGAAAATTTTAACTATTAAAGAACAGAATTCACGAATTTTTTTTGTAAAAAGTTTGGCTTGTGAAATTTTAATATTCTAGCCAAATTCTCGATGAAATTCAACTGTCTCGCAATAAGCAATTTCTGAATATTGTAATTTTTTTAATAATTCGCGTTTCACATTTATTTGACAAATCGAATATTTTAGTGTGCGGAACCCACTAAAGAAGAAAATATTGGAAATTTTAAATTGCGCACGTCTTCCTTTCCAACTATCTACCAGTACACCAAATTAAAATCTGTGGAGCACATCCATAAATGACTGTGGAGCACACCCATAAATGACTGTGGAGCATACCCATAAATGACTGTGGAGCACATCCATAAATGACTATGGAGCACACCCATAAATGAACATTTTTTAAAAACTCCGTTCGCCTTGGGCATCTTATCAGATGATTGGCCCATATACCAAATATCAAACCTCTATCACATTTAAAAGGAAGTGTGTCTCATTTATTCCGAAAATCGAACATATTGGGGTTCGGCACACCCTAAACTAGCAAATATTGGAAATCTGAAATTGCTAACTTTTTTCTTTCAAACTATCTACCAGTACACTAAATTTGATGTCTCTATCCTATCGTGAAGCATGTTTTTCTATCACTTCATATTTCGAACGTTTTTCTGTGTTGAAACCCCTTAAATGATCATTTTTGAAAAACCGTAATAATCTTAGGGATTTTTTATCAAATGATTACCCCATATACTAAATTTCAAGCCTCAATCACATTGTAATAGAGGCGTTTTTCATTTATTCGTCAAATCGAACATTTTAGTGTGCGGCACCCCCTACAATAGCAAATATTGGAACACTGAAATTGCACACATTCCTCCTTTCTAACTGTTTACACGTATACCAAATTTGAAGTCTCTATCTCATCGCAAAGTATGCTTTTTCTATTATTTCACCTTTCAAATGTTTTTTAAGGAGTACCCACCCCCCTTAAATATACATTTTCGAAAAACTTCATTCTTCTTGGGTGTTCTATTAAATGATTCGCCCATATACCAAATATCAAGCCTCTATCACGTTCTAAAAGGGGTGCTTCTACTTCATTCCGAAAATCGAGCATTTTTGTGTGCGACACTCCTAAAGAAGAAAATATTAAAAAATTGAAATTGTGCACTTTCTTCCTTCCAAACTATCTACCCGTACACCAAATTTTAAATCTCTATCTTATTTCAAAGTATGTTTTCATATCAATTCACCTTTCGAACGTTTTCCTCTGGAGTACCCCCTTAAACGAACGATTTTAAAAAACTATATTCGCCTTGGGTGTTGTCATCAAATGATTAGTCCATATACCTAGTTTCAAGCCTCTATCAAATTTTAAAGGAGCCGTTTCTCATTTATACAGTAAATCGAACATTTTGGTGTACGGCACCCCCCCCCCCACACTTAAGTAGAAAATATGGGAAATCTAAAATTGCACACTTTCTTCCTTTCGACCGATTTACCCATACATCAAATTTGAAGTCTCTATTTTATGGCAAAGTATGCTTTCCTATCATTTCACTTTTTGAACGTTTTGATTTCGAGCACCCCCTGTAGAGAACGTTTTCGAAAAATTCAATTTTTCCAGGGGGTTTTGTCGAACGATCTAGCAGTGTACTAAATTGCAAGTATCTATCTATTCGGGAAGTGCCTAAAAAAGCGTGACAGACAGATAGACAGACAGACGGACACTTGGCAATTAGTATCTATAGATGTTTGTTAGTTATAAATATATAAATTTTGGAATTTTTGGATTAATTATACATATTTAATTATTTCTAATTAATTAGAATAGAGATTAGAAAAGAAATTAGGAAAATTATATAAGATTCGAATCATAGAGAAAAAATATTATTCATTTTGAAACGAAGCAGAGTGGTAAAAAATCTAAGGAATCAAGTAGATCAAATAGAGTAATATCAACAAATTTTGAGTAACTAAATAATTGCGTGAGACACAGCTACTTGTAATTGAAATTAAATATAATAGAAATTACAAGTAAATGCTATTAACTTTGTGTTACAATAATTTTAAAATTAATAAATGCCCAATCTCTGGACATGAACAATTTAGAATATGAATGTATGAGGGAGTTGAATGGAGCCACATACTCTTGAAAGTTTATCTTTTCATGCTATCATTTAAATCGGTTGTATAACTTACGCAACGATGTGATCAACGTTTAAATTTTTTTTTATTGTTGTCGTTGTTGTTGTAGTTCAACAACGGTTACCGCAAAAACTCTGATCCCATTGAAAACCAAATGACCAGTCCATATTGAGCAGTGCATAACACATTTTGCAGGCGAAAATGGCAATTAAAAAAAAATTATTTCATTTGCCTTTGCGATGAAACTCTTGAAAGAATATTTTGATTAAATTTTACGTTTTTCAAGAGGGACATGTGTGAATACATTTATTACCGCTGGACATGAGAAATCATTAAAAGTTATGCATTTTAATGTTTTCCCATGTCCCGCGTTTGAAGAGAAAGCTAATGCGTATATTCTGAATTTTTATTTTCATCACAAAGCATATGAAAACAATAAAGATCAATCATGCATAAAGCATTGATTATGAAACACTTTTCAACTGAAATGCAATTTTATTTAAACATCTCTAAAATGCGATACAAAGCTGATATATTTTAAATTATCACAGTACTACAATAAATTTATTATATTTGAAAACCTAAAATTTCATCGAAAAAAATGAACTTTATTCAAATGGCTCTTTATGTACTTTATTCTGGCTCTTTATGTAAAAGGGATGAATATTTCATTCATATCATTTTTATTCCAGACTCTGGAGCTAAATAATTTTGCTTGAAAAAAAATTCAACAATTCATATAGAATTCATCTTACAATCACTTGTTTATATCCTGTATCTATTAAAATTAGGCGTCGTTGTAGAAATAATCAAAGTTTGATGATCATTTAAGCCCAAAAATATTGTAATTGCGTTGGCACAAAATACAGATGCACAGAAAATACGCAAAAATAAAACGGTTTTAGTGCGTATGCAACACTAAATATAAATTAAAAAGAGCTATTAAAATCACGATTTTTACACTGGGAAATGAAGGTGGATGCCATATTTTAGTTTAAAGTAGGTCACATGATCTCTTCGTATAAAATGGGTTTAATTATTATTTTAATTTTTATTTTAGAAACTACCGCACATATTTTGCTGATTTTTTTTTATTTTGTAGGATAATTTGTATATATCCTAAAATTTTTGAAGCAATTTGTGAATTTTAACTTTACTTAAAAAATGTTTGAAAATCAAATCCCATAAGGTTCAATGTATTTCACTTTTTCAACCCGGGTTCAATCCAAAAAAATAATTGGGTGATAGTATTCATTTACATTTCCATATGTCCAACATATCGTCTTAACATGTTAAAATTTCATTTTGATAAAGTCATTTTTACTCCAGTTATCATGTGAACGGACAGACATACAGACAGACAGACAGAATAAACAAAATCATAAACACTTTTCAACTATGTTGGAAAGTGTTAAAAAACAGAGAGTAGTTGGTGTTGTAAAAATTCGATTCTAGCTTTGATGAATTTTCTTGTCTGGTGTATTCCTCAACGCAAATCAATTGTTTTATTTTCCTCGAAAAAAAAACGTATTATAGTTTTTATCTCGAAAAATGTCAGCAAAATGCAAAATTTAGAGGTGTTAAACGGTGTAGACTACTATAGAACAATTCTAGCATTTCGATCCTGGGTGTGAAACTGCTTTGTTCATACTGATCGAAATTAAATATTGTACAAGGTACACTGATATGTTGCCGCATGGGTGTGAAAAAAATGCCGTAACTTAGTTGGAATTTTGTCTGTGAAAAGTGTATTTATCAAATGTGTCCGACTTCAGTAATCCGTTAGTAAATCAATCCAAATAAAATCACGTTGCTTTTAGTACTAATGTCTGTATCAGCAATCCGTTTGCTTCACAGTCCGGATTAGCATATCCGTAAACAATTTGGCGGATTAAAGCAGTGAAGAAACCATGTAGTGGTTAAGAGAGTGTAGTGGTTAAGTCCTCACCATAGAAGAAACCATGTAGTGGTTAAGTCTTCACATAAGAAGAAACCATGTAGTGGTTAAGTCCTCACCATAGTCGAAACAAAACCATTATCTCCTCGGTAGTAAAACAATGTAGACGATCATCAACTGCATACCCTCCTTTTCGTGATCCTCTTTAAGCCTAAGGGCCAAGGAGTAATTTATATAGTTATTTATCATCAACACAATTGCTATTATGTTTTTGCAATATAAGTATTATTGAAGTGAATCAAGTTCAATGCGTACTTGTGTTAACACTAACTCAAATCTGATTGTGAGCGACCATTTTGTTGATATTAAAGCTTAACAGATTCGAATTATATTTTGTGCATGTCATTGACTAATCGTGTTTTAGGAGGTTATGATAAAACCTGAATTTAAAATTTCGATCTATGTACTAAGATATTTGAATTCAAATGTCAGATTATGATAAGTCTATGGAGAAAAATTAATTAAAGGAATCGCGCTCTAAACACAATTTTCAATTTATTTGCTATAACTCTTACAGTTGTACAAGTTAATAAGCTGCCTTGTACATTAATCATTTTTAGCGTTTCCTAGCGATCGTTCGGCTGCAGGGTTGTGGGTTCGAGTCCCGCCTTCAGGCATGGATGTTGTGTCGTTGGGCGCAGTTTGTTGCGACTCCCACTGGTGCGGCGAGGCAACGTTATATGACGGCTAAAAGGTTCACGGTTCTGGCCGGTGTATAAGCGAATGATGAAATATCAAATGCCTGGCCATTGGAAAAAAAAACATTAATTATTTCATGTTTAATATTTTGAGGGTTTTTTTTGCTTTGAATAAGTAAACGTCTCGGTTATTAAACGTGTAGCTAGATACTCTGCTTCGATTCAGTTTCCAAGAGGTAGCCTAGTTAAACAGATATCTCCACACTGTGTCTATGTTAAAATCTATATAAATAAAATTGAAATTCTGTCTGCATGTATGTTTGTCCCATCATCACGGAAGAAGGGCTGGACAAATTTTGGCTGCGAATTTGGCGGAAGATTGCCAACTTTCAGGGTTTTTTAAATGTTGCCAAATTGACGAAAATATCGGCAAATTGATAAAACTGTCTCCAAATTGATAAAAATGATGCTAAATCAATGGAAATGAATATTAATTGATGAAAATCCAGTATCTTGGAAAGAATAAGAATCTATATAAATACAATTGAATGTCTGTCTGTCTGTCTGTTTGTTTTTCCCATCATCACGGAAGAACGGCTAAACCGAATTTGACGAAATTTTGTGGGTTGCCTTAAAATAGCCCCACTTAAAATTTAGTCCATGTCTCGAGTTTCTAAGATGTCGTGATATTAATAAAAAACAACACTTTCATAGGAGTTCTCCTCTCTAACTTCCTGGTTCCTCCAAACGAAAAAGTTTGGAAATCGCTGTTTAAAATGTGAAAGTGAATTAAAAATCTCTCTCTGAGTTTGGTTGGAGTTTATTGCGCTTGTTAGTCACTTTTGGAAATTGCAGGTTTGAAACATGAATTTAAATGGAAACTCTATCACCATGGTTTTTTCACAGGCTCTTACTCAGCAATGAAAAATATTAAGAAATAAAAATGGTTATTTAATTATCAGCATTTTAAGAGGGGGATTCTTTCTTATATCATGTTGCTCAGCAACACAATTAAATCAAATATGTTTGTTAATTTTCATTATTATTTTTTCGATTTGAATATTAAATAAATGGATATAAAAATATATCTTATAAATGAATGGTTTGATTTTTCTTTTAATTATATTGATTACAGAGTGCGTACATCGCTTTCATTTATTTTGCCAAAAAGTTTTCAAACTTATATCTTGTATTTAGTCAATAAACTCATATATTGTGTGTAGACAATAAAATCATATATTGTGTTTAGCTAATAAACTCATTTAGATGATTGTTGAAACAGATTAAAAGTAGAACGGGCATATCTTCAAATGCAATTTTAATGTTTTCATTTAGTATATATAAAGTGGGTCAGGATATTTTATTCTTTAGATATGCAAATTCAAATCTACGAATTTAGCGGGATATCGCTAACTTGACAACTTTTCTTAAACGTTGCCAAAGTGACGAAAATGTCGCCAAATTGATAAAAACGACGCTAATTCAATGAGATTAATTTTGTTTTAGTAGAAGAAAGTACTGAAATGATGTTTCGGTAGCATTTTTCTGTCAGTCCAACCGTCCAACTTAGTAACACATTTAGCGAATTTTTAAAATGACGTCGAATTGATAAAAATATTTGTAAATTATTGAAAATATCTTGAAATTGATAAAATTCGGTAAATAAATTAAATTAATTGCGTTTTGTTAGGGAATAGTTCTGTGATGATGTTTCGTCAATTTGTCGTCAAGTGGGGCCGTCAGTTCTACAGTCTGAATTGGCGATAAATTTGGAGATTTTTAAAATGCCGCAAATTGACGAAAATATCACGAAATTGATAAAATGGTGCTAATTTCATCAAAATAACATCGAATTATTGAAAATTCAATATATTGCATAATTAAGTACGATTTTTTAGATAATTTATGTCGTTTTGGGAGAATCAAAAAATATTTTTTCTAAATTTGTTTACAAATTGGACCAGGATGCATTATTCTTCAGATCTGCCTGTGAATATAATTTTGTATATCGTTCCCAGAGATTTTTATACATTTTATAGAAGAATTAAATTAAATATTTTAATGGAATATTTTGAATAACAAATTCATTTAGAGAACTATAGGAATTTGCAAATAATTGTGAATGTTAAGTGTGGTGCTGGATAAAAAAAGAACTTAAGTTAACATTTAAGAAACATATTTAATTAATCTTAGAATAATATGACCGTACATCGTGTATGCGTATAAAATTTGCATTGTGCCGAATTAAAACAAACCATTATTATCTTTAGTGCGAGTTCCTGGAATAAAATATTTTAACATAAAAAAATTCAGCGAAATATATTCAGTAGTTTTTTAAATAAAAATTAAAACATTAATTACACCTCTTATATGAAACGATCACGTGACCATGATATGAAACGATCACATGACCCACTTCAAAATGATATATGGCATCCATCTTGTTTCAAAATCGTGATTTTTTAAGTTCTTTTTCATTCATATTGAGTGTTGTATCCGTCCTAAAACTACTTTATTTTTGCTTAAATTCTGTGCATCTACATACTGAAACAACGCAATGAGAATATATTTGAGGTTAAATGCTCATCTAAATTTGATTATTTCTACAACTAAGCCTATTTTTCACCTATGTAAAATGTAAACAGCAAAATATATAGAATGAGTTGTATTAGAATTCCTGTATTTTTTTAACACAAAATAATTTAGTCCATGGAGTCTGCATGGCTGATATGAATGAAATATTAATGGATTTCATAAAGAGAAGGACGATTTTTTTTGATGAAGTTTTAAGCATAGAGTTTAATTTTTTGTAGCTCCATGGTCTTAAACAAAATGTTTAAATAACTTAAATTATTATAGTATTGTGATGAATGAAATGAATGGGAGAAAGTTATGAATGAAATCCTGTTTTTATAGAGAGATCCAGGCGTGTTATTTTTCTATGACGTCATTTGAATTAATTTCAGTTGTTTTCGATGAAGTTTTCAAATATAATAAATTATCGTAGTATTATGATAATTCTAAAACTATTACCGAGGAATGTATAACATTTTAGAGGTGTTTAAACCAGGCAATTTATATTTCAATGCCGTCATTTGAATGAAGTTCATTTTTTTCAATGAAGGTTTAAGTTTTCAAATATAATAAATTAATGCAGTATTGTGATAAGTTTCAAAATATTACCGAGGAATGTATTGCATTTTAGACTTGGCTAAATAAAATTGCATTGAAGTTGGAAAGTGTTTCATAATCAATGCTTTAAGCATGATTGATCTTTCTTGTTACTTTATAATACATATTCCTTAAGCACCGTATACCCATAATTAGATTACAACAATTATATATTTACGGAGGAGACTGGACATGTGAGACCAGGCATACAAAAATTCCTAAACTGACTATGACATTTTATGTATGTTGTTAAGCACATACCTTCTTGTTGTCGTTAGACGTTTATGGATCATTTGTTGTTGAACCACCGCATCATCACTTCACTGTATGCGAATCTTGATGCATATCTTTATGCACCTGTGCCGACTTTTTTGCATATCTGCATCCCTACTCTACTGCACTCTCTAACTATATTCTCTGACTGTATTTTATATCTCTCAGAAGCGGTTCTACATCTCTCTGTAGAACTTTATGCATATATGTATTGACTCTAACTTCTCCAACTATTTTCACCAACTCTATTTTACATCTCTTACGGTTGCCACCTATTTTTTGCCTGAGGTCTGATACGTCTCTTCGGCGACCATTGGTTGACCTCAGGGCGATGCGACAACATAACTTCCATATTAGTATAACTTTGAACCGATCTCGTGGATTCATCTTTAGCCTACTTTTTATGGCTTAGTGACCTCTCGGGTCAGGGGCGCTGTGAAACTGGCGTCTACCAGACTGGGCACATTTGTCTCGCCTGCAAGATATCATAAATAATCATATAAACCTGTCTACGTGTAATCTCGTCACACATTAAGTTTCTTTATATTATATTTTCCGTAACTGGTATACTGATAGTCTATATAAATAAAATTGAAAATCTCTCTGTCTGTATGTATGTTTGCTTCATCACCACGGGAGAAAAGCTGCGCCGAATTGGATGACATTTTCGGGGTACACTTGGAATAGTTCCACTTAAAATGTAGTCTATGTTTCGAGGTTCCAGGTCCATGGGTTGTCTAGATATCATTTAAAAATTTACAATTAAACCTTCCATAGAGATTGTATTATGCAGACTATATATTTTTCACCAATTTATTTGAAGAAAAGGATATTATGCCGCTTAGCAATGGATGTAAATTCAATGCGTTTATGCGGCAGACGATTTTTATTAAATCTTTTCCAATTTAAATAATATGGGCATATAAAATAAATTTCATTGACATTACATTTTTAACTGGATAATATCGATTACGGTCTTCAAGTATTATTATTATTGATACTTTCGGGGATTATTGATATTTTCAAATTATTACGCAATTGTTTTTTTTTTTGGCAAAAAGTTTTGAAATACATATATGTATGTAGAACGGGTAATCTTCCACAAATTCATGGGTATATCTTCTAATCTATGACAATATATAAGTAGTACATATATATTGGTATATTCTATTTTGACATATATTGGTATTTAGTGGAATCAATTACGGTCTTCTGTTACAAATATTATGGGGATCATTGATATTTGAAATTATTAATACATCAGTTTTGTTTTGGCAAAGATTTTTGAGACTCATATTGTAATGCGGGTGATTTTCAATTATCAGTAAGCAATTCTTATACAACTCATCTTACAATCACTTGTTTACATTCTGCATCAATTAAAATTAGTCTTCGTTGTAAACATAATCAACGTCTGATTTAAACTGAAATATATATTGTAACTAGCAGCATACCCGTTCTTCGTACGGAATATATAATATAAAGAAACTTTAAATTCATAATCATGCCCAAATTCTTATAGTATACTAAATGACATGTTTAATCAAAATATTCTGTTAAAATATTTAATATAATGCTCCTAAAAAGAAGTTTAAGAATCTCTGTTCTCGCTATATAAAATTATCTTCATGGACATATCTGAGGAATAAAATATCTTGGACCCCTTATGTAAGCAAATATAAAAAAAAATATGGAATTGAATCAATATATGCAAAATAAAAGCGTTAAAATTGTATGGGACCCGTACTAATTATATACGCGAATATTAGAAAATATAACCTGTATTACATGTATAAATTGAAAATACCAATAAACCCGTAATCTTTAAATCTGAAGACAGTCATTTATTCCAATATATGTCAAAATTAAAGTGCTAAAATTATATGGGAAGATATACACGTACTACTTATAATGTCCGATTATTAGTAGAAGATTACCCGTTTTGCAATATGAGTCTCAAATGTCTTTTGGTAAAATACAACAGACAACGTAATAAATTGAATATATAATTAATCCCCTTAATCTTCATACCAGAAGACTACTTGATTCCAATATATATGCCAATATATGTCAAAATATATGCCAATATACCTGTACTACTTATATTCTCGTAGGTTAGAAGATATACCCGTACATTCCTAGAAGATTACTCGTACAACGTACAATATGCGTGTGTCAGCAATTTTTGCCGCAATAAAACAATGGCGTAATAACTTAAAAATATCAATAATCCCTGAATCAATAATTCCGGAAAATATCAATAATAATAATGTTTAAACCTGAAGAGTATAATTGATATTATCCAGTCCAAAATGAAATGGCAATGAAATTTATTTTATATACATATCTTCATTATTCAAATCGGAAAGGATTTAATAAAAATCGTCTGCCGCATAAACACATTGGATTTAAATCCGTTGCTAAGCGACATGATATCATTTGCTTCAAATAAATTGGTAGAAAAAATATCGTTTAATAGTTATATTTCTATGGAACATTTGGCGACAGTTTCGTCAAATTAGCGACATTTTAAAAAATCGCCAAATTTATCGCCAAGTGGGACTGTAGAACTGACAGTTCCACTTTGCGACAAATTGACGAAATATCATCACAATACTATCCCCTAACAAAAAAACAATTAATATCATTTATGTAGCGCAATTTTATCAATTTCAAGATATTTTTATAGATTTGAAAACATTTTTATCAATTTGGTGACATTTTAAAAATTCGCTAAATGTATTACTAAGTAGGATGGTTGGTCTGACAGATAAATGCTAACCAAACATCATTTCAGTACTCTCTTCTAACAAAACAAAAAAAATTTCATTGATATGTAGAAGACCCAAGCCACACGACCAACCCGAAGGTTTATGACAGCTGTTTCTGTTGTTGTTGAAACCCAGACCGTCCGACCTACCAGAAAGGTGTAAGGTAACTGTTTGGACGGTCGGGAAGTGCCACCCAATTTAGACCGGAACCCAGTGAGGGAGGCATCCACAGGGACCGTACCCTCCTTCCCCTACCACCAACCTCTCGGAAAGACTTTCGGACCCACATGTTTAACGTGATCGTACTCCGCATGAACACGGCGGCAGTTCTGGCAGTGGCTGGAATCGAACCCGGGCCTACCGAGTGCAACTCCTAACCAATGGGCTACCGCTGTCCCTCCAAATTCGTAGCTTTGAATTTGCAGATCTGAATGAAACAGTCTTATCCCATTTCAATATACTAAATGAAAACACTACAATTGTATTAGAAGATATACCCGCTCTACTCTTTTTCTGTTTCAACAATCGGCTATATGCATTTATTGGCTAAACACAATATATGAGTTTAGTAGCTAAATACGATATAAGCTTGAAAACTCTTTGCCAAAATAAATGCAATTGATGTACGCAGTCAGCAATTAATATAATTAAAAGAAAAATCAAACCGTCCATTCATAAGATATACTTTTATATCCATTTATTTATTATTTAAATCGAAAAAAAATAATAAAAACATTAACAAACACATTTAATTTAATTGCGATGCCGAGGAACATGATATATCCTCCTAAAATGTTAAAATTTATTAACCACTAACAGCACACCCGTTATTCGTACGGAGTGTATAATTTAAAGAAACTTAAAGTTCGCAATCATGTGCAAATTCTGCTAAAATATTAAATTTATTGCTCCTAAAGAGAAGTTTAAGAATATATGTTCTCACTATGCAAAATTATCTTCACGATCAGATCTGAAGAATAAAACATCCTGCCCCCTTTTGTAAGCAAATTTACAGAAGAGAAAATAGGAATTGAATGAATATATGCAACCCCGTACTAATTATATTGTCGCAGATCAGAAAATATGCCAATGTGTTAGTGGAAGATTACCCGTATTACAATATGCGTCTCAACAATATTTGCCAAAATAAAAGAGATGACGTAATAAATTGAAAACATCAATAATATCCGTACTCTTTATACCAGAAAGTCGTAATTGATTCCAGCCAATATATATCAAAACATATGTCAATATACCTGTACTACTTATATTCTCGTAGATTAAAAGATATACACGTGTATTTGTAGAAGATTCGTACAACATACAATATATGAGTTTAAACAATTTTTATCATAATAAAATAATTGCATAATAACTTGAAAATATGAATAATCCTTGAATCAAAAATACCCGAAAATATAAATAATAATAATTTTTAAACCTGAAGACCGTAATTGATATTATCCAGTCAAAAATGCCATAAGAAAAATCAAATCGTTCATTTCTAAAATATATTTTTATATCCATTTATTTATTATTAAAATCGAAAAAATAATTATTAAAATTAACAGACAGATTTAATTTAATTGCGTTTCTGAGTAACATGATATAAGATAGAATCTTATAACATGTTAAATATGTCATGTCTTATAACATAAACTGCGAAATTAAATAACGATTTTGATTTCTCTATACTTCTCATTGTTCCGTAAAAGCGTGTTTTAAATAAACCATGAACCATGGAGATAGATTTCCCCTTTAAATCATGTTTCAAGCAATTCATGTTTTCAGAAAGTGACTAATTAACGCAAAAAATCTCCCATCAAACTCAGAGATTAAATTTTAATTCACTTTCAAACGATTTTCAAGCTTTTCGTTTGGATAAACCACGGAGTTAGGGAGTAGAACTCCTAGGAAAAAGTTCCGTTTTTCATTAATATCTCGACAACCCCAGGTCTTAGAAACTCGAAACTTGGACAAAATTTATGGGGGGATATTTCAAGGCTATTCACCAAATTTCATTAAATTCGGTTCAGCCGTTTTTCCGTGATGATGAGACAAACGAAAATTTCGTTTTTTACTAATATCTCGAGAACCACTGGTCGTAGAAACTCAAAACACGGATATAATTTTAAGTGGGGCTATTTCTGGGCTACCCACAAAATTTCATCAAATTCTGTTCAGCCGTTCTCCCGTGATGGTGTGACAAACAGACAGACAGACAGACAGACAGACAGACAGACAGACAGACAGACAGACAGACAGATTTTCATTTTTATTTATATAGATTGAGTTGGTGTAAAATATAGATGCACAGAAAATAAGCAAAAATAAAACGATTTTAGGACGGATACAAAACAAAATATGAATTTAAAAGAATAAAACTCACGATTTTTACTTTTGGAAAAAAAAAATGAATGTCATACTTTATTTTGAAGTGGTCCCTGTCATCTCTAAAAATTATATGGGTGTAATTATTATTTTAAATTTAATTTTAAAAATATACCAAACATATTTTGCTGAAATTTTTTTTATATATTTTATGTGGTAATTTGAATATATTTTCGAAAATTTCTGAAGCGATTTGTGAATTCTAAAGTCGCTTAAAAATGTTTGAAAAATTAGGTCCCATAGGGTTGTATGTATTTCATTTTTTCAACCCGGGTTCAATCCAAATCTAATTGAGTGATATTATTCATTTAGATTCCCATACGGTCCACAGACCGCCTCAACAACATACTGAAATTTCATTTTTCTAAAGTCATTTTTACGGCAGTTATCGTGCGAACAGACAGACAAACAGAATGAACAACGTCATAAACACTTTTCAACACTGTTGTAAATTTCTAAATATAGGACAGCCACTTGAGTAATGCCTTTCCCTCCTATGGGCAGCCTTGTTTAAGCTTTATAGTTTACGGACTTAATGATCTGCGATATCACAAACAATGATATATCACATTACAGAAATATTTTGATATCTGAAATAACGCTTTGATGCCTGAAAGTAACATCCTTGAACTATTTTAAGCGAATTGAAAGTTTCAGATAAAATTGTTCTATAATAATATTCTAACGCAAGAAACCTAATGCACCATCACTCGTACTGATGCCAACATCGCATTGGTATTCCTTTTTAATCCTCGAGTCTTTCGGCAGACGATACTTGTTATTGGAAAAATCTATTTTTGGAGGCTGCATTTCTACGTCAGGAATCGTAAAATAGTTCTTGTACGTATAATTCTGACGCAGATATTCCCGTATAAATAGAAAATCAGATACTATAAATCAATTCAAAAGGGTTATTTTAACTCTTTATTGCTTTCAAAAGTCGGATTTTATCAATGCGAGGATGCAAAAATCAAAGCAGAAAACGATGAATGATACAATGAAGTGCCTGTCTTGCAAAACTCATAACGTAATTAATTAAAACAATCAATCAGTCCGGGCGAGGGTAAAATCAATAAATTGTGTGTAAAAGGTGGATATAAGTCGCTATGAATATTAAAATGGCTATGAATTGTTGGTATTCCTATAATGACTGGAAATTGATATTTATTTTCAGTTAATTATTTTATACAGATATAATTTTTC
The DNA here is from genome assembly GCA_951213105.1 of Amaurobius ferox. Taxonomy (NCBI): domain Eukaryota; kingdom Metazoa; phylum Arthropoda; class Arachnida; order Araneae; family Amaurobiidae; genus Amaurobius; species Amaurobius ferox. The sequence continues at coordinate 62,599,391 of OX578146.1, forward strand.
ATTTTGTCTGGTAGGTGCTTAAAAGAGTAGAAGGTGTGATAGATGTGTGAATGTGTAAATAATATGTGATATGTGTGTAAATGATGCAGGTGCGATATAGGTGGATATACACTACGTGGCAGTGAAAATGAGACACCAAAAAGGAGTGGTCAGAAAGTGATGAAAATCGACAGACAGACAGAGACAGCAACGAACAAGAAGTGATGTTTATTGCAACATGATACACACCTATATACTGAGTAATAGCACGGTCTGATCAGTAAATTGCAGGACCACCGCAGGCGGCTATACAGTCAGCAACACGTCTAAGTAGAGTCAATGAGCGTGCGGATGGTGTCCTGAGAGATGGCTGCCCATTCCCTGTCAAACATTAGCCAGAGTTCGTCTTCTAAACGCGGCGGTGGGAGCTCACGCAAGCGACGTCCAATCACGTCCCAGACGTGTTCGACTGGTGAGAGATCAGGGAAGACTGGTGGCCAGGGAAGCATCTGGGTATCTTGCAGGGCATGTTGGATGATGCGTGCCGTGTGTGGTCGGGTGTTTTCCTGCTGGTAAATGGTATTAGGCATCCCCTGAAAGAAGGGCAGTGTCACCGGCCGCAGCACGTCACTCCACGTGTCATTGGGCCGTCATAGTGCCTTCAATACGGACCAGAGATGACCTGCTATCGTAGACGATAGCGCCCCAAACCATGATACCGCGTTGTCGTTTGATGTGGCGTTCCACATATTCAACTGGATTGGATCTGTCATCAGACTCGTACATGACGACTTTCATTTCTAAAACAGAAACGTGACTCGTCTGAGGACACGACCCTGTGCCATTCCGCCATTCACGTGGCGATATCCCGACACCATTGTAAACGGATGCGTATGTGCTGTTGGGTCAATGTCAGTTTTCTTAACGGGCGCCATGAGTGCAGGTCGCCGGCGACCAATCTGCGGATAATGGTCCTGGTCGATATGGAAGCATCAAGAGTGTTCTACACATGCTGCAAAAGGGCGATGGAAGTGGCCTGCATAGACGCCAACGCTTACAGGCGAATGCGTCGGCCACGTGTGCTGACGTCGCTCTGACCGTACTGGCACACCTCAAACGTACCACATTCCCTTGTGGCAAATTCAACAAACGTGCCACATTCCCCTCATCTACGTCATAGCCACTGCGCCGTGGACGCGTGTAGGTGGCTGTCCGCTGAGATTTGACATATGGACCAATCTGTCCTTCTGAGCCCGATCTTCATACCCCTCGTGAAATCATTGGTCTGCTGGAACTGCTTTGGCGGAGGCCTGCCATTCTCTGCTACTACATGTTTCCTCTGAGACAAAAGAATTGCAAAATGATTTCTCTGACAGACAGAGCAGCGTTACTATTGCCGATTCTGCAGGTTCCTTTCCTTATATGTCACTCAACGTGCGCGGGACATCTGCGCATTTCGCATCATTTGTATAACTTGGTGAGCTGCGTCTACCCTGCTTTTCGCATATTTTTTTGCCTACTCCTTCTTGGTGTCTTATTTTCACTGCCACGTAATGTATGTGTGATATATGTGTAGCATATATGTGGAAAGCCCAGGTCACACGAGTGCATGAGCATGTAACAAATGTAGAGATGTAACAAATATGTGACTAAGGTGAAAAAAATCTCAACACCAAGTTTAATTGAAGTAAATGTGAAAAATAAGCATGGGTCAAAGGAACAGTCCCTAGTAGCGCAGCGTAAAAGGAATTGGTGGAGATAGTGTCTACCTAAACAATCCGCTGAAAAGCAACTCTCACTTTCACTGGTTGGATTTGGCGTGATTTTCGGCCCCGGCGATTTTAAGCTAGTCGACTTAGTAAAGAAAATCTTTGTGTAGGTTGAAACATTTCGGTTCCATCGGACTGGAGCCATTGCCGATTTCTTAGCTTTGAAGTACGTTGGTTGAAATCCTGGGTAAGCCTAAATACTCATCAGCTTATAATCCACCTTAGTCTGAAACTAGGCTGAAATATTCAGTGAGTCGTTATCTACATCATCAATGGAATTATCTACATCTATCAATGGAAACAATCCAATCTACTCTTGCTTAATTATGTAAAAATCTGACATCTTAATATTATTTAGTAACTAGCAGTATACCCGTTCTTCGTACGGAGTATATAATATAAACAAACTTAAAATTCACACAAATTCCTATAGTATACTAAACGACATTATTAATAAAAATATTCTATTAAAATATTTAATTTGTTGCTCCTAAAAAGAAGTTCAACAATATCTGTTCTCGCTATACAAAGTTATCTTCACGGGCAGATTTGAAGGATACAACATCCTGAACACGTTTGTAAACAAATTTACAAAAATATGAAGTTGAACCAATAGATGCAAAATAAAAGCGCTAAAATTGAATGGGATCCGTACTACTTATATTCGCGAATATTAGAAGATATGCCTATGCATTAGTAGAAGATTACACGTACTACAACATATGAGTTTCTAAAATACTTGCCAAAATAAAACAGATTACTAATAAATTGAAAATATTAGTAATCTCGTAATCTTTAAACTTAAGGGCTGTAATTGATTCCAATATATGCTGATATATCTCAAAATTAATTCCAATATACCTGTACTATATACCCGTACATTTGTTGTACCCGTACAAGTTTACCCGTACTACATACAATATATGAGTTTCAACAATTTTTGCAAAAATAAAACAACGACGTAATAAATTGAAAATATCATTATTCCCCAAAATTATCAATAATAATAATAATGTAATAATCTGAAGACTGTAATTGATATAATCCAGTCAAAAATGCAATATTGGTGAAATTTGTTTTATATACATATCCATTTTATATACATTACATATGCATACATATCATTTCCGATTTAAAAAAAATCGGAAATGATTTAATAAAAATCGTCTACTGCATAAACACATTGGTATTAAATCCGTTCCTAAGCGACGTGATATCATTTACTTCAAATAAATTTGTGGAAAAAATATCGTATGCATAATGCTATCTCTATGGAAGGCTTAATTGTTCGTTTTTAATTAATATCTAAACAACCTCTGATTTTAGAAACTCGAAAAATGGACTCAATTTTAAGTGGGGCTATTTCAAGGCTACCCACAAAATTTCAATAAATTCAGTTCAGTCATTCTCCCATGATGATGAGACAAACATACAAACAGAGAGACATACAGATTTTCAATTTTATTTATATAGACTAGCAGCATACCCGTTCTTCGTACGGAGTATATAATATAAAAAAATTATAATTCGCAATCATGTGCAAATTTTGTTAAAATATTAAATTTATTGCTCATAAAAAGAAGTTTAGGAATATCTGTTGTCACTATGCAAAATTATCATCACGGGCAGATCTGAAGAATAAAACATCCTGGCCCTTTTTGTAAGCAAATTTAAAAAAAAAAGGAATTGAATCAATATATGCAACCCCGTACTACTTATATTGTCGCAGATTAGAACATATGCCAGTGTGTTAGTAGAAGCTTACCCGTATTGCAATATGAGTCTCAAAAATGTTTGCCAAAATAAAAGAGATGACGTAAAAAATTGAAAGTGTCAAAAATCCCCGTAATCTTAATACCAGAAGGACGTAATTGATTCCAATATATGCCAATATATATCAAAATATATGCCAATATACCTGCATTACTTATATTCTCGTAGGTTAGAAGATATACCCATGCATTTGTAGAAGATTACTCGTACAACGTACTATATATGAGTTTCAACGATTTTCGTCATAATAAAACAATTCCATAATAATTTAAAAATATCAGTGATCCCTGAATCAACAGACCCCGAAAATATCAATAATAATGATGTTTAAAACTGAAGACCGTAATAGATATTATCCAGTCAAAAATTCAATGTCAATGAAATTTATTTTATATACATATTTTTATTATTGAAGTCGGAAAAGATTTAATAAAAATCGTATGCCGCATACCATATTGGATCCGTTGCTAAGCGACATGATATCATTTGCTTTAAATAAATTGATGGAAATCATATCATCTGAATAATGCAATCTCCATGGAAGGTTTGGCGACATTTTCGTCGATTTAGCGGTAACTTAAACAATCGTCAAATTTATCGCCAAGTGGGACTGTAGAACTGATAGTCCCATTTTGCGACAAATTGACGAAACATCATCACAATACTATCTCCTAACAAAACATAATTAATTTCATTTATTAAGCGCGATTTTATCAATTTCATGATATTTTTATGGATTTAGAAATATTTTTACCAATTTGGTGATATTAAAAAAATTCCTTAAATGTGAAACTGAGTAGGATGGATGGACTGACCGACAAATGTTACAGAAACATCATTTAAGTACTTTATTCTAAAAAAACAAATTTAATTTCATTGATTTGGGTCATTTTTATCAATTTGGAGACATTTCCACTAATTTTGTAAAGTTTAAGATATGTTACCAAGTTATATAGAGATATTCCTCTAAATTCGTAGCTCTGAATTTGCAGATCTGAAGAATAAAATATCCTGATCCCGTTTGAATATACTAAATGAAAACACTAAAGTTGTATTAGAAAATACATACATCCGTTCTACTCTTTTTCTGCTTCAACAATCGGCAAAATGCATTTATTGAGTAAACACAATATATGAGTTTATTAGCTGAACACAATATATGAGCTTCAAACCTCTTTGCAAAAATAAATGAAAGTGATGTACGCAGTCCGCAATATATATAATTAATAGAACAATCAAACCGTTCATTTATAAAATATATTTTACATCCATTTATTTATTATACAAATAGAAAAAATAATAATAAATATTAACAACACATTTAATTTCATTCCGCTGCCGAGCAACAGGATATAAGATAGAATCTTCCTCATAAAATGCGAAATTATATAGCCATTTTGATTTCTTTATACTTCACATCGTTAAGCTTGTGAAAGATGAACCATGGAGGTAGATTTTTCCATTTAAATTCATGTTTCGAACAATTCATGTTTTCCTGTGAATAATTAATGCAAAAATCCTGCACCAAACTCGGGAATAAAGTTTTATTTCATTTTGGCGTTTTAAACAAACGATTTTCATCCTTTCCGTTTGGATAAACCACGGAGTTGGAGAGTAGATCTCCTAAGAAAAAGTTCCGTTTTTCATTAATATCTCGACAACCCCTGGTCTTAGAAACTCGAAACTTGGACAAAATTTATGGGGGGCTATGTTAAGGCTATTCACAAAATTTCATTAAATTCGGTTCAGCCGTTTTCCCGTGCTGATGAGACAAACGAAAATTTCCTTTTTTACTAATATCTCGAGAACCACTGGTCGTAGAATCTCAAAACATAGACTAAATTTTAAGTGGGGCTATTTCTAGGCTACCCACAAAATGTCATCAAATTCGGTTCGGCCGTTCTCGCGTGATGATGGGACAAACAGACAGACAGACAGACAGACAGACAAATTTTCAATTTTATTTATATAGATTTACTAGCAGCATACCCGTTCTTCGTACGGAGTATATAATATAAAGAAACTTGAAATTCATAATCATGCCCAAATTCTTATAGTATACTAAATGACATGTTTAATCAAAATATTCTGTTAAAATATTTAATATAATGCTCCTAAAAAGAAGTTTAAGAATCTCTGTTCTCGCTATATAAAATTATCTTCATGGACATATCTGAAGAATAAAACATCTTGGACCCCTTATGTAAGCAAATATAAAAAAAAATATGGAATTGAATCAATATATGCAAAATAAAAGCGTTAAAATTGTATGGGACCCGTACTAATTATATACGCGAATATTTGAAAATATAACCTGTATTAGTAGATTACATGTATAAATTGAAAATACCAATAAACCCGTAATCTTTAAATCTGAAGACAGTCATTTATTCCAATATATGTCAAAATTAAAGTGCTAAAATTATATGGGAAGATATACACGTACTACTTATAATGTCCGATTATTAGAAGACGATTACCCGTTTTGCAATATGAGTCACAAATGTTTTTTGGTAAAATACAACAGACGACGTAATAAATTGAATATATAATTAATCCCCTTAATCTTCATACCAGAAGACTGTACTTGATTCCAATATATATGCCAATATACCTGTACTACTTATATTCTCGTAGGTTAGAAGATATACCCGTGCATTCCTAGAAGATTACTCGTACAACGTACAATATGCGTGTGTCAGCAATTTTTGCCGCAATAAAACAATGGCGTAATAACTTAAAAATATCAATAATCCCTGAATCAATAATTCCGGAAAATATCAATAATAATAATGTTTAAACCTGAAGAGTATAATTGATATTATCCAGTCCAAAATGAAATGGCAATGAAATTTATTTTATATACATATCTTCATTATTCAAATCGGAAAGGATTTAATAAAAATCGTCTGCCGCATAAACACATTGGATTTAAATCCGTTGCTAAGCGACATGATATCATTTGCTTCAAATAAATTGGCAGAAAAAATATCGTCTAAATAGCTATATTTCTATGGAACATTTGGCGACAGTTTCGTCAAATTAGCGACATTTTAAAAAATCGCCAAATTTATCGCCAAGTGGGACTGTAGAACTGACAGTTCCACTTTGCGACAAATTGACGAAATATCATCACAATACTATGCCCTAACAAAAAACAATTAATATCATTTATGTAGCGCAATTTTATCAATTTCAAGATATTTTTATAGATTTGAAAACATTTTTATCAATTTGGTGACATTTTAAAAATTCGCTAAATGTATTACTAAGTAGGATGGTTGGTCTGACAGATAAATGCTAACCAAACATCATTTCAGTACTCTCTTCTAACAAAACAAAAACAAATTTCATTGATATGTAGAAGACCCAAGCCACACGACCAACCCGAAGGTTTATGGCAGCTGTTTGTGTGTCGTTTATATCAATTTGGCGACATTTCCGTCAATTTGGGAAAGTTTAAGAAAAGTTGTCAAATTAGCGATATCCCTCCAAATTCGTAGCTTTGAATTTGCAGATCTGAATGAAACATTCTTATCCCGTTTCAATATACTAAATGAAAACATTACAATTGCATTAGAAGATATACCCGCTCTACTCTTTTTCTGTTTCAACAATCGGCTATATGAATTTATTGGCTAAACACAATATATGAGTTTAGTAGCTAAATGCGATATAAGCTTGAAAACTCTTTGCCAAAATAAATGAAATTGATGTACGCAGTCAGCAATTAATATAATTAAAAGAAAAATCAAACCGTCCATTCATAAGATATACTTTTATATCCATTTATCCATTTATTTATTATTTAAATCGAAAAAAAATAATAAAAACATTAACAAACACATTTAATTTAATTGCGATGCCGAGCAACATGATATATCCTCCTAAAATGTTAAAATTTATTAACCACTAACAGCACACCCGTTATTCGTACGGAGTGTATAATTTAAAGAAACTTAAAGTTCGCAATCATGTGCAAATTCTGTTAAAATATTAAATTTATTGCTCCTAAAGAGAAGTTTAAGAATATATGTTCTCACTATGCAAAATTATCTTCACAATCAGATCTGAAGAATAAAACATCCTGCCCCCTTTTGTAAGCAAATTTACAGAAGAAAAAATAGGAATTGAATGAATATATGCAACCCCATACTAATTATATTGTCGCAGATCAGAAAATATGCCAATGTGTTAGTAGAAGATTACCCGTATTACAATATGCGTCTCAAAAATATTTGCCAAAATAAAAGAGATGACGTAATAAATTGAAAACATCAATAATATCCGTACTCTTTATACCAGAAGGTGGTAATTGATTCCAATATATGCCAATATATATCAAAACATATGTCATGTACCTGTACTACTTATATTCTCGTAGATTAAAAGATATACACGTGTATTTGTAGAAGATTCGCACAACATGCAATATATGAGTTTAAACAATTTTTGTCATAATAAAATAATTGCATAATAACTTGAAAATATCAATAATCCTTGAATCAATAATCCCCGAATATATAAATAATAATAATTTTTAAACCTGAAGACCGTAATTGATATTATCCAGTCAAAAATGCTATAAGAAAAATCAAATCGTTCTTTTCTAAAATATATTTTTATATCCATTTATTTATTATTCAAATCGAAAAAATAATTATTAAAATTAACAGACAGATTTAATTTAATTGCGTTTCTGAGTAACATGATATAAGATAGAATCTTATAACATGTTAAATATGTCATGTCTTATAACATAAACTGCGAAATTAAATAACGATTTTGATTTCTCTATACTTCTCATTGTTCCGTAAAAGCTTGTTTTAAATAAACCATGAACCATGGAGATAGATTTCCCCTTTAAATCATGTTTCAAACAATTCATGTTTTCAGAAAGTGACTAATTAACGCAAAAAATCTCCCATCAAACCCAGAGATTAAATTTTAATTCACTTTCAAACGATTTTCAAGCTTTTCGTTTGGATAAACCACGGAGTTAGGGAGTAGAACTCCTAGGAAAAAGTTCCGTTTTTTATTAATATCTCGACAACCCCAGGTCTTAGAAACTCGAAACTTGGACAAAATTTATGGGGGGATATTTCAAGGCTATTCACCAAATTTCATTAAATTCGGTTCAGCCGTTTTTCTGTGATGATGGGACAAACGAAAATTTCGTTTTTTACTAATATCTCGAGAACCACTGGTCGTAGAAACTCAAGACACGGATATAATTTTAAGTGGGGCTATTTCTGGGCTACCCACAAAATTTCATCAAATTCGGTTCAGCCGTTCTCCCGTGATGGTGTGACAAACAGACAGACAGACAGACAGACAGACAGACAGACAGACAGACAGACAGATTTTCATTTTTATTTATATAGATTTCTTGACATACTATATATATTGAATTAAAAAAAATCACTGGCCAGTTCCGCTGTTTTTTACGTATATAATTTGTTTTCAGCTTTGGGTAACCGGTTTGAGCATGGACGAGGAGAATAAATGTTAAATGTGAATTTTTAAAAAACTTTCGACGGTAAACTGCATATAAAACATGTAAATTTTCACGCATATCAAAAACACATCAATCTCCATCTTCTTCTGCGCGGAAGCAAAACACGTTTAACTGATACATGAAGTTGTATGTTGGCGAAAAACATTTTCGTAAAATGATATTTATAGTTGAAAAATTGAGACCTTGAGATAAAGATATTTTAAACTTGTTGATCTAAATACAAACGATTTTACTGGCGCCAGTTGATGTCCGTTTTTCGGATTTAGTTTTCAGTCATTTCCAGTTTATTTGGCGAGAAGAGATTTATGAGATTTACTGTTTTAAAACTGTCAGAGAGAGCAGTTTTTTCTTTCTATTTTCTTAACTTCCTTTTAAATGTATTTTTACTTTCTCTGCATATATAGAATGATGTATAGGAAAATATTGATTAGAATTCGAGTTTTTGACAGAAGAGCACGTTTCAAGCAAACCTAAACTAGAATTGAACGTTTTCGAAGTTCTCTCTCTCTCTCTCTCTCTCTCTCTGTATGTATGTGTTTGTTTGTGTGAGTGTGTGCTTGTTTGTGTGAGTGTGTGCTTGTTTGTGTGAGTGTGTGCTTGTTTGCGTGAGTGTGTGCGGCAGGTTATGGACGCGATATCTCACAAACGAATTGAGTGTTTCGAAAAAAATATTACAATTATTGCAATCACCGACTATTAAAGTTCTATTGATTTAAAACGTGATCGAATGCTTCGAGGGCCTATAATTTTTGAATATATTTTTTTTTAAATCATAAAAGAATCAGAATATTTGATAATGTTAAATAACTAATCTTTCTATGCGTATTTCTTTATTCGAATACAAATGATGCACATTTTAGAATTCTACCTTAAACCGTCCTCAAAATATTGCACATTGTTCAAATAAATTTAAACAATGTGCATATCATTGTCGCTGATCCAGTTTATTCACAGAAGAATATTTTTCTCTGTAAGCCTGCTTGATGGTAAATTTGGCGACGTTTACGACTAATTTGGCGAAATATTGCAAAATTGTCAACTTTTTGAAAACTGTGCCAAAGTGACGAAAATGTCACCAAATGAAGCTAAACTGATGAAAATGATTCAAAATTGACGAATTAATTATTAAAATATTTTGATATATGGGCTATATTGCTTAGCAGACGCTAGCAATATTTCTAATCGTCAAGTTAATTTTGGGTAGCATAAGTTAATTGTGTACTTCTAAATAGTTTGATATGTTGTCATGTAGAAAAGTGTCCAATATTAATGTACAGTTCAACGTTAAAAACATGGTTCCGTGGATGTTATACATCATTATTTCGGTGTGAAAGCAGTAAAGTTATTACCTACCTTATGTATGAACAGTAATATGTTGTCCACATCAGAGATTCCTTTATGAGATACGATAAAGATATTTACTTTTCCATACGATATATATTATAATATTTATGAAAAGTATTGGGATTTGAGTTTTCAGCGAATTTAAACATTTTGGGTATAAAACACGATTGAAAAACACAGTACTTAAATAGAGTTGAAAAAGTTTTGATGGTGCCCTCTTTAGAGCTGCTCAAATATTCTCACACCCTGACTCAAATGAGCTGCAAAAAATGGAAGCCAGTTTTATTTTTTACTCATTTGTACCAAAATTTAATAAGCACCAGGTAATATGTAGGAGGCTGAAATACTAAATTTTGTGAAATTTGGTCTAATCGATTTAGATCTAAAATGGTTACTTTCATTTTATGGTCAGACTACAACTATCCGCGTACAGTTATTACGCTTAACATAGTGAATTCGACTTTAATGTGAATTCTAGTCTGTAGTAAATTCGGTTTCAATGTGAATTCTCTTTCATAGTGAATTTGAGTTCAATGTGCTCTAAATGTGGAAATCTATCAAAAACTGGAATTCAATTTACGGCACTTTTCTGAGATATTTCCTATACATTGCTTTGTGTAATAGGGGAAATTAGAACTAATAAGATTGATGTTAAGCATCTTCCATTTTACTTTTATACTTTACGACATTCATATATTTACCTATGGGGAACTGATCCTTAGTGGATGAAATCTCCATAATAAATTTAAAAAAATCTGATGTGAGCAGCACATGAATTTCCTTATATAATGCAATGAATTTACTACTTTTACAGTAAAAAAAAATATATTATTTTTATAGTAGTTATTTGTATTCTTTCCACGGTATTGAATTTCCGTCAATGAGTCGTCATTTTCCATGTCGTCATAGCCAATGAGTCGTCATTGATTTAGCGTCTTTTTATTCATTTGGCGAGTTTTTCGTTAATTTAGCAACATTTAAAAAAGTCGCCAAGTTGGCGACATTCCACTAAACTCGTCGCCAAAATCTCGCCAAGCGTTACGGAAGAAGAAATAAGTTATTCTTACAGCAGATAAATGACTATTGGAGTTCAAATACAAAAGTATTACTCAAAGTATATTTTTTCATGAATAGAACGCGCTAGATCCACGAGAATGCTATCACCCAATTTATCGCATGGTATTACATATGAAAAGTGAACATGTTTCTCAATAGGAAATATTTTTATTTTATTTTATATCACTTTTTGATATTTTTTTTGAAAAATGTGCAATATCTCGAGAACGGTTCATGTTAGCGTTCTAAAATTTATGGCAGCCGTTTTCTAATGAAAAATTACATAAAAAATGTCTATTTGCGTAACTTTATTAGCGGTTTTGATTTTTTGACGATTTTTGCAAAATTTCCCTCGAAAATTTAGGGGAGTTCTGAACATTCTATTGCGTATAAAAACAATAGGCTTCCAGTGTTTATGGATTGTTATTTTTGCACCAAATTTCGTTTGAATCGGTCCATTTGTTCGTCAGTTATCGTCTCCACAGACTCACTGACACACACACATACGCACACATACACATACTTTCACACACACGCACACACACACACACTGGTAGGTCGGACTGTCTGGGTCTCAACAACAACAACAACACCACACACACACAGACATCGCTTCAAAAATGTTCGATTCCTGATCAGGGATGCTTGAAACGTGCTCTTCCTTCGAAAACTCGAATTCGAATTTTCGACCCCGTCACAATACTCTCCTTATACATTATGCATATAAGGAAAGTAATAATTGTAGAACACATTGAAGAGACTCATAATAGGTTAAAAATCTTAAAGGAATTACTGTTATTCAGTTGCAGAGTTGCTCATCTTTTACAAGAACTTCAGTCTGCAAATCATTCTAATTACTTATGAATTACCATTGGTAATTAGCAGAAATATTCTGCCATCGTGAAAACTCATCATTCAACACTTATCATTCCTACCTTAGAATCATAATGGTCAAATATAGAGGCATAAAACAAGGCATTGTATTCGTTAGTAAAATAATTAATTTATTTACATATCTCGATTATAATATATGTATATATTCATAATATCAAATTATTATTAATATTTAAATTTAAGAGATCTGTAGTAATTAAATTAATTATATCATTCATATTTACCCAATTCATTAGTACGCATTTTCTATACATTAGTAAAATCAAAATATTATTCACAAACTTTCCCATTATTTCATAATATTTTTGTTATATATTTTTGTTCAAGAAATCATTGATTATATCCATTTTATACCATTAAACCATCATAATTATCGTATTCTCTGTTATATTATTTTCATTAAACATTTAAATATTATTGTCAATTTCTATAGAAAAAGTAGAATAAAATTAAATTCATCTTACACAACTGTAGCTGAAGATATTGTCAAAGAACTGTAGTGGCTTTCACTATAGAGATTATTTATTTTGAACGCTAAAATGTAAATTTTCGATTTGTCTTCGAAAGTCATTTGCCACCGTCATCAATATCATCAATATCATTGGTTATACAAAGTTTTTCGCACTATCCTGGTTGTGCATCAAAATGTCGAAGAGTGTAAATCTCGTCTTCTCATCAGTATCCATTAATTGGAATCGGGTCATTCATGGCGTCCCTTACTTCTCCAAAATATATCGCTAAAAGTTAGAAGCTCATTTTTACTTTCCCTGCAATACATGGTAATGTATAGGGAAAGTATTGGAATCATGCCGAAAATCACAACTCGAGTTTTCGACGGATCTACACGTTTCGAGACCCCTAGAATACGAAAAAACCATTTTTAGCGTGACGTCTGTGCGTGTGTCTGTGTGTCTGTCTGTCTGTCTGTCTGTGTGTCTGTGTGTCTGTCTGTCTGTGCAGATTTTGTATCCACTGTAACTAAAAAACTAATAGACCGAATTTCACAAAATTTGGTAGGTAAGTCACTTGTGGGCGGGGCTAGTGCTGATTAGTTTTGGGTACGATTCGGAATAAAAGAACCCTCCTTTTTTTGCGAAATGGCCCGCAAAAGCTTGTATCCACTCTAGCTGAAAAACTAATGAACCGAATTTCACAAAATTCGGTAGATGAGTCATGTATAGGTCACTCTGGTGCTGATTAGATTTTGGTACGATTCGGAAAGAAATAACCTGCCTTTTTTTGCAAAACGGCCCGCAAAAATCTTCAAAATCTAAACTAAAGAACTTGGTATACTTAGATATATCCATTAAATGCCCGTTTAATACGTAATGTTTAACGACGAAAAGAATAAGACCAACCCCATTACACTAGGACTAGCCGTTCTCGAAATATTTTAGTTTTTCGTACTTTCCCTACGCCACCTTTGAAAATAAGCCCGGTTACCGAATGAGAACGAAATTTGAATTAAAAGTGAATTACATTTAATTGAAATAAATAGAACGTGGATATAAGTTTGCAGGGAAAGTCATGTGCTGCCCACATCAGATTTTTACTTTCCCTGCAATACATGGTAATGTATAGGGAAAGTATTGGAATCATGTCGAAAATCGCAACTCGAGTTTTCGACGGATCTGCACGTTTCAAGACCTCTAGAATACGAAAAAACCATTTTTAGCGTGACGTCTGTGTGTGTGTCTGTGTGTCTGTCTGTGTGTCTGTCTGTCTGTGTGTCTGTCTGTCTGTCTGTCTGTGTGTCTGTCTGTCTGTCTGTGTGTCTGTCTGTCTGTGCAGATTTTGTATCCACTCTAACTAAAAAACTAATGGACCGAATTTCACAAAATTTTGTAGGTAAGTCACTTGTGGGCGGGGCTGGTGTTGATTAGTTTTGGGTACTAATCGGAATAAAAGAACCCGCCTTTTTTTGCGAAATGGCCCGCAAAAGATTGTATCCACTCTAGCTGAAAAACTAATGGACCGAATTTCACAAAATTTGGTAGATGAGTCACGTATAGGTCACCCTGGTGCTGATTAGATTTTGGTACTATTCAGAAAAAAATAACCTGCCTTTTTTTGTAGAATGGCCCGAAAAAATTGCCAAAATCTAAACTAAAAAGCTACGTATGCTCAAATATATCCATTAAATGCTGGTTTAATGCGTAATTTTTAACGAAGAAAAGAATAAGACCAACCCCATTACACTAGGACTAGCCGTTCTCGAGATATATTAGTTTTTTTCGTATTTTTCCACCCCAACTTTGAAAATAAGTCCAGTTATCAAATGAGAACGAAAATTGAATTAAAAGTGAATTACATTTAATTGAAATAAATAGAACGTGGATATAAGTCTGCAGGGAAAATCATGTGCTGCCCACATCAGATTTTTACTTTCCCTGCAGTACATGGTAATGTATAGGGAAAGTATTGGAATCATGCCGAAAATCGCAAATCGAGTTTTCGACGGATCTACACGTTTCGAGACCTCTAGAATACGAAAAAACCATTTTTAACGTGACGTCGGTGTGTGTGTCTGTCTGTCTGTCCGTCTGTGTGTCTGTCTGTGCAATGTATGTATCCACTCTAATTCAAAAACTGATGGACCGAATTTCATAAAATTTGGTATGTAAGTCACTTGGGTATGACCCTGGTGCTGATTAGTTTTTGGTACGATTCGTAAAAACAGAACCCGCCTTTTTTTGCGAAATGGCCCGTAAAAATTCCATGTATCCACTCTAGCTAAAATACTAATTGACCAAATTTCACAAAATTTGGTGGATAAGTTACTTGTACGATACTTTGGTGCTGATTAGATTTTGGTATTTATTGGAAAAGAACAACCTGCCTTTTTTAACGAAATGGCCCGCAATAATGTCATGTATCCACTCTAACTAAACTATTAATTGGCCAAATTTCACAAAATTTGATAGATAAGTTACTTGGGGAATACTCTGGTGCTGATTAGATTTTGGTATTATTCGGAAAAGAACAACCTGCCTTTTTTTACGAAATGGCCCTCAAAAATCGCAAAATCTAAAAAAAGCTACATATGTTCAAATATATCAGTTAAATTCTTGTTTTATACGTAATTTTTGATGAGGAAAATAATAAGAACAACTCTATTACTCTAGGACTAACCATTCTCGAATTATTTAAGATTTTTCGAATTTAGTTATGCCACTTTTAGAAAAATGTCCAATTACCAAATAAAAGCAGAAATTAAATTAAAAATTCAAATTCAGTGTTATTTTGTGCAATTAAACTCAATTTGATGAATTATTAAAGAAAAAAAATATGAATTTGAGTCTGCAGGGAAAGTCATGTGCTTCCCACATGAGTTTTTTACTTTCCCTGCAATACATGGTAATGTATAGGGAAAGTATTGGAATCATGTCGAAAATCGCAACTCGAGTTTTCGACGGATCTACACGTTTCAAGACCTCTAGAATACGAAAAAACCATTTTTAGCGTGACGTCTGTGTGTGTCTGTGTGTCTGTCTGTCTGTGCAGATTTTGTATCCACTCTAACTAAAAAACTAATGGACCGAATTTCACAAAATTTGGTAGGCAAGTCATTTGTGAGCGAGTTTGGTGTTAATTAGTTTTGGGTACGATTTGGAATAAAAGAACCCGCCTTTTTTTGCGAAATGGCCGCAAAAGCTTGTATCAATTGTAACTGAAAAACTACTGGACCGAATTTCACAAAATTTGGCAGATGAGTCACTTGTGGGTTACCCTGGTGCTAATTAGATTTTGGTACGATTCGGAAAAAAATAACCTGCCTTTTTTTGCAAAATGACCCGCAAAAATCGTCAAAATCTAAACTAAAGAACTAGATATACTCGAATATATCCATTAAATGCTCCTTTAATACGTAATTTTTAACGACGAAAATAATAAGACCAACCCCATTACACTAGGACTAGCCGTTCTCGAGATATTTTAGTTTTCCGTATTTTCTCTACGCCACCTTTGAAAATAAATCCGGTTACCGAATGAGAACGAAAATTGAATTAAAAGTGAAATAAATTTAATTAAAATAAAGAAAACGTTAATATAAGTCTGCAGGGAAAGTCATGTGCTGCCCACATCAGATTTTTTCTTATCGTAAATGTCCGTTATCAAAACAACATACAAGTGCGGTGCCGCCCAGGTGGTGAAGTGGATAGCGTCACCGACTGCTGTCTAGTGGGCTTGGGTTCGAATCCCGAGTAAGGCATGGTTGTTTTCCTGAGGATAAAGACAGTCTTCCGCCTTCTGGGTCCTCGTTAAATGAGAAGCTGCACCCTTCAGACCTTAGTCAGTGATGCTTGCATGTATTAATAAACTTTGTATTCTTGTCTTGCGTGTCATTCTCTCTGTCCTTTTTCTGGTGTCACTGGACCTGTATTCGTGCTAATGCAGAAACAGGGGTCATAAGCAACAACAAGTGCGATTATTTTATGCTAATTCATGAGATCATCTCATTGTTTCTCTCAATCTAAATCCAGTCGAATATAATAATGCACCATTGCAATAGTTGCGCAAAAATATGCTGCTCCACCACTTTAATACCAGCTCTACATAATTCACGAGGCATAAATATGTCTATTTGCTTGAAAATCGCATATGGCAAATCACAAGAAAATGCATATGCTTAAGTTGAACTCAAAAGCGATAGCTGCGGATAAAAAAAGATTATCCACAATGCTAAAGAACAACTCTTTGCGGACTCTGTAAAATTAGCGAATATTCTTCATCGCTGTCACTCGAGATCTGACTATAGCAAAAGAAAGCAGGGATCCTGAAAATTCAGCTGCCTGCCGGAACAGCTGGAACATTCTTTCTGACCAAAACCAAATTTAGTAATGTATTCTTACGTACCTACGAAGCTAGAGAGCTTCCATCCTAGTCACCTCGAAATCATACCGCACTCGCAGTCTACCAAAAAAAAAAGTCGTGTCACGTAATGTTTTTCTCATCAGCGTGGTCAAGGACACAATGTCACCGATCTTAAATGGTAGAAGATTTCACTCCCCCTTTCGCTTTCACTTTTCTTTTCATTTCCCCAAATCTGTACAAAAGCGAGTCGCCGCCCTGTCGCGATATTCGCTTTTCGAAAACAAGGTGATGGGAGTAATCGATAGTCTTCAAACGTCCTTCCTGGACAATTTTATTGCATGATTGTCGCCTTCGAGGAGTAATCAAGTAGCCTTCGAGGAGTAATCACGTAGCCTTCGAGGAGTAATCAAGTAGCCTTCGAGGAGTAATCAAGTAGCCTTCGAGGAGTAATCAAGTAGCCTTCGACGAGTAATCAAGTATCCTTCAAGGAGTAATCACGTAGTCTCCGAGGAATAATCAAGTAGCCTTCGAGGAGTAATCACGTAGCCTTCGAGGAGTAATCAAGTAGCCTTCGAGGAGTAATCACGTAGCCTTCGGGGAGTAACCAAGTAGCCTTCGAGGAGTAATCACGTAGCCTTCGAGGAGTAATCAAGTAGCCTTCGAGGAGTAATCACGTAGCCTTCGAGGAGTAATCAAGCTCTAGTGATTCTAGCTCTTTGATTATCGCCATGTCCTGTAAAAGTGAAATTGCATTGGAGAAAGGCACCATAGGGGTTCCTTGTTATAGTTCCAACTTGGGAGGTCTCTTACCATCTTGACAATTTAGCGTGTCGTAAAAGTTAACTGGAATACCCTAATTACTTTAATTCGTGATGGGAACTGAAGTCGCTCTGTCCGTTTGGCACCTGATTATTTGAACAAGATCAGCAGACGTTCAGCATATGTGGGTAGCATGCTTTTACCATCGACTAGAATCTCGCTGATGCTCATCGTTGAATGGGACACTCTGAGGAAAGTGGTTGTTTTTCTCTATGGCTTGAAAATGAATGCTTAAAATTCGAGTCTTAAAATAAATGTAGCAAAGATTCATAAAAATGAAACTGGGGAGAAGGTAGCATATGTCTGACAATCTATGCTGTCACGACACTATCAAAGTACTTGGCTGCAATAGTAATAATGCATTTATTTATTACCTTTCGCTTGGTGGTAAAAAGTGTGCGCACTCCATTTTAAATGAAAATATTAATAATTTTTATTCCCCTCAGATAGTTATACGAATTTTCGAAAAACTGGAAGTGACATTTCCAGAAACGGAAGTAAACATTTTTAGTGAACATCCCTAACCTATCCCGTCTGGAAATTGATGCTGAATCTATATCAGAAATCTTCTAATGCCTATTTATAGCCAATTCCCAAAAATATATGTTTGAAGAATATTATTTTACTGGAAGTGAAAAATTCTTAGTTAATCCGTAAATCCTTAGTTAGCCCGTCAGTTTCCTCTGGAATTTGATGCTGAATCCATCATCTTCTAACTAAGATTTATCTGTAACTCATGCTAAGAAATAGATGTTGTAGGTGAAATGCAAATTTTTGAATCGAAAGTGGCATTTCTTAAAACTGAAATTGCAAATCCTTAGTGAACACACCATCCTGCTTCAGAACAATTCGATGCTGAATCCATATTAGTCATCTTCCAAGATCTATCTATAGCCAAACTTAACAAATAAATGTTCAAAGTAAATAGGAAATGTTTAAACTGGAAATAAAAAAGAGAGACAGAGAGAATTGGATGTGGAAATTCTTAGTAAACGTTCTGATCTCCTCATGAATATAATGTTGAATCTATATCAGTTATCATTCAATCTCCATCAACAACAGATCAGCGTTTGTTTCAGGTCTTTTTGACAAGCAGGCGAATGAAACTGTAGAGAGGGACAAGTTTTCTATTTGCCCTGTATAAATATATCTAAATGTTGGCACATAAATATAAACTATGTCGATATAAAATGTATCCCGGGGACAAAATCACCCCACACCCCCTAGATGAATATCTGAAAGAAACAGTACAACAGATCCCGAGAAACAGATTCCTCAATATTTATTTTAGCAAAAATAATAGTATAGCAACATTTTTACCACCGAAAATAAACATAGGTGTATTTGAGATTCGGAATAAATAATATTAAGTAGATTTTTTTTATTAGATAAATTGAAAAATATCTCAAAAGCACACTTTTGAAACTTAAAATTACAACTGAACCTTTAAGGGTACTTTTTATTTTCTTTTTGAAGAAAAATATGCAGTTTTTATTATTTCTTATTCAAATTATTATTATTATTATAAAAGAAAGTAAATGGATACAAAGTAGAATAAATCACGAAATGTGTAAGTCTTTTTCTTTTTGATAATTCACTTTGTGAAAATGTAAATCGTGCAATGAATATTTAAGATGGTAAAAATCCATATTTTTGGGAGATGCAAAACGCATAGGTTCAAAATAATGTAGAACATCGGTTTTTTCGAATAATATACATGCTCTCATGTATAAAATTTGCAGTAATACTAAATACCTATTAAAGATAAGGAACACGTGAGCCTTGTTATATAAGCCCAAATAACACAATAAAGCAGCATAGGAATATAAGCGAGGAATAACCATTCTTCTTTGGGACTTCAGGTTTGTTGGTTCTCTTCCACCGACGAAGGAGATCCAGCGTATCCTTGAAACAGCTCTATGCTGGCTTATTGTGTTATCTGTGCTTTTATAAGTTGCTCAAGTTTTCCTTATCCTTTGCACAAATTTTATTTTACTTATTGATACATATCTAAGAGCTTTATTTTGAATTATCCACCTGTGGCGACAGACACTTGTTGAGGATAAAATGAGCTCAAATATTGAAAAGTTTGACAATTTTACATATTTACAGACATCAATACATATAGTGTATATGGTTTCTAATTAATTTTATCATAATTAAAACATACATATATGATATTGATTATTAAATTATAAAAGTAAATATTCTAAAGCTACCCATCTATGCTATTAAAACGCGTCAAACCATATGTATGTTTGTAAAAAGTATGGTGGAAATACATAATGCAATTTAAAATTCTAATACCCAGAGCCTCGTTTTTTTAAGTGTAGTATGATCTTAGCAATTTTTAAAACTTCAAATACTTTAATTAACTTAATTTTTAATTATTTGCAAAAAAAAAAAAAAAAAAAAAAAAATCCAAGAAGCATGAAACCGCAGTGCTTTTTTTATAAACTTGGAATTACGCTAATTATTTTATCTAGCATCTTGCATTTTTTTAAAATTGAAATTAAATATGTGGAGTTACAAAATACAGTTGCAGAATCTAACCGAAAATGAAGAAAGTAATATATGTTTATATACATTTTTAAAAATAGCAAAAGAGAAAATAATACAAGAGTCATTTTTATACTCGATAACTTTTAAGAAACATTCCCCCAGACAATGTCTAGACATAAAACGGGTTAAATTCAGAAATTTTTAATTTCAATAATTTCAAAAATACGATTTAATTTTTTAACTATGCAGTTATTGCATTTCTCATTTCTATAATTAATTTGGAAAAACTTAATTTTCAATCTGAAGAGAATTACTATATTTATGACTCTATATTTTAAATATGATATTATATATTAATGATCTGAGAAAGTTTTCCTGTTTTATCGTCTGCCATACTGAAAACAAGGACTTCAATTTTAAACATTACCACGTGTTGAGACATTTTAAAATATTTTGAAAATTTTATTGAAAAAGAAAGCGGTTATTTTGAAAACAGACAAAATAGCATTACAGCCGAAACATTCGCGTAAGATTATATTTAGTGTATAGCCTCTTAGTGTTCTATGCGCCCGAAACGCCTGAGCCTATTTAAGATTGTTAACGAGCTACGAGATTGACGTTTAATTAAGTGTAGCATTAAGACGCATATGTATGGTGTAGCCTCTGGCACGTATTTTTTGTTCATTTTCTTAAAAAGGTCATAAAGGTTAAAGGAGTGACCGCAATGAAATAGTGAGCGATATGTTAGGGCACTGCAGTTAATTTCATTTAAGTTTATTTCATACAACCGCCACAATTAGACTTCAACTAGCTTTATTATTAAATTGTCGCATCTATATCTTTACCATCTATCCAACTGAGAGCATGAAGCAAAGGGTGGGGGGGGGGGGGAGCGGAGGAGAGAAAAGAACACCAAGGCCTGGCCCCGTGAAGAAACACAAGAGAGGTGATATTTAGAAATTCGAGGCCACATGCAAAATATCATTCGCTTAACATTTCAATCAATTCAATTCGATTTAATTTTATTTTATTTTCATGTATACATGAATGTACAGATCATGTACACAGTATCTATGAATAATATAGACATGTTTACACTATTGTTAATTTTTTACTTAAAAATGTTATTTACACAGATGAACAATGTATGGGAAGGATTACAGGGTTTAGAAATATTACTGTAATACAGCTATACTAAAGAATGGAGTAACAATTTTAATGAATGTACTAACGACTTCAATTTAAATTTAAAAAATATTATAACAGCAGGGAATTTTGACGCACACAACACACAGTGTGTGCTGTGTGCGTTATGTAATCTTTGACATGTTTTTACATAAATATATCAGAGGAGAACGTACACGATGTATGCGCATATCTCAACCTCATAGTGAAAAGTTTAATTTGTTCAAGTGTAAGATTTTCTCCTTATCCGTGTTCTAGCTGTATTTCTGGAGATATTTCACTTGGCGAAACAGCTTGTTAATGTTGGCGAGAGTTAACGTTATTATTATTAATAGGTTCCTAACTAATAGATGGCGGGGAATTTTTAGACAAAAAGTTTCTAAGTGATCATAAAACTGTATTTTTTTCTAATTAAATACAAACTCCAATGTCGTACAAGATATAGAACTAAAGATATATATTTCAAAAAATTTCAGGCACATATTCAACTAAAAGTTTTGAAAAAACTATAGACAAGAGAAACTGAAATTAAACAATAGAAAGTTATTGAATAGGAAATTACGAGTTTTTAAGATTTTCTAAAAATGTCATGCAATAAACTACTAAAAGAGAAAAAGAAATTCACATTTACATTCCAACATTTTTATGGTGGTTCCACGGGTTTAAAATAAAACAAGAAAGATCAATCATGCATAAGCATTGATTATGAAACACTTTCCAACTGAAATGTAATTTCATTTAAAAATTTCTAAAATGTGATTCATTCAGTGGTAATATCTTTTACATTATCCCAGTACTACAGTAATTTATTATACTTAAATATTTAAAACTGTATCGAAATATAAATCATCTGATTCTTTATGCAAAATCAATGAATATTTCATTCATATAACTTGTATTCCAGACTCCAGAGCTAAATAATTTTGTGTGAAAAAAATTCAGCAATTCTTATGTAATTCATCTTACAATCGCTTGAGATATTTGCATTCTGCATATGTTAAAATTAGGCTTCCTTGAAGAAATAATAAAAGTTTAGGGATCATTTAAAATCACAACTATTGTAATAGCATAGGCACGGAATTTAGATACACAGATAATACACAGATAATATATATGTGTATGTGTATGTACTCAAAGTATTGGAATCGTGCCGAAGATCGGAACTCGAATTTTCAAAGGATCTACACGTTTTGGGACTTCTAGAACACGAAAAAACTACTTTTAGGAAGACGTCTGTGTGTGTAAGGGTGTATCTGTGTATGTTTCTGTGTGTCTGTGTGGATATTACATCCACTCTAATTGAAAAACTAATGGACCGAATTTCATACAATTTGGTAGGTATGTTTTTTGTGGGAAATCCTGATGTTCATTCGATTATAGTACGATTCGTAATAAAAGAATCTGCCTTCTTTGCGAAATGGCCGCAGAAATTGCCTTTATCCACTCTAGCTAAAAACTAATGAACCAAATTTAACAAAATTTGGTGTATAATATTTCAATAACCGACAAGTGATTTATATACCAAATTTAACAAAATTTTGTATATAAGTCATTTGTAGGTTATTCTAGTACGATTCGGGAAAAAGGAATGGGCTATTTTTGCGAAATGGCCAGCAAAAATCGTTATATATAAAAATAAAAGACTACGTGTGCTCAATTATATCAATTAAATTCCTATTTTATATGTGATTTTTGACAACAAAAAGAATAAGACTAACCCCATTACTCTAGGACTAGCCGTTCTTGAGATACTCTAGTTTTTTCGCGTTTTCGCTACGCCACCTTCTATATAATAAAAGGCAATGTCTGTGTGTGTGTCTGTCTGTCTGTCTTATACACTATACGTTCAGCGACCGCGCGTCGGAGAGCTACGAAATTTTACAATCGCAGACCCGGGGGGGTGGGAAGGGGACACGTGAAAACCGATTTTTAAACTTTTAATTATTTTTTTTGTTATTTAATGTTTTATGCGATTTCGACCGTTTTTTGCCATTTTTGCCCTTTTTTTTCCACGATCCGGACATCGTAGGAAAAAACAAATCACACCATCGGAAAGAGCAGAGAATTTCGAGTAAAAATATATCAATTTCAAATCTCAGAGATAAATTCTAATATTTTTTTATGATTTTAAAGCAAAAGTCACTTTTGACTCAAAAAAAACGATTTTTGGTTTTTAAATTCTCGCATAGTAAAAAGTACTCATAATTTCGACTAATAATTTACATTTTTAGAAAGGTCAAACATCTGGCATTCTTACAAGTCCAATCTGGTCAGGAAATATTCCGTATTGCCCACAGGATCGGGATTTTAAAAGTTTCCGAATTTCAATTTCTCGCCGTTCCGCTCGGCGTGCCGCTTCGTTTCTCCCCCGCTGAAGTAGGGAAGGTGGTGGGTGGGGACGTCAAGGTGGAGGTGACGTCACGGTTCTGAATTTAAATGAAATAAGAGCTTAACATATGCACTGTAGAAATTATTATATTTATATTTTAAATGATGGAACGATATGGATTTTTTAAATGGATATTTTAATTTTATGGATATTTTAAATGATGGAACGATGGATATTTTAATTTTATGGATATTTTAAATGATGGAACGATGGATATTTAAATTTTATGGATATTTTAAATGATGGAATGAGGATGATGGAATTAAGAGCTTAGAGAGCATATGGTCATTTTAAATTGTAAATTAGCGCGCGGGAAGTTAGCGGTAGGCCCGGGTACGATTCCCGCCACTGCCAAAACTGCCGCCGTGTTCACGCGGAGTACGATCACGATAAACATGTGGGTCCGGAAGTCCTTCCGAGAGGTTGGTGGTAGGGGAAGGAGGGTACGGTCCCTGTGGATGCCTCCCTCACAGGGTTCCCGTCTAAATTGGGTGAATATAAAGAAAGTTGCGGAGGGCGAGGCAGCCCAGTGGTTAGCGCTCAGGAATTGCACTCGGTAGGCCCGGGTTCGATTCCCGCCACTTCCAAAACTGCCGCCGTGTTCACGCGGAGTACGATCACGATAAACATGTGGGTCCGGAAGTCCTTCCGAGAGGTTGGTGGTAGGGGAAGGAGGGTACGGTCCCTGTGGATGCCTCCCTCACAGGGTTCCCGTCTAAATTGGGTGAATATAAAGAAAGTTGCGGAGGGCGAGGCAGCCCAGTGGTTAGCGCTCAGGAATTGCACTCGGTAGGCCCGGGTTCGATTCCCGCCACTTCCAAAACTGTCGCCGTGTTCACGCGGAGTACGATCACGATAAACATGTGGGTCCGGAAGTCCTTCCGAGAGGTTGGTGGTAGGGGAAGGAGGGTACTGTCCCTGTGGATGCCTCTCCCACTGGGTTCCGTTCTAAATTGGGTAAATAAAAAGAATGTTATGGAGATAGTCGCTGGAGGCGAAGAATCCCAGTGGTTAGCGTGCGGGAATTGCACTCAGTAGGCCCGGGTTCGATTCCCAAAATTGCCGCCGTGTTTACGCGGAGTAAGAGCACGTTAAACATGTGGGTCCGTGAGTCCTTCCGAGAAGTTGGTGGTAGGGGAAGGAGGGTACGGTCTAAATTGGATGAATAAAAAGAAAGTTATGGAGATTGTCGCGTAGGGCAAAGTAGCCCAATGGTTAGCGCGCGGAAATTGCACTCGGTAGGCCCGGGTTCGATTCCCAAAATTGCCGCCGTGTTTACGCGGAGTACGATCACGTTAAACATGTGGGTCTGTAAGTCCTTCCGAGAGGTTGGTGGTAGGGGAAGAAGGGTACGGTCCCTGTGGATGCTTCTCCCACTTGGTTCCGGTCTAAATTGGGTGAATAAAAAGAAAGTTATGAAGAATATCGCGGAGGGTGAAGTACCCCAGTGGTTAGTGCGCGGGATTTGCACTTGGTAGGCCCGGGTTCGATTCCCAAAATTGCCGAATAAAAATAAAGTTATGGAGATTGTCGCGGATGGCACGGTAGCCCAGTGGTTAGCGCGCGGGAATTTCACTCGGTAGGCCCGGGTTCGATTCCCGCCATTGCCAAAACTGCAGCCGTGTTCACGCGGAGTACGATCACGTTAAACGTGTGGGACTGCAAGTCCTTCCGAGAGGTTTGTGGTAGGGGAAGGAGGGTACGGTCTCTTTGGATGCCTCCCCCATTGGGTTCCGGTCTAAATTGTGTGGCACTTCCTGGCCTTCCAAGCAGTTACCTTACACCTTTCTGGTAGGTCGCGCCAACGAGTTTGCCACGGTCAGAATTTTCAAGGGTAGCGAACAGGCTGGTCGCCAAAGGCGGCTAGTTGACAATAAGTCCAGCTATCAAATGAGAACCAAATTTAAGTTTAACGTGTAAATTCAATGTCATTTAAAATACTTATGTTGTGCAGATAAACTCAAATTATCATTGAATAAATAAAGAGAACGAATATGAGTCTGCAGAGAAAGACATGTGCTGTCCACATCAGAATTTTTAACAATATTACAACAATGATTTATAGAAGTGAACGGGGATTATTTTCAGGCCATTTCGAAAAAAATGTATGATCTATATTTAAAGATCCATCAAATTTTTGTCGAATAAAATGTTCAACAAATTTAAGCTGTGTACCAAATTTTAACTCTCTAGGACGTAGGGAAGTGCATTTAAAATGCCATCAAATAAATTTATCATGAAGAGTTATATAAAATTTAAAAAAAAAGAAAAATTGTTATCTACCAAATTTACTTTAAAATATGAAGCCACTCCCATATGCAAAACGTTTAAACAAATGGAGAGATATTTATTATATAATATCTCTTTCTTTTCTTTCTGGAAGATATTCCAAAGTCAGAATTTAATTGAATTTGTTTTTTTCCCTATATTAAATATTTTTTTTAATTAAAAAACTACTTAACATATTTTACTGAATTTTTTTTTATATATTCTATGGGATAATGTGAATATTTCCTAAACATTTCGAAGCAATTCGTGAATTTTAAATTTACTTAAAAAATGTTTGAAAAATTAGGTCCCATAGGGTTCAATGTATTTCATTTTTTCAACCCGGGTTCAATAAAAAACTAATTGGGTGATATTATTTATTTATATTCCCATAGGTCCTACAGACCGACTGAACAACATACCAAAATTTCATTTTGATAAACTCATTTTTACGGCAGTTATCGTGCTAACGGACAGACAGACAGACAGACAGACAGACAGACAGACAGATAGACAGACAGAATGAACAAAGTCATAAACACTTTTCAACTTTGTTGTAAAGTGTTAAAAATGAAACTAAATTGACTATACTGTAGAACAACATAAAATCAAAATATACATTTAAAAATTATATATAAAGGAAAATAATTTTATATCAATCAATGTTAGAATAAAAAATTGAGGAATTTATTAATTTTTGTGAAGTAACTAACACACGAAGGATAAAAACGACAAAACATTTCACTTCGTCTTCTCAAAACCCCCCTTTCCTTTAAATCAACACATATATATTCAAGTAGTTCCATGTTAACATTATAATCAATATTAAAGAAAATGCCAATTTATATTTCTTGTAATTAATTACTTTTCTTGAACTACATCGATAAGAGTAGACAAAGACTCAGAAATAGTAAATGCCATTTCAACCTGTATAGAAAATAAAGCTCCGTTTCCAGATGGTACAGACCTTATTATTCTAAAGCAAATCCATTACAAGCATCCTGATCTGTCATAAACAATTTTCAGATAATGTTTACAATTTTTCTTATTTCCATCCATTTGAAAAAATGATCAGGTAAAATGTTTCTATAAAAACGAAGAAGACATTTATAACTCAGTATCATGTACAAACCAATAACTTCATTAGCAAATTTTGTAAAAGGGCTGAAAAAAAATTCAGTAATAGATTTGCTTATTATATAGGATGAAATGAATAATTTTCTAACAATCAATTCGGTTTCAGGAAAAACTTTTCAGCAGAGTTAATAATACCGCATATTTTAGATTATATAAGAAATAGTTCAACTGACAACAAATACACATCATTAATTTTAATAAACATGTTGATAACATTCGATGATATCAACAGAATAAAATACTGACAATGAATTAAATAATTACAATATACTACCTTATAATCTATACAATATAATTTATTCTTTTCTAACAGACAGAATAACACAAATGGATTGTAAAACACACTAAAAAGAAATGAATACATCAAAAGGCTTGCTTTGAATACTTTTGAATAAGCTCACTCTTGAATACTTTTGAAATCCCAAATTCTCAAATGAAGTATAGCAGACGATTCCATTTTAATAAATTCAGGAAATTTACATTAAAAAAATCTAGAAAACAAAGAAATAACACTAAAGCAATAAAAACTTTTGAAAATGGTGCTTTAAAATTAATATGAATATTTCAATGGGGAAAAAGCAACACGCAATGTGTTCTTCTCTAAAAAATAAAATATACAAAATATATCCTGCTCTTAAACCATATGTCAAAACAGTACCAGATAAAAAAAATCTGATGTGGACAATATATGACTTTCGTTATAATGCAATGAATTTACTTCTTTCACAGTAAAAACTGATGAGAAAATTCACGGCACACGCATCCACAACAACATTAAAAATTAACATTTCGCTAATATTTAATTATTTACTATACGAATAGCCTATTTTTCCGTCCGTGACGGTTGGCGAAATTTTGGTTACTAATTTTTGGGGATTATTTGCAACTTATCGACTTTTTTTTTTTAATTGTAAAATTAATGAAAATGTGCGCCAGACTGATTCTAAATCAATGAAAATGACGACTAACTGTTGAAATTTCAATATCTTGGAAATAATATAGGGATTTAATATAAGAATACTCCACTTATCTGTCCGTACGATCGTAAAGCTTGGCGAACATTTTTGCGAGGAATTTTAGCGGTATGCTGCCAATTTGGAGTATTTTTCAAATGTTGTCAAATTGACGAAAATGTCGCAAGAATGATAAAAATGTCGTGAAATGGAAAATAGTAACGTTAAAGGGAATTCCGTCGTATTACGATGGGCATACCATTTAGAAATGCTCTTTGCTCCATTTTTTTGTAACGATTGGCAATACATTTGGTGAATCTGGCGAATGATCTAGCGAAATATCGCCAATTTGGCAGTATATCACCCCAGATAGACAAAATTTTGTCAAAAATAAAAGAAAGACGCCAAGTAAACGAAACTGGCGCCAAATTGATGAACTCGTTATTAAAATATTTTCATGTCTGGACTATATTACTCATTGAGGATATTATCAATATTAATATTTGGTAATTTAGAGCAAAATTCATAATTGGTATCGCAATATTGATAATTGGTAATTTAGAGGTAAATTAGAGCTGCGTTAAATATAAATTAATTGGGTATAAGTTAATTGGGTACATAGTTCTAAACAATGTAATACGGAACAGCGCAAACTGTAGAATTCAACTGTGAAAACGTTATGCCGTGTATCTTATACATAATTTTTACTCTCCGTGCAATACATGATAATGTATAGGGAAAGTATTGGAAACATGCCGAAAATTGCAACTCGGGTTTTCGACGGATCTACACTTTTCGAGATATCTAGAATACGAAAGCACTATTTTTAGCGTGACGTCTGTGTGTGTGTCTGTATGTGTAATGTATGAATCCGCTCTACCTCAGAAACTAATAGACCGAGTTTCATAAAATTTGGTAGGTAAGTCACTTGGGT
This sequence comes from Amaurobius ferox, assembly GCA_951213105.1. Classification (NCBI taxonomy): domain Eukaryota; kingdom Metazoa; phylum Arthropoda; class Arachnida; order Araneae; family Amaurobiidae; genus Amaurobius; species Amaurobius ferox. Next base: position 62,628,726 of record OX578146.1, read on the forward strand.
GAGACTCTGGTGCTAATTAGTTTTTGGTACGATTCGAAAAAATGAACCTACTTTTTTTTTTGCAAAACGGCTCGCAAAATATTCAGATATCCTCTCTAGCTATAATACTAATTGACAAAATTTCCCAAAATTTGGAAGATAAGTTACTTGTGGGATGCACTGGTGCTGACTGGATTTTGGTACGATTCGGAAAAGAACAACCTGCCTTTTTCTTACTAAATGTTCCGCAAAAATCGCCAACATCTAAAAAAAATTACAAATGCCCAAATGCATCATTAAATGCTTGTTTTATACCTAATTTTTGACGAGGAGAAGAATAAGACTTACTACAATACTTTAAGATTAACCGTTCTCAAGATATTTGAGATTTCTTGCATCTCTGCTACGCCACCTTTGGAAAAATGCCTAATTACTAAATAAAAATAAAAATTGAATTGAAAACGCAAATTTAGTGTTATTTTGTGCAATTAAACTCAATGTAATGACTTATTAAAGAAATAAAGGAAAAATGAATTTGGGTCTGCAGGGAAAATCATGTGCTGCCCACATCAGATTTTTACTTTCCCTGTAATACATGGTAATATATAGGGAATGCATTGGAATCATGTCGAAAATCGCAACTCCACGCATCTACACGTTTTGGGTCGTACCTCTTGAACAGGAAAACACTATGTTTAAAGTGACGTCTGTGTGTGTGTGTCTGTCTGTGTGTTTGTGTGTCTGTCTCTCTATGTATGCATTCACTCTAACTGAAAAACTAATAGACCGAATTTCATAAAATTTGGTAGGCAAGTCACTTGTTTGAGACCCTGGTGCTGATCAGATTTTGGAGCGATTCAGGATAAATGAACCTGCCTTTTTTTGTCAAATGGCCCTCAAAAATTGTAATTATTAACTCTAGCTGAAAACTAATAGATTAAATATACAAAAAATTGGTAGATAAGTCACTTGCGAGTTATCCTGGTGCTCATTGGATTTTGGTACAATGCGATAAAAAGGAACTTGCCTTCTTTTCCGACATGGTCCGCTAAAATTATATGTATCCACTCTAGCTGACAAACTAATTTCCCAAATTACACAAGATTTTGTAGATAAGTCGCTTGTTGGACACTGTGGTGCTGGTTAGATTTTCATACTATTCGGAAAAAAAATCCGATGTGGGCAGCACATGACTTTCCTTATATAATGCAATGAATTCACTACTTTTACAGTTAAAAAATGTTATTCTTATAGTAGATACTTAATATTATTTCCAATTGAATTTTCTTCAATTAGTCCTCATTTTCATTGATGTAGCGTCATTTTTATCCATTTGGCGTGATTTTCTTTAATTTGGCAGCATTTAAAAATGTCGCCAATTTGGCGATATTCCGCCAAATTCACCGCCAAATTCTCGCCAAGCGTTATAGACGGAGAAATAAGTTATTCTTACAGCAGATAAATGACTACTGGAGTTCAAATACAAAAGTATTACTCAAAATATCTTTTCTCGTGAATGAAACGAGTTAGATGCACGATGTCACCGATAGATCGATGATGTCACCCAATTTATCGCATAGTATTACATATGAAAAGTGAACGTGGTTCTCAATAGGAAATATATATTTTTTATTTAATATGATTTTATGATAATTTTTTTGAAAAATGTACAATATCTCGAGAAAGGTTCATGCTAATGTTCTAAAGTTTATGTCAATCGTTTTCTAAGGGAAAATGACATAAGAAATGCCTATTTGCTTAACTTTTTAAAGGTTTTGTTTTTTTGATGATTTTTTCAAAATTTCACTCGAAAATTTATGGGGGGTTCTGAACATTCGATTGTGTTTAAAAACAATAGGCTTCCAGTATATACAGATTGTGATTTTTGTACCAAATTTCATTCGAAACGCTCCATTCCTTCGTGAGATATCGTCTCCACAGTCTCATTGACACACACACACACATACTGTCACACACACACACACACACTACTTTCACACACACACACACACCGGCTGTCCAAATATTTGCCCAAGTCCCAGGATGAGTCGGACGGTCTGGTTCTTCAACACACACATTCAAACATCACCTCAAAAATGTTTGATTCGTGATCAGGGATGCTTGAAACGTGCTCTCCCGTCGAAAACTCGAAATCGAATTTTCGACCCCGTCACAATACTTTCCTTATACATTATGTATATAATGAAAGTAATAATCTGGGTTTCTTTTAGCGAAATGGCCCACAAATTAAAAATATTCAATCCAAAATAAAATATTACATATGTTCAAATGTATCAATTAAATGCTTGTTTTATACGTGATTTTTAACGCCAAAATGAATAAGATCCATCCCATTACTCTAAGATAGATCATTCGCCTGATAGTTAAATTTTTAATTTTAATTATATGAAGACGATTTTCACAGTAGTTAAAAATTGTTTAATAAAAATTCTTAAAACTTAGCAGTTAAAACTTAGCAGTACCCTGATGGTTATCGTGATGCTGACTTGATTTTGATATAATTAAGAAATGTAATACTTTTTTGGCGAAATGTCCTGCAAAGCTAGTGAAATTCTAAAATAAATGACTAAAATTGTTGAAATATATTAATTCAGTACTCTTTCTAGAGGTAAAATTTGACAACTAAGCGATTAGACTGGTCCCATGACTGTAGGATAAACCGTTCTTGAGATATTGTGGTTTTTCGGAATGTTAAAGACCTGGAGATTTTAGAGTGAATTAAGTTGCCAAGCAAAACGAAGATACAATAAAAAATAAACTGTATATAATATCAGAAAATTATTCATATTATTCGCATTTAAATTCAATTTAATGCATAATGAAAAAAAATTGCGATATGAATTTGAATTCCCAGGGAAAGTCATGTGCTGTTCACATCATATTGTGCTGTTCACATTACTTTCCCTGCAATACATGATAATATATGGGGAAAGTATTGTAATCAAGTCGAAAATCGTAACTTGAGTTATCGATGTATTTACAAGTTTTGGAACCTCTTGAATACGAAAAAACTATTTTTAGCGTAACGTCTGTGTGTGTGTGTCTGTCTGTGCAATGAATTTATCGACACTAATTCAAAAAGTAATGAACTGAATTTCACAATATTTGGTAGGTGAGTCACTTGGGCGTGATCCTGGTACTGATTAGTTTTTGGTATGATTCGGGATAAAAAAACCTGTCTTTTTTTGCAAAATGGTCCGCAAAAATATCATGAATCCACTCTATCTAAAATACTAATCACCAAATTTCACAAAATTTGGTAGATAAATCATTTGTTGGATATATTGGTGCTGATTAGATTTTGGTACGACTCGAAACAGAAAAACCTGAATTTTTTACGAAATGATCAGCAAAAATCTCAAAAATCTAGCGTAAGTGACTACATATACTATATTGTAACAATTAATTGCTTGTTTAATACGTAATTTTTGACGACGCAAAAATAACAACCAACCCATTACCCCACTAGCCGTTCTCTAGATACTTTTGTTTATTCGTATTTTTGGCGCGTCACCTTAAAAGTAATTTGAGTTACCGAATGAAAACGCAAATTATATTAAATGTGCAAATTCAGTTTAATGAGAAATATTTGTGGGTATTATTTTGTTCAATTAAACTCAATTGAATGAATTATTGCAGAAATAAAGATATTGTGAATATGGAACTGCAGTGAAAGTCATGTGTTGCCCACATCAGATTTTTACTTTTCTTGAAATGCATGGTAATGTATAGGGTAAGTACGGGAATCATGCCGAAAATCACAACTCGAGTTTACGAAAGATATACCCCTTTTGGGACCTCTAGAATAAGAAAAAACTATTTTTATCGTGACGTTTGTATGTGTGTCTGTCTATCTGCATGCCTGTCTGAACAATGTATATATCCACTTTAACTCAAAAACTAATAGACCAAATTTCACAAAATTTGGTGGATAAGTCACTTGTGAGATACCCTGATACTGATTAAATTTTGGTTCTCTTCGAAAAAGAAGAACCTGCCTTCTTTAAGAAATGCCCTGCGAAAATCGCCAAATCTAAAATAAAAACTGCTTATGCGCAAATGTATCAATTAAATGCTGGTTTGGTACGCAATTTTTGACAAAAAAAAAAAGAATAAGACTAATCCCATTACTCTAGGACTAACTAACTGTTCGTGAGATATTTCAGTTTTTCGCATTTTTGCTACGCCGCTTTTTAAAATGCGTCCAGTTATCAAATGAAATCGAAAATTGAATTAAAAGTGCAATTTCAATGTTTTGTCATATACTGATGCGGGTTTTTTGTACAATTAAACTCAATTTAAGGAATTATTAAAGAAATAAAAAATAAAATGAATTTGAGTCTGCAAGGAAAGTCATGTGCTGCCCACATCAGATTTTTTCATGCGAAAAAAGTAAATTCATTGCATTATAAAGAAAAGTCATGTTCTGTCAATATCAGAATTTTTCTCTGAGAAAGAAGTAAATTCGCTGTATTATATAAGTAAAGTCATGTGCTGCCAACATCAGATTTTTTCACTGTGAATGTTGTAAATTTATTGCATTATATAAGGAGAGGCATGTGTTGCCCACATCAGATTTTTTCATGAGAAAGAAATAAATTCATTGCATTATATAAGAAAAGTCATGTTCGGCCAATATCAGAATTTTTCACTGCGAAAGAAGTAAATTCGTTGTATTATATAAGGAAAGTCATGTGCTGCCAACATCAGATTTTTTCACTCTGAAAGATGTAAATTTATTGCATTATATAAGGAAAGTCATGCGCTGCCCACATCAGATTTTTTCATGCGAAAGAAGTAAATTCATTGCATTATATAAGAACAGTCATGTGCTGCCAACATCAGAATTTTCATTTTATAATATATTTCGTAATGTTCCCGATTAAGATTATCGTATCTCCAAAGTATCTTAATACATAATTTGTAAAACACTTATGTAATGAGTCCATGTAATGAGTCCATGAACTCAAACTGCAACTTTTTGATTTTCACGTCATAGTGCCAGAAAGGTAGAGATATTTTAGGATTATTTCGAAGTTATGTAATATACAATCGAACAGCTAAAAATAGTTTGAAGAACAACATCAAGCAGGTCTAATATATACAGAATGCTCTGCAGCTAGGAAACAAATTACGAAAGTTTTCTCCATCTGTGTATGTGAAAGGAATCCTTTGGCAAACTGCATGTTCACAAGTTTACCACTTTGTTATTTTCAGATTTAGCATTTGATCTCTGTATAACGAATTGTCACAAACAGTACCAGCTTGTATCAGTTTTTCTGGACTGCAACTAAAATACTAAAGTTTATCCTATCTGAAGTAATGCATCTGAAGTCGTAATTGCAGCTAACAGAAATAGTTTGGGAGATGAGAAATAGATGGCGCTGTATATCCATTGACTTGCCTTCTGCGCCATCTTTTGTGCGTTATTGTAAACTATTTCTTTTAGTGGCAAATTATTCTATGAGAAATAGTTCCGAAGATGTGAAATACATAGCGCAGTCTCTCTTTTGACTTTTCCTCCAGCACCATCTGTTTTGCGTTTACTGAACTATTTCTCTTAGAGCAAATAATTCTAGGAGAAATAGTTCAAGAGATATGAAATAGATGGCACCGTCTCTATTCTAAATTTTTCACTCTCGCCATCTTTTTCACGTTTTCTAAACTATTTCTCTCAGTGATAGATTATTCTAGAAGAAATAGTTCGGGGGATGTGAAATAGATAGCGCAGTCTCTAGTTTAACTTTTTTACGCGCGCCATCTTATGCGCGTTTTCTGAACTATTTTTCTTAGAGACAAATTATTATAGGAGAAATAGTTCCGTAGGTGAGAAATAGACGGTACTGTCTCTCTTTTGACTTTTATACCTTAGCTATCTATATGATATTTATTTCTCTTACAGGCAAATCATTCTACGAGAAATAGTTCGCGAGATGAGAAATGGATAACGTTGACTTTCCATGAACTCGCCAAGTATTGCGCATTTTCTGAACTTTTCCGCTTGAAGCAAATCTAGGATAAATGTATCTTAAAGTAGGAAAAATTCTTTAAGTTATATAAATTCTCTATGTAGGATAAATGTATCTTAAAGCAGGAAGAATTCTTTAAGTTACATAAATTCTCTATGTAGGATAAATAATTTAATTCGGATAAAAGGTGTGTGTGCCTGTGTAGACAACACCTCTTTCTCTGTAGACAATACCTCAAAAATTCTTTAAAAATTCGAAATCTTCAATAATGTTACGTAAATAATCATTTCTTATGAAATTTTGTTATTAAAAAATGATTGTCATAAACTTTAGATTGCTAGCGCAAAATAAACATATATAGATTATAATGAGAAAAAACTTAGAAAGCAAAATATTTAATTAAAATAATTTGGCATCTAAACACAATATTTGAATTTTTCATCCAAATCTTTATTTCTATAAGTGTTTCACAAAATCAGTATCTGATGAAATTGAGAGATAAACTGATGGTTAAAGAATCATATTGTTAAATCCTCAGATTTCTATGATCGTAGGAACAAAATGCGTCTTACATAATAATGAAATGGTCAATGTGTCTTGGAATGCATGATTTAATTTTTCAAGCATAATTAATTGCTCTCTATGAATGTATTTAATGGCTTACAACATCAAATTTCATCAAAATAACAATATTTATAGGTTGCTTATCACACATACATATAGATTGCTTGTCACACGTCAAGCTCTCCAAAACAATAGAACAATAAGCAATTTTCAACTTAAACAAAAATATATACTACAATTAAACTCATATTACTACAATCGAATTCATACAGTAATTCTTTGTAAAATGGATTGAAGCACATATAGAATATATAGGAAATGGAAATGCAAAAGTAGCAGTAGTGGATACAACAGAGATAACAATTCTTTAATTACCAAAATCGCATATATATATATATATATATATATATATATATATGTAAATTCCAAAAGGAATACCTAAGTACAGAAAAGCAAAAGATGAATGTGAAAAACGAAAAGTATCATAAGTGGCCGGAGGGAGTTGTGACCCCCACTCTGCGGTTAAGCAATGCTTTATGCCATGGCGACACTCCCGGAAGCCGATACTTATACATGGAATGGCCTTAATACCATCAATTACCGAACAGCAAAAACCCACAGCAAAAATTCAAAATCACTATTTGGCTGACACACGAAAAAACTATTCAATTCACTCAATGTGCCTACAAATGAACGTGCCGATATAACCCGTTTCAACAAATTCCAAAAATCTTACCAAAACTGTCCGATGTATAAAACTCCAACTTGTAGTCCACTTCACAAATAACCATACTCAATACTCGCGAGTCGTCGCTATTCAATGACAATGTTTCAACTGTTTAAATATTTGCCTTTACATTCAGTTACAGTTAACCCAGTGAATTCTGAAAGTATTTTAATTACAAAACCCATGGACTAACCGTGTTTTACAGCTGTTTTAAACTCTGTATCGTGATGCTTTTGATCATACTCTCTACTATTCAAACGTTTATTTCTAGTTAATTGGTTAATGATAATATTACGAAAAACATTTTTATGTAAATTACTTGACCAAGGTGTAATGAAGTTTATTTTAAATTTAAAATATTTTCTTTTATCAAAAATTCTGAAATGAGTTTTATTATTGTCTTTAACTATACATAAGTCCAAATAATTTAAACTTTCATCTGAATTGCTATGAGTTTCTGTTAGGTTTAAAGTTTGTGGATAAAAACTAAAATCCATTTTGAAATCTGCAATCTACAACACAAAATCACATCATCGACGTATCTCATGTAGACCATTTCATTTAATATATGGGTACCTGTTTCATACTTATCGAGATAGATGTCTGCTAGAACCGAAGAACAACTTCCCCCCATTGGGATATCTTTAATCTGCTTGTAATAGCCTATACCGTTGTATAGTACTGTCTAGAAAAGTACCAGTCTCACCAATGCTGTATACCTAGTCAGCGACATCAATAAATGCAATTTATGTGTATAGTATAATTCTATCACTATGTTAAGCAAATCATTTATATCAATGTTATTGTAAAGATCGCTAAAATCAAAACTCTTATACAACACATTATGCGGTATGCTCTTTAATTTATTAATAGCTTCAAAACTATTTTTAATAAAATAAGATCCCTGCTTCTTAAGTTCTGCAATAACTGGCCTGAGCACCATGAATGCGTACAAGGGCAGCTTAGCCCCATGTTTGCATATTTTACGTATGAGAAATTTTTTCATGTAGCTATCTCAGAATACTTTACATTTGTAAATTATATATATATATATATATATATATATATATATATATATATATATATACATATATATATATATAATATATATATATATTTATATATTTATATATATATATATATACATATATATATATATATATATATATATATATATATAAAATTGTAATTCCAATTCAACCATAAAGAGGAAATTATAATACGTAATGCAGGTCATAATCTCAAAGACAATCAGCAAATTTCAAAGGAGAGGAATGAAAATAGGAAAACAAAAAAAATCAAGCAAAAGAGCTTGCAGGTGGAAGAGCTCTAGGCTTAATAATAGTTCATTTCGAAAAAAATACTTTTTCCAAGTCCATATATCCCTTCAAAATGAACATAAAATTGCTTGTTTCTGAAACACAAGATATATTTTATCTATAAACATGTGTTATATGGACGACAGACATAAAGATTGGAAAAAAATAAAGGAAATATAAATACCTTAAAATACACCTCAAAAGTACAACCATGACGAGCAATATATGACTAGACCAATGTTGCCATACGCAGAAATGAAAAGAAGTGATCTGCTGTTGCCAAAGAGAGTAATAAAAACAGTACTGCGTAAAAGCAATAAAATGATATATTCTACAGTTAAAGCTGCAAAATAAAATATATTATAATGTAATATCAAGAGAATGTAGTAGTATGGCTAAAATAAGATACTAAGGAGAGATTATGAGAATTTTATGCTAATCGAAACTTATTAACTATACCATTTACTATAATATATATATATATATATATATATATATATATATATATATATATATATATATATATATAAACCATGGTAAAATATGTTTTAAAACAAAAGACGGAAGACTAAATTCATATTATTACAGAAGGATACAATACTATCAGCGCACCTTCTAAGCAATTTTCATGTTTCGTATCACAACACGTTTTTTGATTTCCGGAATATAGCTCCAGAATCATTAAAATCCTCTCAGATTATTGTGTTTGTGCATGTCTGGTTTGTGTGTCTGGACATGTCTGGGTTTGTGCATGTCTGGTTTGTGCATGTCTGGGTACTCATTGCTTTTTTTTGTCCATTATCCAAAACAATTTCACTTTAAAAAGCTCTCAAATAATAATATGTGTATAAATAAGTTAAAAATATTTCCTAAAGCAAATTACATATTAATAAAATAAAAAAATATATACACTATATACAACCTATTTTATTAAGGAAGAAGAAAATAATTTTCGCACCACAATTTAGTTATTATTAGTAAATTCATTTATTAATCTATTTAAATATATATATTTTTGAAGATTTTGTATTGTTGTTTCTTAGTGATCTTTAACCTCTTATGAACTAAGTGCTACATGTGTTAATCACTTAGAGGCTCGTAGCGCGGTCCACACTAAAAATATGCACGCAATCATACATCTGTACGCAAGCACATGCAATCGCACATCTGCAAGCCAGCTCACGCACTCTTACGTACATATGTACACAAGATGGATCACCGCAATTAAACTTTAGGTCTACAAAAATATATCTGGCAACGACGATTGGGCTTTCTTTATGAAATTAACAAGTCGGTTTTATGAATTTCTTCAAATAATATGAGGTAACAAGGTAAGAATACTGAAACACAAACACCAGTGCAGAATGAAGAGTATAGAAACCAAAATCAGCTTACTTCATCTGCCATCTAGCGGATGCTTTCGAAGTTAGGTGTTGCCAGTCTGGTTACGGAGATTTACCATAATCAGAAAAGTTATACTACTGACTTTAGTGGGCCGTTGTGCCATGTACAGTGCGCGAAAAAAATATAAGGACATGGGAAAACACGTCAAATCTAGAAATTGTTTAGACGGAAGTGTATGCAAATTTCTTAAGTAAAAATATTGATTTAAATAAGTTATTTTTCATGTAAATTAGTTAAATTTTCCAAAAATAAATATGTATAAATTTACTTTATAAATTTTAAACCCATATGATCTTGGAAAAAAGTATAAGGACAACTCTATTTTCATCTAAAATTATAGTAAAATTTGCATATTTGAAAGCAGAAAATGACCATTTCGAATCTAAAGACTGGGTTTATAAACAAAATTCACACTTGCCTCATTTTTTTACGATTTTTGTACGATGCCAAAAGGAATTCATTTGTCTGACTTTGAAAAGATGAAAATTCTTGTTTTGTGGATTGAGTGGGCATGACATTTCGAAAAAAATTAAAAGATCTAAAATTGTAGTTCAAAATTTTCTAAAAGAACCTGGAATGTATGGAATGAAAAAACGAACTGGAAGACCAGAAATTCTAACGCATCGACAGAAAAGAATGGTTGTAAGAAGAGCTTGCGAGAAAAAAGAAACTGCAAATGAAGTTAGAAGAAATTTGGACTTACCATGTTCCTCACGAACAGTTCAAAATGTTTTGAATAAACATCCGAATATTTGGTATGGAAAGTTAATGTCACGTTAGCCTCTTAAAAAAAAACATAAGGAACGAAGACAGGAATTAAAAAAAATACATTTCTCTCTGTTCAAAATGGATTCATGTAATCTTTTCGGACGAAAGGAAGTTCAATCTTGATGGGCCAGATGATTTTCGCTATTTTTGGTATAATCTGCGTAAAACCAAACAAGTTTTTTCCAAACGTCAATACTGTAGGGGCACAGTAATGATTTGGGGCGCTTTTGCAGCGAACGGAACCACGCCTATAGTCTTTATCAACTACAAAATGAACTCTGACAAATATGTTTGTTAGACGAATATTTGTTATCTGAGGCCCCACTAATTACTTCAAGAGGTTATAATTTCCAACATGATAACGTTTCCATACACGTTTCTAAGATTTACTTGATCGGCCGGCGATCTCAATCCAATAGAAAATTGATGGGGCCTTCTAACCCGAGAAGTTTATAAAAATGGCACACAATATCTGTGTAAACAGGTCCTTGTGTTAGCCATCATTGAATAAAATTTCCATAGACACTTTAAAAGAACTTCCAGCATCGATGACCTCTCGGCTTATTCAAGTAATTGAAAATAAAAGGTTGTTTCCTTGACTATTAAGAGAAATGTTAAGTAATTTAGAACATGTCTTTATACTTTTTTCTATATTTTCTTTAGTGATAATCTTTATAAGGTCAACTTTTGTAAAGTTCATATTTTTGTTTTATGTTTTGTAAATGTTATTGTATAATTTCATATTGGAGGTCAGAAATATCAGAATTTCATTTTAATAAAGTGAAAATAAAGTATATTTTCAGTCAATTATATGTTGTCCTTATACTTTTTTCGCGCACTGTAGCAACAGGGGGATACTCTAACTCAACCTTTTAATAAAACATTTAAATGGTTCATTTATCTACCATAACATGTTTCAGTAAACATAACATATAAAACTAAATTTTCAATCAATCCTCGAAAATTCATTTGTCAATGTACTTGATCCAGCAATTGAACTGCACTGGTAAAGACAGTTCACAAAAAGTTAGGCAGAGACGAAAATGGTCGTGCGTGATTTCAAAACATAAACATTCCTGCGACATTCGCTACGTTTCAAAAATCCGTTATGTACTGAAATAATGATTGGGGGAGAGGGATACCATGTGAAATTTCTTCATTTTAAAAACACACAAGGAAAAAGTTTCTGAAAATGCACATTATATATATATATATATATATATATATATATATATATATATATATATATATATATACAATATATATATATATATATATATATATATATATACATATATATAAATAATAGTAATAGTTTGAAAGTCCAATGATGGAATAGAGAGAAGTTGCAACTCAAAAATTCCAACTTAATATAAAACCTACAAAATAAAAAAAAGTATTAAATAGCGAATCTTCAATCAAATGGGAAAAAATGCAAATTTCGAGTCATCCAGCTAAAGATAATTAACAAATATCAACGATATAGAATCGGTAATAGAAAAATAAATAAAATAATCCAAGCGTTAATGCCATACACGTGGACACAGACTTAACTTAAATAACCGAATTGTTCATTTCGACAAAACTCTTCGTCGGGAAAAAGTATTTTCTCAAAATGAACACAAATATACATGTTTCTGAAGAAATAGATAGATTATATCTATAAACTATTTCTACTTGGACAACACACATAAAGATGGAAAAATAAAGGAAACAAGAATACCAGGGAAAAACTCGAATATGCCCGAACCATTGGAACCCAGAATGAAGAAACCAGTGTTGTCATTCGTAAAGGATAAAAGAAAAGATCTACTATTGCCAATCGTAAGAAAAAAATAACAGTAATGTGGAAAGGCATTGAAAGGTAATCTTATATAGTAAGAACTACAACATAGCGGGGCTTATAACAGTAAGGCTAATGTTTAAGTGGATATAAATATAATATTAAGTATTATTAATACAAAAGAATGTTGATGTCTGGCTAATATATGATACTAAGAAGAGAATGCATGAAAATTCAGCTAATCTAATCTTTTAATTATACCATTTACTAAATAAGCTGTATATATACATATATATATATATATATATATATATATATATATATATATATATATATATAAATATATATATCTTAAATAATAAAAGGCAATGTCTGTGTGTCCGTGTGTCTGTGTGTCTGTGTGTCTTATACACTATAAGTTTCGCGACCGCGTGTCAGAGAGCTACGAAATTTGGCAATCGGAGACCCGGGGGGGAGGGAAGGGGACACGTGAAAACCGATTTTTAAAATTTTAATTATTTTTTTTTTATTTAATGTTTTATGCGATTTCGACCGTTTTTTGCCATTTTTGCCCTTTTTTTCCCACGATCCGGACATCGTAGGAAAAAACAAATCACACCATCGGAAAGAGCTGACAATTGCGAGTAAAAATATATCAATTTCAAATCTGAATTTCGATTTCTAATATTTTTTAAAGATTTTAAAACAAAAGTCACTTTTTGCTCAAGAAAAGTATTTTTGGTTTTTAAATTCTCGCATAGTAAAAAGTACTCATAATTTCGACTAATAATTTACATTTTTAGAAAGGTCAAACATCTGGCATTCTTACAAGACCAATCTGGTCAGGAAATATTCCGTATTGCCCACAGGATCGGGATTTTAAAAGTTTCCGAATTTAAATTTCTCGGCGTGCCGCTTCTTAACCGGCGTTTCTCCCCCGCAGAAGGAGGGAAGGTGGTGGGTGGGGACGTCAAGGTGGAGGTGACGTCACGGTTCTGAATAGAGCTCCTTTAATCCATATAAATTATTATATTTATATTTTAAATGATGGAACGATATGGATTTTTTAAATGTATATTTTAACTTTTGGATATTTTAAATGATGGAACAATGAAACAATGGAATGAGGATGATGGAATTAAGCATATGGTCATTTTAAATTGCAAATTAGCACGCGGGAAGTTAGCGGTAGGCCCGGGTTCGATTCCCGCCACTGCCAAAACTGCCGCTGTGTTTATGTGGAATACGATCACGTTAAATATGTGGGTCCGTAAGTCCTTCCGAGAGGTTGGTGGTAGGGGAAGGAGGATACGGCCCCTGTGGATGCCTCCCCCACTGGGTTCCCGTCTAAATTGGGTGAATATATAGAAAGTTATGGAGATTGTCGCGGAGGGCGCGGCAGCCCAGTGGTTAGCGCGCGGGAATTGCACTCAGTAGGCCCGGATTCGATTCCCGCCACTGCCAAAACTTACGCCACGTTCACGCAAAGTACGATCACGTTAAACATGTGGGTTCGTGAGTCCTTCCGAGAGGTTGGTGGTAGGGGAAGGAGGGTACGGTCTAAATTGGGTGAATAAAAAGAAAGTTATGGAGATTGTCGCGGAGGGCGAAGTAGCCCAGTGGTTAGCGCGCGGGAATTGCACGCGGTAGGTCCGGGTTCGATTTCCGCCACTGACACGGAGTACGATCACGTTAAACATATGTGTCCGTATGTTTTTCCGAGAGGTTGGTGGTAGGGGAAGGAGGGTACGTTCCCTGTGGATGCCGCCCCCACTGGGTTCCGGTCTAAATTGGGTGGCACATCCTGGCCGTCCAACCAGTTACCTTACACCTTTCTGGTAGGTCGCGCCAACGAGTTTGCCACGGTTGGAATTTGCCACGATCAGCATTTTCAAGGGTTGGGAACAGGCTGGTCGCCAAAGGCGGCTAGTATATATATATATATATATATATATATATATATATATATATATATATATATATATATATAAGTACATTATATACATACTTTTATTTTTTCTGATAATCTACATTTTAGGGAAATAGCCTGAAGCCACGCTATAAGTATTATAAAAATCGAAAGTAAACTTCTCTCCTGCTAAAGTTCGTTTGTCATTTGTTTGAAAAATTTCTAAAATATTAATAGATATATTTAATTATCTTTAAAGGAGCAAGTCGTACAGATATTTTGTAGACATAGTTAATATCATCAAAACACATATTGTTTTTTCTGTTGAAATAGGCAATGAACGCTGACTGAAATTATCTTTTCAGTTTTCTGAGACACTAAGAACGATTTAAAAAAATCAATATATTTATTTGATTTTTTCTGAAAAATAGCAATCACACTAAAATATGGTACGTGGTTAATATGCTAAAATCATAGTATATTTGATTTAAAGCAATCCAACAAATTTAGAGTATTTTAAAATCCAGAAATTATTTGCAAATTCATGAAAAGATTCAGGTAGTTTTAACTTTTGTTGCAATATGCTTAATTCGATATTTACATTACAAAAAATCTCAGGCACTTTGATGGAAAATAAGTTATTTCCTATAATTTTACATATGTTCTCTGAATCGTAGTCAATACCATAGAAGTGCAAAGATTCAGCTCTCTAGGACACCTGGAGGTTTCTGGAAAGTCTAGAAAGACCAAATTAAGATAAATAATTATATATATGTGATTTAGCATTATTATATATTGTATATTTTTGTTGTGGTTATGCCTTTCACAGTTTAAGCTTTTCTTAACTTAAATAATAATATTGTTCGTTGACACTGCAATATTTGACATGCAAGATTTATGTTAAAATTTCTTTAAAATCTTGAATGCATCCACATCCATGATCACTAATTAGTAAATTTTATATTGAGATCTCATATTCATGGTGTGTGTGAATTATGAAAAAAATAGTCGAATAGGGAATTGAGATCCGTAGATTCAAAATTAATTTGAATTTTCAAGCAGATATAAAATTGAATTGTTACCTACAGGGACATACGACCAGCGGATAACAATATTAATTAACTATTTAATTTTCAATATGTTTAAGAGTTTTATATTACAAATTTATACAATAGGTACAGGAGTGTTCCGGCTCTAGCCTGAAAAATGCAAGGAGATTTAAGGATTAGAAATTAGAATATTATTTGCAACAAAATCGGAATAATGGATAACAAGATTACAATAAATATTATAGAATGTACTTGTGGCAATATAAGAAATCTATAAGTTACACTTTTAATTATTAAATTCATTATTTTTAATCACATTAACATTGCCGTAAATTCATATAGAGGAATTAACATTAAACGTACATTGCTTGTTGTTGTGCCGCAATAAACCCTCCAATTATTTTTACCTTTTGTGAAAATTCTGAAAAGAATTATTAATTAATATAAAAAGATTATATTATTATTTAATATTTATTATACTATTTAAACATAAACAATATCATTTATTAACAACATCAATTTATCAATAACATCAATTTTCATTAATTACTTTAGCGACGGGACATATGCGACCAGAATTATTAGATTTACGATAGTGTCTAGGACCTGTGATAATCTGAGCACATACCTTCCAGTTCAGTCTTGGGCTTATCATCTCTCAAAGACTTGCATCAGTCTTAGTGCTGAAAGTACCGCCATAACTCTGTGGTGTGTGGCTCCTACTCGTACTTTTAATGCACTCGCCATTTGATCTACCTCCATTAATTTGGAACCTCTACGGGACTCTACAAATCTGTTGGGTTTTTTTTATGCTTCTCTACCCGTGCATCTTCAGTCAAAATCGTGATCGTTTCACTTTTCATGTCTGATCTCCATCTCTGCTTCTCGTTGTCTACATCTGATTTCGTCTACACTTGAACTATTTTTCTTTCGTCTGCTCCAAGCTGTGGTTCCCCCGGCGCGGGGGGGGGGGTGGTTAGCTCTGCCCTTCATCCCCTTGGCGCTCATTGGTTCTTCTTAACCCAATGGCATCATTTCACATTTAGCAAAGCCCCTCTCAGCCTCTCTGGTCTGGCACCCCTAAATTTATAGTCCTTTTGACCTTAAAGTTTACGTTGTCATAAACCCGGGTGCCAGCCAGACTACAGCTTTGTTAGCCGTTCTGGGCATCGTAAATACTACAAATAAAAGTGTCTCATGTGAGAACATATTCTGGTCTCACAGTACTTGTTACTGTTTTTTGTTACAAAGTTATTCCCCAGAAATTGTTATTTATACGAATATCAGACTTACGCGGAACATGATTATATTGAGTATGATTATGCATTTAAATTTTATGTTGCAAAAATAGGAATCGACAGTGTTCCAGAGCCAGACATAATATACATGTAAATTAGGAATTCAATTTTTAGTAAACAGAGATTCGATTTTCTGACAAAAAGAGATTACATTAAAAGTTGCAAATATATATATATATATATATATATATATATATATATATATATATATATATATATATATATATATATATATATATATATATATATATATATATATATATATATATATATATATATATATATATATATATATATACACTCACATCTGAAAACGCAACACCATGAAGAAGTTGATGTATCCTTATGAAATGTACAGAGAATATAATTGTAACATAGAGATGTGCAAATGATAAAAATATCATACCTGTAAAATGAAAGCATGAAACTTCATTGACATTAGATCAATATTGAATAGGCCATCGCGAGTGACTATGCAGGATTAAGTACGACGAGGCATACCGTCAATGAGATTGTCGATGGTGTGCTGAGGGATGGTATTCCACACAGCATGTAATTGTGCTTGTAACTGAACATGGTTTGCTCGAATTGGGAGTTCTCGTAATCGGCGACGCATGATGTCCCAGATATGCTCAATTGGCGACAAATCCGGAGAATAGGCTGGGAAAGGCAGGATATCAAAACCTTGTAGACTATTCATAGTTACCCGTGCAGTATGTGTCCTGGCACTATTCTGTTGAAAAAGCAAGTCAGGCCTGGTTGACAGATATGGCTGTACCACAGGTCTCACAATGTCAGAGACGTATCGTTGCGCTGTGATACTGCCAGAAACGTGGACTAAAGGTGCTCGTCCACCAAATATTATGCCGCCCCGTACCATGGTACCACTTAGGGGGCTGTGTGGCAACTGATAGAAAAATCTTCCTGGTGGCTTTGTTGAAAGCTCCACCATATGCAAGTACGGCCATCTGGCAAGCCGAAACAGAATCGTAAGTCATCCGTGAACAGAATGTTTCTCTATTCTGTCGACCAATTGCGTCTCATTTAACACCACTGGAGGCGACGTAACTGGTGAAGTCGTTGAAACGGTAGCTGTCGAAAAGGTCGTCTACCTCGAAGTCCTACGTCATGCAAACGGTTTCGAATTGTTTGCGTCGAAACTACGTTACCTGTAGTACGGGATACCACTGTCTTATCGTCGTGTCGTTTTGTTGTCTCTCACGAACCGTAACATACACCATTGAACTGTGCTCACATCACGACCTAATAGTTCAGCGACCCTTCGAAGGCTCATTCTATCCTCACCTAAAACCATGATTGTTGTCGTTGTTTCTTATCCCACTTGACCGACAGCAACATCAGATCAAGTCCATGAACCCGTGAGTCTTCAAACGATTAAGAACTACTCCAGGACTGGAGTACAGCATAAAACATCATGAAACAATGATATGTTGCCGTTCCGTCGACGGCAATTGAACATATGCGGTACTTCGACGGTATACTGTGATGATTTTTACAACCAGAAATCAATGTTGATAAAATTTAGCTGTGATATCGCTTCTCCTTGATCTGACGCTTTTATGCTGCTCGGCATTATATATATATATATATATATAAATATATATATATATATATATATATATATATATATATATATATATATATATGCATATATATATATTTATATATATATATATGTATATATATATATATATATTTTTATATATATATATATATATATATATATATATATATATATATATATATATATATATATATATATATATATATATATATATATTTATATATATTTATATATATATATATATATATATATATATTTTTATATATTTATATATATATATATATATATATATATATTTATATATATATAGTGTGTGTCTATGTATGAGAGAAAATGTCAATTGATATGCACTTCTGATATTAAAATTAAGCGAATTTATTATTATTCAATTTTTTAAATGTTCCTAATAATGAAATTAAATATTAATTTGTTCAGTATAATATATACAATCCTCCCATCGATTGGATCAACAGTTTTTTCCTCCTTTTTCCTTTTAAGCATCTAAAAAATACTAAAGAATAGAATTTGCGATCCCGCTGTTGCCAGATCCGGCTGAAAAGTTATTGAGCTGTCAACATATTTTTTTCAGTTTATGGACCCTATTTGTTTCCTTGATCGATGTGAATATTAGTTACCCGTTTGGAAATTGGAAATCTATAAAGTAGAATAGAATATTGATATTTTTTTCTTCTTTGTATTATTTATTTGTGTTATTATTTAATGTTTATGACTGCGCATAATTTGTTTTAATATCTTAAGTGTTTTCATGAACAAACAAATTTATGAAAAAGAACAATTTCTTAGGAATGTGCATATTTTATTCTGTTTAAATAAGTGAATTTACTCAATAATTCAAACCGATAAGAAAAATGGTGAGGAATTTTGAGTAATTCCGCGACATGTTAAAAACTTGAATAAATCTTGGGTGGCATTTAAATAAATCGGCTATATAATTCTAACCATGAAATCAATCTTTTTATGCAAACTTGAATTGTAGGAATTCTACAACATGTATAACAGTTGATTTTCTAGATTTGTGCTCCCACTGTTGATAAGAGCAACCATGGAAAGATTTAGCACTTATTGTGGACTCTTCAACATGGAATTGCGATGACAGGAAAAAAACAAAATTACTAGAGTGTGTGGCAACTCAACTTTTTTATACCAGAATTCATTTTTATATAGGAATTTCTTCCTTAAGAAACATTTAGGAAAATTGGTATTGTGAGTCAAAATGATTACAATTATTAGCGTATTATCCTTCACGTTCAAGGGCCTGATAAAATCTTTCGATAATGTACCCCCCGGCTGTGGGTGGGGATAATGACGTCATGAACAAAACATTTTTTATTGCTGCTATTTTTCATAACAATAATTGAAATTATCAAGTATCGTGATTACTGGGGGGAAAAATAAACTCTTTTATGCAAGGTTATATCAAATATTTTCCTACGTTGCAATGTTAAAAAAATATAATATTTCGAAGTTTCGCTCGACTTAAAAAAAATCCCATTTAGTTCCAAACTTTTTGATAACAAAGCTGAATTTAACGTTTCGTAAAAATCCATTAATATTTGTGGCCACTATTGTGTACACAAGGAATCGGCCACAGACATACTGACAGACAGGAAAACAGACAGATGGACAGGTGGATATAACTCCGAAAATAATTAAAATGTGTTCAGGGGGTCTTTAAACATATATTGGCATCAAAATCTCGATTTCGAAAATTTTCACGAAAACAATACTTTACACTATATTTAAAAATATAGGAAAGTAAAAATTATTATGCCTGAAATTCTTGCTATTCTTACATTTTGCTATTATGGTCAAACGATTTTAGGGTTCTTATAATACGCAGTCTCTCTAATCATCGCAAGTTGTACTGTTGCCTTAATTATAAAAATCTTATGTAGAGAGCACATGACTTTCCCTATATGTATAATTCTGTGAATATACTACTTTTACAGTAAAAAGATAGGTTATTCTTATAGTAGATACTTATATTATTTCCAAGATATTGAATTTTCATCAATTAGTCGTCATTTTCATAGATTTAGCGCCATGTTTATCCATTTAGCGAGCTTTTCGATAATTTGGCAACATTAAGAAAAGTTGCCAAGTTAGCGACATTCCTCCAAATTCATCACCAAAATCTCGGTTCGAATGCAAAAGTATTACTCAAATTACCTTTTCTCATGAATGGAACGAGTTAGAACCATGAGACTGATGTCACCAAATTTATGGCATGATATTACAAGATATGAGAAGTATATGAAAAGTAAACATGTTTATCAACAGTAAATAATCTTTTTTAATTTATGGGATGTTTTTATAAATTTATTTAAAAAATGGGCAATATCTCGAGAACGGTTCGTGCTAGCATTCTAAAGTTTATGTCAATCGTTTTCCAAGAAACAATTACATAAGACATATATATCTATTTGCTTAACTTTATTGAAGGTTTTGTTTTTTTGAAGATTTTTTCAAAATTTCATTCGAAAATTTAGGGGGGGGGGTCTGAACATTCGATTACTTTTAGAAACAATATGCTTCCAGTATTCACGGATTGTGATTTTTGTACCAAATGTCATTTGAATCACTCCATTCGTTCGTGAGATACCGTCTCCACAGTCTCACTGACACACACACATCACTTCCAAAATGTTCGATTCGTGATCAGGGATGCTTGGAACGTGCTCTCCCGTCGAAAACTAGAATTTGAATTTTCGACCCAGTCAAAACGCTGTCCTTATACATTATTGTATATAAGGAAAGTAATAAATGTATCAAGTTATATTTAAATAATTTCCTTCAATCGGCTGATATCACACACTCTACAGGAGATACATTTTCTAATACTCAAAGGACGATATGTGATAGCTGCTGTACGTTTTAGATAAAAAATACGTGCTGTGGGTTAGCCAGTTTTCTCCATTTTAAATTAAGAAAAACGTGATGTGGGCAGCACATGACTTTCCCTGCAGATTCACATTCATTTTTATATTTTTTATTTCATGATGCATTCGATTTTTACTTCCAGAAAATAATATGAATACTTTTCTGACATTATATATCTAATTTGCAGTTTTAATGCATGTTCGTTTTATTTTGCAACTTAATGCATTTAAAAACCTTCAGCCCTTCAAAATTCCTATACATTAAAATATCTCGAGTCAGACGTATTAGCTATGATGTCAAAAATTATATGAAAAACAAGCACTTTATTAATATATTTCAGCAATTTTAATCACTTATTTAACATTTTCACGATCATTGCACGCCATGTCGCAAAAAAAGAAAATAGGATAGGTTATACTTTTCTGAATCATGCTAAGATCTAATCAGTATCAGAATAACGCAGAACGGACTTTAATTAATATATTTTAAGAAATTTCAAGAAATAGTTTTTAACTGCAGTGAGAAATGTCCTTCAGTTAACAACAAATATGTGAAAAGCTTAAATATCTCGACAGCGATCCATGTGATGTGGTTTTCAGCATGCTTTAATTCTATTTGTTGTCATGAATTACACATAAAACAAGCATTAAAATGAAACTTTAGAGCATATGTAGTTTTTTATTTTAGAAATTGAAATTTTGCTGGTCATTTCACAAAAAAAAAATGAAAATAAAATGCATGTTTTCTTTTACCGAATCTTACCAAAATCAAATCAATACCAAACTTACTTATATATGAAGTGTTGTGAATTTTGGTCAATTAGTTTGTGGCGGTTGAGTATCACCTGTCCCGAGCTAGAACCGAACTCGGGACCTAGTGCTTACAAGACATACATTATAATCACTGAGCAAAAGCTAGCTTCGGCTCCGTTCTTATAATTCGGGTACAGGTTCCAAGCATCTTTGATCAGATGTCTTTGCTGCCGCAAGTTTTTAAGCTAGAGTAGATACATACTTTGCACAGGCAGACACACACACACACACATACACACATACGTCATGCAAAATATAGCATGTTTGTGTTCTAGAGGTCCCAAAACGTGTAAATCAGTCGAAAATGTAGAATTTTATACTTGTTTTAATAGATCTCGAGTATCATTTATAAATGAATACAAACATATATTTAATAGTTTAATATTGTAAAATATTTTTTTTCCAGAAATTCTTTTTCTCTCTTCCCGAGCGAATGTTTGTTTCACTTTGCTTATATTCACTCGAAATATCTACAATCACATGTGAGTACATAAACACTAAACGTTAAAAATGATCTATCAGAAATCTAGTTTCTCAATCAACAATCTGTCTTTTGAAAATTCTCATAGTTTTTGCATATTCATTTTGCAAAATATTCAAAATTTTCTGTTTTTAAAGATTGCATTGCTTATATTTTAAAAACTAAAAGCTATTAACTATAAGTGAGTAATTTGTAGTTCTTTGAAATCCTTACAAGGATATATAATTGAATTTAGATCAGATATTCTTAGTTTTTGGAAAAATGATTAAAATTTTGAAATTTTAATGTTTTGAATAGGTATTAATTTTAATTTTGATATTTTAGCAAGCTATGAATAGTAAATCAGGAATTTGTTGAGCTCTAAAATGATATATATGTGAGTTTTATTTTAAAAGACTTTATTACCTCTAAATAATTTTATCTCTACCGTAATTTAATACTGCCGATTTTTATTAATTTGAGGCATAAGAAACAAAAACATCTGATGTGGGCAGCACATTACTTTTCCTACAGGCTCAAATGCACCTTCAGTTTATTTTTTTAATAATTCATTAAATTGTAATTGCCACAAAATAACACGTGTAATTACAATACCCGACATAGAAAAGACAACACCATGAAACTTTGGTCATATAATTATACAGATTCCAAGGCAAACGCGGCTGGTCGATGTGTACAAATGATCTGAAATGCAAGTAGGTCACGTGATTAGAGCGCGGGCTAAAAAGGATGGAAACGGCAGATGAGCAAACAGTTACTGTGTGTCGCGTACGGAAACGAATTTTTCGAGCTGTTTTTCGTTTCAAAAGACATGTGTTGTTGAAGAGATATCTGCCCTCAGCATTTGGATTTTCATGAAAGGGGATTCATTTTAGGCCTTCGTATGGCTGGGTCGTACCGGCGTATCGCCAATAAAACACGCATAGATGTGTCCGCTGTGCAAAGGATTTGGAGAAGATGGATTGAAGAAGTGCATGTGAATCGTGGCAGTGGTACAGGTCCATCCAGTCGCACGCCAACACGCGTTGCTCGACGCATTCAAAGGCAAGCGGTGGCGGCACCACAATCGACGACTGTCGATATTCTGCAGAATTTACAGGGTACATTGTATGTTCCAATATTAGCAAGAACACTTTCTCGACAATTAGTTTAAAGCGGTATGCCCACAAACCGTTCTTTACGAAGACTGCCATTAAAGACTAGACACCGACGTTACAGATTGCAATGGTGTTGGGTCCGAGTCTCTTGGACGACTGAATGGGATAGGGTAGTTTTCAGCGACGAGTCTCGGTTCTGTTTGTAGAATGATAGTCGTCGCATGAAAATCTGAAGGTGACGTGGAAACAGATTCAATCCTGCTACGAGTGTTGAACGCCATATTGTCGACAACACAGCATCATGGTTCGGGGTGCCATTGACTTCGATAGTGTCACCTCTGGTTTGTATCAGAGGCACAATGATGGCACGACGATATGTGGATGACATGCTACGGCTGGTCGCACTGCCCTAAATTCAGATGTTGCAAATTGCTGTTTTCCAGCAAGATAACGCGCGATCGCATACGGCAAACATCAGCAGGGAAGCCTTGGAAGGTATCCATGTGATTCCTTGGCCTCCGATGTCTCCAGTTCTCTCACCCCTGGAGCATGTATGGGGTGTGATTGGTCGTGATTTGACCGCCCTGAACCACCTCAAACAGAGGACGACCTGTGGAGGATGAAGACATATGGCTATTCATCCCCCAGGAAACTATCCGCACTTTCATTGCATATGTTCCTCGAAAGGTTGCTGATTGTATCGCCACAAGAGGTGGTCCTTCTGCTTACTGATCACCCTGTCTATGTCATTACTGTATTGCATTATCATTCTGTAATTAACATTAGTTATTTAAATATTGCATCTCTCTCTGTGTGTCCTTTATCCCTCTATTCGCTCTTTCATGCTGTTGCATTTTCTGTGTAGGGTAGTGTATATAAAATTACACTCAATGTATATTTTTAATTCACTTTTCGTTTTCACTTGGTAACTAGAGGTATTTCTAAAGGCGATGTAGCAAAAATGAAATAAAACTAAAATGTCTTAAGATCGGTTAATCCTAGAGCAATGAGTTGATCTTATTATTTTAATCAATAAAAAGTGCGTATAAAACAAGCATTTAATTGATACATTTGAGAAAACATATTCTTTTATTTAGATTTTGACAATTTTTGGGGGCCATTTCGCCAAAAATATAGGTTCTTTTTTCCCGAATCGTACTAATATCTAATCAGTTCTAAAATACCCTACAACTGACTTACCTATAAAATTTTATGAAATTTGGACTCTTAAATTTTGAGTTAGAGTGGATACATACATTGCACACACAGACACAAATACACACACAGATACACACACACAGACACATACCATTTTAAAAATAGCTTTTTCGTTTTCGAGAGGTCCCAAAACGTGTAGATCCGTCGAAATGTCGAGCTGCGATTTTCGACATAATTCCAATACTTTCCCTATACATTACAATGTATTGCAGGGAAAGTAAAAACGGTGGTGGGTCATTAAGTGGTGTTTTGCTTCTGACCTGATCTTGATCTGTGCTCTATTGCCTTCCTCGTATTGATAAGAAAGTCCACGTGTTTTCAAAGCGATTATTGGCGTACTACATTTTATTTGCGCAGCGTTTTACGTTGCCATGATTTTATTTTTTGCTTGTATACAAAGCCAACATCTCTTTATTAATAAAACTGTACTTACTTTTTATTCATTTAAAAAGGGGGATTTTTTAGAGCTGCGTCTTGTCGTTAAGACATGCGCGGAACATGCATGAATTCTTTTTTTCTGAAATTACACAGTCAAAAATGAGAAAAAAATTATTTTGTTTGATTACATTTGTGTCAAAAATAAAAATTAAGTTTTCGATTTTTGGCATCAAAGAAATGCCTTCGAGAGCCCGACAATTCAAAAAATGCAACATTTGGAAAAATGCACTTACGGTAACTTAAATCTAAATATGTCAGGCATAAATAAAACATGCCACACTTCAGATTGATAGAGGAAAACAAGAACTTTACCTTACTTCAATTTGAGAAAAAAAAAGGTATTTGATAAAAATGCTGACAACGATCAGTCAAATATAAAAGGCGAATCATATTTTACTTTTTCCTCCCTGCTTTTTTATTTCAAAGAAATGGCTTCTAGAACTAAAAATGATACTTTTCGCCATCTTCAAAGTTTTCCGTTTCTTGTGTCATTACTTTCTAACGTCTGTATTTTTTGTTCCCGAATTTTAAAGATTTAGCAAAAAAAATCTATTTTCAATCGAGTTCATTTATTTAAAAACAAAAATGATTGATTAATTTAATATATCAAATTTTTAAATTAGCGGATTTTGCTCCTGCCAAAAATGTCGACCGATGATGCTAGGAATCAGTACCAGAATTATAGATTCGAACTTTTGCACTATTCCCATAATGTCGGTTTTGTGAGCTCTAGGTCCCGAGTTAGAACCTGTCTCGAGTCTAAACAACATCCATCCTACAATGGTGAACTGGGCGATTAATGCATGAAACAAACACTAGATGGCACCACGAAAACCAACAGGCACCGATCACTCCTCTCTCCTAGATAACGACTGACATCACGCAGTTTCACGGTTAAGGTACGACACGCTTCATCAGCTTCGGGCTCGGTAGCCCGGTGGTTTGCGCGCTGAATTTGCACGCTGCCACAACTGCCGCCGTGTTCATGCGGAGTATGATCACGTTAAACATGTGGGTCCGTAAGTCCTTAAACATGTGGGTCCGAGAGGTTGGTGGTAGGGGAAGGAGGGTACGGTCCCTGTGGATGTCTCCCCCACTGGGTTCCGGTCTAAATTGGGTGGCACTTCCCGGCCGTCCAATCGGTTACCTTACACCTTTCTGGTAGGTCGGACAGTCTGGGTCTCAACAACAACAACGCTTCATCAGCTGTTAGCGTCCGGCTGTGTCTGCGCTGGGATCATGGTGGGCTCGATGGGTGACCCCTTGTAATTTCTCACAGACCGACTGAGTACATCTCCAGGGGAAAGTGTGTGTAGTAGCAGCCGACATTACTCCTGCCATAAACATCGATTAAAGATGCTAGGAATTAGTACTCGAATTATAAATTTGGATCCAATGCTAGCTTTTGGCCTAATCTTATAATGTCGGTCTTATAAGATCTTGGTCCAGAGTTCGAAACTGGTTCGAGTCCAAACAACATTAATTTCTACAATGATATTCCTCTATAAAAAATAAATCCTGAAAGTTTTTAACACTACATTACAAGAAAACGTACAGTTCTAAGATTTTACATATGGACTGTTACGAACTTATACTCTAGAATCGTGGGTGTATACGCAGGATACATAGACGAATCCAAGTTCCCGGATACGTTACGTTTATTCACAAGCACGCAGTAAACATGAACAATATTAACAGCAATCAGCACTTAAATGCTCCACTAATTTCACGAAATAATTGATATTATTCACAGAAAGTTGACGAAAGTATTTCACAAAACAGCCGCTATTATACTCAAAACATTGACAAAAAATCACAGTGCAATGTAGCTCTTGTCAAGTCCATTCGTTAAAGCCACTCCAACGGAGGGATGGGTTTATTTATAGTCTTTCTATAGAAACGTCTGGGAATTTCTCAATATATTCTAGATTAATCGTTATTTCGAAGTTTCTCGAACAATCGGGAAGTCGCCAAATTTTTGATAATCGACAAATTTGGCAACCTTTCTTCTTACTAGGAAACCCTGAGCTCACATCGCCCTTGCATTATACTGACGCCATAGACTGTGTTTCCTTCCCCTGCCCTTCGAGACAGACGAAAGAGGCGGTGCCAAAGAGAATATTGTGCGTTCGCAGCAATACTAATATAAGCCCGTAGATAAGAAATACTGGCTTAAAATTGTAATGTGAGCCTCAGTTTAGTAAATATTATATGAAATATTAGTGAATAA
Organism: Amaurobius ferox; assembly: GCA_951213105.1. Classification (NCBI taxonomy): domain Eukaryota; kingdom Metazoa; phylum Arthropoda; class Arachnida; order Araneae; family Amaurobiidae; genus Amaurobius; species Amaurobius ferox. The sequence continues at coordinate 62,656,278 of OX578146.1, forward strand.
AAAATAGCACTGTTACTATTGGCAGATGGGCCGAGCCCACTTCCAACTTCCTGCGATTATTTCTGGCTGAAAAGTTACAGAGACGGCCGTGGGCAATTCTACTTTTCTTGAAAATGTGCCCGCTGTTGGATGGCATTCAGATGCAAACTTCTGAATGCAAATACACCAGATCTCACAGCTGATTCTCGAAAACTAGTAAAGGCTTGTAACAACAACCAGCTGTGCGTGAGCGCACACACGACTATGCCACGACAGCTGCATTTTTATAAAATCTCTTTACTGCGATAACTTTTTTGCAGTAGCTCTCGACCATGTAGAAAGTGCACCCGCCGTTGCTAGGAATTTAAAGGAATGATTAATTGAATTCAATTTTCAAAAGATGTAGTCGTCTGTAGCGCGAGCACATGCGCGACTGGGCCCGCTATGCTGTCTTAGTACGTCCTAAATATATGTCAAACACTTCCTAGTCTCTGAGTTCGTATATAATAGGCCTTGAGTCCGACGCAGGGCACATGGAATGCTATGCACTAATACGATTGCGTATTAAGTTCTAAATACGCATCTTCTCCGCGCTGCCGTAATACGCCTTAACTTGGATAAATTCATTGATTTTAGATATTTATTTATTTATTTATTTCAAAAATGCATGCTACAGGAATCAAATCCCAGTGACAGCAGTCAAAACAATACACAGCAGAAATCCGCAGAGGGTAGTTACAAACACGAACAATACAGATAGAGACAGAATAAAAACACCAACAGCAAATAAGCATTAGTAAGTTAATAAAAACAGTAAAACACACAAGAATTACAATAAATGATTTTTTAGTAGTTAATGAAGAAAAAAAATATAGAAATCACTATAGCGTTATTTATATATATATATATATATATATATACACAAAAATAACGCTTCGGCAAACTTTATTCATTGAATATTTCAGAAACGAAGCTGAAATTTTCAAGAACGCCTGCAATTGTGGTTTGTCTTATCAATATGACTAAATTAACAAGAAAGTTGATGAAAATATTGAGCAAAGGTTGCAGAATGTTTTTAACAGTGTGTGTAAGATGTTACTTATCATTATAATCCTTAATTAAAACAATTCATAATGGCACAATTACAAAAGTTAAAACATTATTAAATTATAAAAGATTAAGTAAGTGATTACGCGAGAACCTTGAAATCAATCTATTGAATTTTCTATCCATCTTAATCAATCTATCTAAAATCAAGCAATAGATTTTGTTTTAAAAACTGCTTATTGTATGCCGATGATTTGAAAATTGTATGTCCGATATTTGGTGCTGATTCCTGTATTAATGTTCAATCCGAGTTGAGTCCTTTCTAACTGGTGTGTCATATATCATCTTGATCTCAACATTGATAAATGTAGTGTTATGTCCTTTACTCGTAATCAGGTTCCTATTTTATTTTCTTATTGTATTGGCAACTCAGTTTTGGCCAGAAGGTTTTCTGTTGCTGATCTTGGCGTCATTTATACTTTGGATTTTTCTTTTTCTACTCACATTTCGGATATTTGTGCTAGAGCCTACAGGAAGCTGGGTTATATCAAGAGGATTACGCAGGATTTGACTAATGAGGATACAATCATCGTTCTTTTTAATGCCCTGATCAGGTTTGGGGTCAAGTATGCGTCGGATGCTTGGATACCTCCCATGCTCTGCATGTTGATAAGATTGAAATGGTACAGAATAAATTTTTAAGATATCTCTACTACAAGAAAACTGGTGTGATCTGTTACTCTCTTTCTGCTACTTTGCTTCGTGAGGTGTTTGTTGTGAAAAGCTTACTTATTAGAAGGAATTTTATTTTGTTCTCTTTTTTTAAGAGTCTTTTTTCGGTGGCAGGGTTGACTGTTCATCTCTTCTGGGTGAGATTGGTTTTCGTATTCCCAGTTTTAATTCTAGGAATGGAAATTTGTTTGCTGAGAGGATTTTTAGAACTGGTGTTAGGGATCAGTGTGCAGTAAACAATTTCTGTAAGCTATTCTGTATTCTGTAAGAAACAATTTCTGTAAGCTATGTAAGCCTGTCTAGTGATTTCTATATTTTTTTTCTTCATTAACTACTGAAAAATCATTCATTGTAATTCTTGTGTGTTTTACTGTTTTTATTAACTTACTAATGCTTAGAATTTCCCGTTGGTGTTTTTATTCTGTCTCTATCTGTATTATTCGTGTTTGTAACTACCCTCTGAGGATTTCTGATGTGTATTGTTTTGACTGCTGTCACTGGGATTTGATTCCTGTAGCATGCATTTTTCAAATAAATAAATAAATATATATCTAAAATCAATCAATCTATCCAAGTTAAGGCGTATTACTGCAGCGCGGAGGAGAAATGGTTTATTTAGAACGTAATACGCAGTCGTATTAGGGCATAGCATTCCATGCACCCTGCGTTGGACTCAAGGCCTATTATATACGAACTCAGAGACTAGGAAGTGTTTGACATATATTTAGGACGTACTAAGACAGCATAGCGGGCCCAGTCGCGCATGTGCTCGCGCTGCAGACGACTACATCTTTTGAAAATTGAATTCAATGAATCATTTCTTTAAATTCCGAGCAACAGCGGGTACACTTTCTACATGGTCGAGAGCTACTGCAAGAAAGTTATCGCAGTTAAGAGATTTTATAAAAATGCAGCTGTCGTGGTATAGTCGTGTGTGCGCTCACGCACAGCTGGTTGTTGTTATTTACTTTGTTATTTACTTTTGTTGTTAGACTTTACTAGTTTTCGGGAATCAGCTGTGAGATCTGGTGTATTTGCATTCAGAGGTTTGCATCTCAATGTCATCCAACAGCGGGCACATTTTCAAGAAAAGTAGAATTGCCCATGGCCGTCTCTGTGACTTTTCAGCCAGAAGTAATCGCAGGAAGTTGGCTCGGCCCATCTGCCAATAGTAACAGTGCTAATTTTTATTCACTAATATTTCATATAATATTCACTAAACTGAGGCTCGCAGTACCATTTTAAGCCAGTATTTCTTAACTACGGGCTTATATTAGTATTGCTGCAAACGCACAATATTCTCTTTGGCACCGCCTCTTTCTTCGGTCTCGAAGGCCAGGAGAAGGAAACACAGTCCATGGCGTCAGTATGATGTAAGGATGATGTGAGCTCAGGGTTTCCAAGTAAGAAGAAAGGTTGCCAAATTTGGCGATTATCAAAAATTTAGCGACATTTGGTGACTTCGGGATTGTTCGAGAAACTTCGAAATAACAATATATCTAGGATATATGGAGAAATTTCCAGACGTTTCTATAGAAAGACTATAAGGAAACCCATCCCTCCGTTGGAGTGGCTTTAACGAATGGACTTGAAAAGAGCTACATTGGACTGTGATTTTTTGTCAATGTTTTGAGTAGAGTAGCGGCTGTTTTGTGAAATACTTTCATCAACATTCTGTGAATAATATCAATTATTTCGTGAAATTAGTGGAGCATTTAAGTGCTGATTGCTGTTAATAGTGTTCATGTTTACTGTGTGCTTGTGAATAAACGTAACTTATCCGAAAACTTGGATTCGTCCTTGTATCCTGCGTATACACCCACGATTCGAGAGTATACGTTCGTAACAGTACATATGTAAAATTTTAGAACTGGACGTTTTTTTGTAATGTAATGTTAAAAACTTTCAGGATTTATTTTTTATAGAGGAATATCATTGTAGAAATTAATGTTGTTTGAACTCGAACCAGTTTCGAACTCTGGACCTAGAGATTATAAGACCGACATTATAAGATTAGACCAAAAGCTAGCATTGAATCCAAATTTATAGTTCGAGTACTAATTCCTAGCATCTTTAATCGATGTTTATGGCAGGAGTAATGTCGGCTGCTGCTACACACACCTTCACCTGGAGATGTACTCAGTCGGCTTGTGAGAAATTACAAATGGTCACCATAGAGCCCACCATGATCCCAGCGCAGACACAGTCGGACGCTAACAGCTGATGAAGCGTTGTTGTTGTTGAGACCCAGACTGTCCGACCTACCAGAAAGGTGTAAGGTAACCGATTTGACGTCCGGGAAGTGCCACCTAATTTAGACCGGAACTCAGTGAAGGAGGCATCCACAGGGACCGCACCCTCCTTCCCCTACCACCAACATCTCGGAAGGACATACGGACCCACATGTTTAACGTGATCGTACTCCGCATGAACACGGCGGCAGTTGTGGCAGCGTGCAAATCCAGCGCGCAAACCACCGGCCTACTGCGCCCGAAACTGATGAAGCGTGTCGTATCTTTACCATGAAACTGCGTGACGTCAGTCGTTATCCAGGAGAGAGGAGTGATCGGTGCCTCTTTCTCAACATGGTGGTGCCATCTATTGTTTGTTTCATGTATTAATCACCCAGTTCACCATTGCAGGATGGATGTTGTTTAGACTCGAGGCAGGTTCTAACTCGGGACCTAGAGCTCACAAAACCGACATTATAGGATTAGTGCAAAAGTCCGAAGCTATAATTCGGATCTATATATATATATATATATATACATGGTGTCCCCAAAACAGTGACCCCGGTTTTTATTCCTTACATATTGATCTTAGACATATATAATAAATTACAAAGTTGCGTAAATAGATACATAATTTTTTATGAAATTGATAAATATTTTCATGGAAATTAAATTTAAAAAAATACAAAATTTAAATTTTTATTCAGCCTCCGTACAAAAACATTTCCAATAAGTAAAATGTGCCCCATACAGTAAGGTGATGTTCAAAATTTCAGCATTTTATCATAAAATGTCCCTGAGATATGAAAAGACGAAACTGCTGACTTAAACGACTTTTCGATGCATCAACATGGGTTCTCAGGGGGGGGGGGGGGGTAATCATGTCCGTAGATCGCGTTTCAGGGGTCATACACAAATTACGAAAGAAAACAATGATTACATAAGTAAATAATAGCTTTGCTATTTATAGGTACAAAAGTATCTACACTGTATAGAAATAATAACTTTACACAAAGATTACAAAGGGTGTTCAAAATGTTCTCCATCCATGCCAAAGATACGTTAAAGATAAGAGACAGATATTATGCAGAACAGGCAGAATGTTTATAGATGTCTTGGGTTCCTGGCAATAAATTATCATGGTCTTCATTATAAAACAAATATTATATTATTTATCTGTTTGATGAGACCTAAATTAGAGTATGTATAGTCAATCTGGGATCCAGGTTATATCTTTTTACAGTCTGCATATTGAAAAAATCGAATCTAAAATTTTAAGATATTAATTTTTTACGGTCAATTTTGTTCAAATTATTTATGTAGTGCGGTGTTGAGAATAACCTGCGACATTCCGGAATTACATATTAGAAGACGATTATAATTTTTTTCTTTTATAAAACTTTTCAGTAATCTTATTGATCACTTTCAGGCCTTAAACATTATTACTCGTTATTCTGAAAATGGTTTATGAGACGTATTTTTTTAAAAATTCCTTTCGGCTAAATGCGACTAATAATCCAGTAACTGTTGTACTATTTCTAGGATAATTGTACGAAATCCAACGTATTATGTACGAAGATTTTGAATTACAAAATTCTGTTTTCAATTCCATGAAAAGAACTTTTATATTATAAACAAGAAAGATCAATAATGCATAAATCATTGAGTGTGAAACACTTTCCTACTGAAATGCAATTTTATTTAAACATCTGTAAAATGCGATACAGTCAGAACTGATATTTTTCAAATTATCACAGTACTACTATAATTTATTATACTTGGAAAATTAAAACTTCATCAAAAATGACAATGCTATAAATCGTCTGCTTCTCTATGCAAAATCTATGAATATTCTATTCATATTACTTATATTCCAAGTTCCAGAGTAAAATAATTTTGCTTGAAAAAAATTCCGCAATTCTTTTGCAACTCATCTTACCGTCGCTTGATTTGTTTACATTATGCATCCTATAGAAATTAGGCTTCGTTGTAAGAGTAATCAAACTTTAGTGATCATTTAAAATAAAAATATTGTAATTACGTTGGTACTGAATTTAGATACACATATAATATGCAAAAATAAAGCGGTTTTGGGACGGATGCGACTCTAAATATAAATTTAAACTATCTTTAAACATCACGATATTTACTCAGGGGAAAAATGGATGCTATATTTATTTTAAACTGAGTCATGTGATTTCTCCATATAATATGAGTGTAATTATTGTTTCAATTTTTATTTAAAAAACTACCTAGCATATTTTGCTGTAAGTATTTTTTTACACATTTTACGTGATCATTTGAATATTTCTTAAAATTTTCAAAGCAATTTATCGAAAAATGTTTGAAAAATTACGTCCCAAAAGGTTCATTGCATTTTCATTTTATCAACCCGTGTTAAATCCGAAACTAATTGGGTGATATTATTCATTTTAATTCCCATATATCTCCCAGACCATCTCAACAACGTACTAAAATTTCAGTTTTATAAGGTCATTTTTACGGCAGTTATCGTGCGAACGGTCATACAGACAGAATAAACAAAGTCATAAACACTTTAAGACTGTTGGAAAATGTTAATAACTTGAAACACCCCCCTCGTTTAATAGTCAAATGAATACCAAGTAATACATTGGACAACGCTGTCAGTAGCATACATTCTAAATTAAATTTGCAAATTTTTGGAAATATGTCTTCAAGTGTATGCATGTATGAATCGTAAAAAAATCAAAATATTCCTGTTATAGATTGCATTTTATTTAATACTTAATGCAAAATACAATTCAACGATGGCATTCAACTCTTTAAACAATATTCCAACTGTCATAAATTACTGATTCCTGCAAGAAATGAAAGATTTTTATCGTCTGCGAGAATATTCGCGACGTCCATTAATGTCAAAATAATAGCAATTCAATTTAATTCCTAAAATTTAGAAGTCAAACTTAATTAATGAACATTCTTTGGAGGAAATGCTGTATTCATAGTTAAGAGCAAGAGTTTATTGATTAAGAGCTAATACAAAATACCATTTTCGCAATGGTATTTGTAGTAATTTTGCTGGAGAAATATTAAATTTCCCACTTTCGTTCTTGCTGGCGGCAAATGTGCAAACCGAAGATTAGAGGTATTGGAAAAGCAGAATGAGGTTTATGTTCCGCGTTTCTATTTTATGATAATCATCGATAAATCAATTGCTTTGAACATGACATGCATGGTTTGAAATCGGACGAATACACTAATGAAAGGTATTAAGTAAATATTGGAGGTAATGGTATTATATATACACATTATTTTGTAATATACCTTTTTTCACTGCCATAGGATTCCGATAATAACCCCGCTGACTTTTTTCAAGCAAAAATAAGGGGAATTTAATGGTTAATATTACATGATAGAAAATCTGATGTGGGCAGCACATGACTTTCCCCGCAGACTTATATTCACGTTCTCTTTATTTTAATTAAATTTAATTCACTTTTAATTCAATTTTCGTTCTCATTTGATAACTGGACTTATTTTCAAAGGTGGCATAGAGAAAATACGAAAAAATTAAAATATCTAGAGAACGGCTAGTCCTAGTGTAATGTGGTTGGTCTTATTCGTTTTTTCGTTAAAAATTACGTATTAAAGAAGCATTTAATGGAGATATTTGAGCATACGTAGCTTTTTATTTTAAATTTTGGCAATTTTTGCGGGCCATTTTGCAAAAAAAAGCAGGTTATTTTTTTTCGAATCTTACTAAAATCTAATCAGCACCAGGGAGTCCCACAAGTGACTTATATACATAATTTTTTGGAATTCGGTCCATTAGTTTTTCAGCTAAAGTGGATACAAACTTTTGCGGGCTACTTCACAAAAAAAGGCGAGTTCTTTCATCCCAAATCGTACTCAAAACTAATCGGCACCAGATTCGCCGCCCACAATTGACTTACCTACCGAATTTTATGAAATTCAGTCCATTATTTTTTGAGTTAGAGTGGATACAAAATCTGCACAGACAGACACACAGTCATACACACAGACGGACAGACACACAGGCAGACAGAGACACAGACAGACACACAGACACACACACACAGACGTCACGCTAAAAATAGTTTTTTCGTATCCTAGAGGTCTCGAAACATGTAGATCTGTCGAAAACTCGAGTTGCGATTTTCGGCATGATTCCTATACTTTCCCTATACATTGCCATGTATTGCAGGGAAAGTAAAAATATGTTTTTCTCTGTGTTTCTGTCTGTTCGTAGCAGAAAATCGAAGCGTCAGATAGTGACAAAATTTGCTGCAGAGGTGCTTCACGTTCACGTACGATGCACTTAGAGAGATTTTATTAAAACTCTATTTAGTTTAAAAGTTATGAATTTTAAATCCCAAAATTAACTATTTCGTCAAATCAATTCTATCTATTCTTTGTTACTGCAGACGATATTCAAAAGCAGATGATTTGATTAAATTTTAGATAATTTGTTAAAGAAAGAAATGCTTACAAACTAAATGGATTTGAATTATCGGTTTTCTAACTTTACAAATTTTAAAAGTTTCATTCAAGCTTTTTCTAAATTTGTGTGGCAAAATGTGATACTAATTGGATGAAAACTCTACAAGATGGCAGAAATGTTTTAAATGTTGCATCTGGGATAATGAAACGTTCTTTCTTCCGATTTCAAGTATTTTCATAGATTAGCGATCGAGTGCTTATTTAGTGCGCATCAAATGCTATTATTTATTTCGTATCAAAGAAGCTTATTTAGGGCTCATTACTCCCTTGTTGCATAATTGGCATGGTTGCGTATGGAGCAGCATGATTGTACGGAAATGGTTTTAGGTCAAAATAGACGATTTAGAAATTGGGTGTTGTAATTTGTAACTGTATTATTTAAGTAGCGAGTCCTACTTCAACTCTCAAGTAACATCGGATAATTCGTTCTAGTAATTGGATATTTTAAAAGTAAAAAAATCTGCTGTGGCCAGCACATGACTTTCCTTATATAATGAAATGAATATACCACTTTTACAGTAAAAAAAAATAATGTATAAGATCCACGGTACTATGTTTTTAACGTTAAATTGTACATTTGGCTATTTTCAGGAAGACAAAGTATAAAACTATTTCAAAGTGCCAAATGAACCTATATATTAATAACTCTAAATTAACAACTCTAAATAAACTATTATCAATATTGATAGCATCCTCAATAAGCGATATAGTCCGCATATTAAAACATTTTAATAATTAATTGATCAGTCAGGCGCTATTTTTATTAATGTAGCGTCACTTTTGCAATTTTGACGATGTTTTCGTAAATCTAGGGCAATATATTGCAAAGTTGACAATACATTGTTAGATTATTCGCCAAATTCGCCAAATGTAACAGACAAAGATAGAGATTAGCATTTCCTAAATACTAGATGGTTTGCCCGTCATATGACGGAAATCAGAATTTGCGAAACATCTAGCGTCATTTTTATCAATTTTGCAACACTTTTGTCACTTTGTTAACATTTAAAATAGTCGCCAATTTGGCTACGACCTGTTAAATTTCTCGTCAGGTGCTACGGATGGACGGATGGAGAAATGAATTGTTCTTATAGTCAATTTTATGTTCTATTTTGAACTTTCATCAAGTTGTCGTAATTTCATTAATTTAGTATCGGATTCATTAATTTGACGAATTTTTATCAATTGGGTGACATTTTCGTCAATTTGGAAACATCTAAAAAGTAAGCAAGTTGAAGATAATACGACAAATTAGACACCAAAATTTTGCTAAACGTTACGGACGAAAAAGTAGGCTGTTCTTATAGTAGATTCTTATATCCTTTCCAAGTTGTTGAATTTTCGTCAATTAGTCGTCATTTTCATTGATTTAGAGTCATTTTTTATCAATTTGGCGACATTTTCGTTAATTTGGCAACATTTAAAAAGTCACGAAGTCCGTGATATACAATCAAATTCGTCGCCTAAATCTCTCCAAGAGTTATGGATAGAGAAATAATTTGTTCTTATTGCAGACTAGCAACATACCCGTTTTTCGTACGGAGTATATAATATAAAGAAACATAAAATTCACAATCATGTGAAAATTCCTAAAGTATACTAAATGGCATATTTTTAATCAAAATATTCTGTAAAAATATTTAATTTAATGCTCTTCAAAAGGAGTTTAAGTATCTCTGTGCCGCTATACAGAATTATCTTCACGGGCAAATCTGAAGAAAAAAAGAACATCCTGGCCCCTTTTGTAAGCAGATTTACAAAAAATATGGAATTGAATTAATATATGTAAAATAAAAGCGTTAAAAGTGTATAGCACCCGTACTACTTATATACGCGAATATTAGAAGATATAACATGTATTAGAAGATTACTTGTATAAATTGAAATCATCAATGAACCCGTAATCTTTAAACCTGACGGCAGTAATTGATTCCAATATATGCCAAAATGAAAGTGCTAACATTATATGGAAAGATATACCTGTACTATTTATAATGTCGTAGATTAGAAAATATTCCAGTGTGTTAGCAGAAGAATATCCATATTACAATGATGAGTATAATATGAGTTTAATATATGAGTTTCAACAATTTTTGACATAATGAAACAATGGCATACTAACTTGAAAATATCCATAATCCTTGAAACAATAATCCCCGAAAATTTCAATAGTGATAATGTTTAAACCTGAAGACCGTAATTGATATTATCCAGGCAAAAATGCAATGTTAATGAAATTTATTTTATATACATATCTTCATCATTCAAATCGGAAAAGATTTAATAAAAATCGTCTGCCGCATAAACACATTAGATTTAAATCCGTTGCTAAGCGACATGGTATCATTGGCTTCAAATAAATATCGTCTGATTAATGTTGTCTCCGTGGAAGATTTTGCGACATTTTCGTCAATTTAGCGATATTTTAAGAAATCGCTAAATTTATCGTCAAGTGAGACTGTAGAACTGACAGTCCCACTTGGCCACAAATTAAAGAATCATAATCACAATACTATTCCCTAACAAAACACTATTAATTTCATTTATTTAGTGCAATTTTATCAATTTCAAGATATTTTTATGAATTTATAAACGTTTTTATCAATTTGGTGACATTTTAAAAATTCGCTAAATGTGTTACTAAGTAGGACGGATGGACTGACAGACAAATGCTACCGAAACATCATTTCAGTACTCTCTTCTCAAGAAACAAATTGAATTTCATTGATTTGCTTCGTTTTTATCAATTTGGTGTCATTTTCGTCAATTTATATATATATATATATATATATATATATATATATATATATAGTGCAACTTGGATAAAACGAACGTCGCTAATTCGAAATCGTCGTTATTCGAAGATTTCTCTTGGTCCCTTGAACTTTGTACTTTGTATCAAATCAATGTTAAAAAATCGTGGATAATTCGAAGTTCAACTTCCTTAAATCGAAGTTTTTTATAAAAACTTTCGAACCATAACAACTTTTCGGCCTTTCATCGTTCAGAAATCATCGCCGGAATACCCCCACCTGTTCGACCCGTGACAGCTGAAACCCCCCTTCCCAGTATGACCAGTTCGACCGGTTCTTCGAGCGTGCAACCTACAGAGGACGTTGGTTCAAGCGGCTTCAGACGTCATTTGAGCTTCCTACTGTCAGTGTGTCTGTAGTGTTGTAAGAGTTTCGCTAGTGAGCATAAAAAAACAAAAGACTACCGAGGTCCAAAAGGATACTCACAAAACAGATCAAACCGCGGTTGAGGCTGAGGAAATTGTAGCTGAGACTCAGGAAATGGAAGCTGAAACTGAACTTGCTGATAAATCCAATGATGAAAAGATGGATGAAATCCTCAACCTCGTCAGAGGATTTATCAGTATGTTCAACCTAGACGATATAAAACATCTGTTGATGCAGCTCGCTGAGTTAATTCAAAAAAAGAGCGATCCAATGCAAATGGTCTTTGAGGCTTTTAAATTAATCGCGGAATTTAATAAAAACAGTGAGAAACAAACCCGCCATGAATAGGTCCCAAAAAGAAAGTTTTAAAATAATATTTTGGAATGCGAACGGCATATCTCCAAGAATAAATGAACTTAGGAGCTACGTAAATGAAAATGATGTAGATGCCCTGCTAATCCAGGAAACTAAAGTTAGAGAAAACAAAAAACTAAATATAGCAAACTATAATAGCTATCATACCCTTAGCTCAAATATAACTGCTAGAAATCCCCATGGAGGAACAGCAATATATATTAAAAGTAATATTCCCCACGAGGAAATAAACAACATAAATCTTCAAGGTATAGAAAATACTAGTATAAAAATTAAAATAAATAATGTAAACCCATTTATCCTAACTTCAATATATGTCAAAAACATGAGTGGTATAAATGTAGCTGCGCAGCTGGAACTGCTTTTCTCGCGATATCCAAACACAATACTCGCGGGCGACTTCAATGCACACCACCGAGCGTGGGGCAGCAGGAGAGCCAACACACGCGGTACACAGATACATAGATTGCTAAACACAACAAACACTGACATCATTGCACCGTCGAGACCAACCTGCTTCTCAGGTGCCAATGGCTCATTCATAGACTTTGTCCTAACGAGAAACATAGAATACGCTCACACAATTGATACCCTGGATGAATTCGACTCGGATCATCTACCGGTACTGGTGACATTCGATTTGAACACTCCCCTTCCAGCCTCTCTGGGACAAGAGAGGGTGAACTGGAACGTATTCAAAAGAGCACTTTTCGAGCCGCATTTAGCAGTACCCAACATTATGAGCACGGCGGATATTGACTCTGCCACGCACACACTCACAACAGAAATCAGGAGAGCTATTGCATCTGCCACAACACATCGTGAGTCATCAAAAATGCCAACACTTTCCCACCATGTCAAACAGTTAGTTAAACAGAGAAATAGAATGCGTAAGACATGGCAGGCTAACAGAGACCCTACCCTTAAAAGGGAGCTTAATAGACTCACGTGTAAAGTCAGTGAAAAAATTGTCGCAGAAAAGCAGCAACAGTATAAAGAATTAATCGAATCCCTTAGCCAGGAAGACGTATCGCTCTGGCAATTCGCTAAAAGACTCAGAAAACCTCAAATTAAACTCCCGCCACTAATAGATGGCGCTAATATTGCGTACTTAGACGAAGAAAAGGCAGAGGCGCTTGCTAGGCATTACGAAAAGCAATTTGAACCAAACCACGATCTAATGTGTCAGGACACCCTAAGAATGGTTAGGCAAACTCTAAACAATTTCAGGAACTCCCCGGTCACGGCTGAGATTAACCCAGCCACCCCGCAAGAAATAGTAGAGATTATCAAAAACCTTAAAAACCGTAAAAGCCCAGGGCACGACAAAATCAGGAATATCGCGGTAAAAAACCTACCCTTAAATATAATATTTTACTTGACCATCTTAATAAATAAAATACTAGAACTAAATTATTTCCCCAAAGAATGGAAGGAAGCGATAATTATAGCGATCCATAAACCTGGTGAGGATGCCTCAATTCCAGCCAACTACAGACCAATCAGTTTGTTGCCGACACTTAGTAAAATTACTGAGAAAATAATTCTTAAGAGACTGAACACGCACCTTAGTGAGAATGACATTATCATTCCGGAGCAGTTTGGATTTCGGCCAAAACACTCCACCACTCATCAATTGCTGAGAGTGGTAGAGTACATTTCTTCTTGTTTTAATAATAAGACACCCACAGCTGCGATTTTTCTTGACATCCAAAAAGCCTTTGATAAAGTGTGGCACTGTGGATTAGCTTACAAATTGATCACTCTAAAAGTCCCTGACGCACTTGTCAAACTTTTAATTTCATACCTAAATAACAGACACTTTCAAGTCAGAGTAAAAAATAACTTATCTACACCCAAGCTCATTAAAAGTAGTGTACCGCAAGGATCCATCCTGGGCCCGACACTCTTTAACATATATCTAAATGACATTCCCAGGACCCCAGACACGGAGCTGGCACTCTATGCAGACGACAGCGCGATACTTGCAAAACACCCTTACGTCTCAGTAATGCACAGACAGCTACAACAACACTTAGACATACTCCAAACATGGCTGGAAAAATGGCGAATAAAATTAAATCCCAATAAATGTCATTGGATTTATTTCTCAAGAAAACGTAAACCTCCGCCTCCTCTGTACATAAACAACCATGCCCTAAAAGCGGAAAAATCTACTAAATACCTAGGTGTAACGATAGACTCCCACCTAACTTGGAAACTGCACGTAACGAACATAATCAAAAAAGCGTATATAACCATAGGAGCCTTATACCCAATGATAGGAAACGGAAATCTAAGTTATCAAAATAAACTCCTAATTTATAAATCGGCCATCTGCCCGGGAATGCTGTATGCAGCACCCGTATGGGGATATGCCTGTAAAACTACCATAGACTTATTAGAGACAAGACAAAACAAAACCCTAAGGATTATAAGGAAAGCCCCTAGATACTTAAGAAACTCGGTAATTAGGAAAGACTTCAAAATAAAAACTGTTAGAGCCCAAATCAAAAAGCTAGCGCTTAAATTCTACAAAAATCTGCCATCTGTCCCAAATGAACTATTATTTAATCTGCATGACTATGATCATCGCAAGGCTAAATCTCGTAAGAGACCCCGCTCGGTACTTAACTTTGATATTCGGTACTAGGAACGTCCCACCTTAATCAGTTGATATTAAAGAAAACTCGCGATCTTTGGTTTTCTACAAAATGTTTAAAATCCTAAACTGCTAAAATGCTAGGTTACCCTCAGATCTGCATCAACCCCCCCCCAAACTATTTAAACTCTTAATGTGCAACAAACTGCCACACTAGGAGCTAGGACAAATAATAAAAACAGTAAATCAAAAACCTCGAACCTCCAACTATGGACCAATGAAATAATGTCACAGTATGAAGATAAGAACCACACCTAGAGATTGGAGATTAAAGGCGCTTCGCGCCTGGTGCTCTGTTCTGGACGAAACTCTATGAAGATGTCTTTGAGTAAACCACGCGTTTAATACAAGAATTTAACGTTTGTTGAAAAGATCGCCGTCATTCGCGATGTGAAAAAGGGTGTGAAGAGGAAATGCCAAATCGTCAACGAGTACTGGATAGCGCCGAACACTTTGTCTACTTTTTGAAAAATAAGGACAAAATCTGAGTCACGCTGCTGCTACGCGTGGAAATGGAAAGGATCCAGAAGAGCTAGGGAATCGGACAATCCTGAAGTCGTCGAGTACGTGTTGAAGTAGTTTAAACAAGCACGGAACAAAAACATTCCTCTGAGTGGGCCCCCTTATTCGAGCAAAAGCGGAAGAATTTTTTGCCGGTTTCAGTAAAAGTGATTTCAAGGCTAGCACTGGTTGGTTGGATGGATTTAAGGAATGAAATGGAATCTCCTTTAGGAGTATGTGTGGTGAAAGTGGAAGTGTGAATCAAGAAGTAGCAACTGTTTGGAAATACGATGTTTTACAAATGATTGAGAGAACACCGACTAAAGACATTTGCAACGTTGACGAAACTGGGTTGTTTTTCAAATGTGCTTTAGACAAGACATTGGCGTTTTAGGGAGAGCGTTGCAGTGGGTGAAAGAACGAGTCAATTTATTGGTTGGAGCTAGCATGGATGCCAGTGAAAAGCTGCCTTTGCTCATGATAGGTAAATCTGCTAATCCATGATTTTCAAAAATGTCAAATCAAAACCAGTAGAGTATAAATCAAATAAAAAAGCTTGGATGACTGCAGAAATTTTTAAAGATTGGCTGCTGAAACTTGATAAAACGTATCGACAAAAGAACAGAAAAATTCTCATGTTTATTGACAATTGCACTGCGTATAACTCTATTCCACATATGGACAATGTAAAGGTTACTTTTCCCCACCAAATATGACTTCAGTTGTGCAACCGATGGGCCAGGGCATCATAAAAATCTCAAGCATTTTTACTGATGACTTTTCGCTCGAAACCTCTTGACAGATTCTTTCAAGGACAAAAATAAAAAAATCTGATGTGGGCAAGACAGGACTTTCCTTATATAATGCAATGAATTTACTCCTTTTACAGTAAAAAAATGTTATTTTTATAGTAGATACTTATATTCGTACCAAGATATTGAATTTTCTTCAATTAGTTGTCATTTTCATTGATTTATCGTCATTTTTGTTAATTTGGCAAAAATTTTAAATGTCGCCAAGTTGGCGACACTTCGCGAAATTAGTCGCCAAAATCTCGCCAAGCGTTATCGACGGAGAAATAAGTTATTCTTACGGCAGGTAATTAACTATTGCAGTTCAAATACAAAAGTATTACTCAAAGTATCTTTCTTCATGAATGGAACGAGCTAGATCCACGAGAAAGATGCCATCAAATTTATCGCATGGTATTCATATGAAAAGTGAACATGTTTCTCAATAGGAAATATTTTTTTTTTATTTTATATAACTTTTTGATAATTTTTTGAAAAATGTGCAATATCTCGAGAACGGTTCATGTTAGCGTTCTAAAATTTATGTCAATCGTTTTCTAATGAAAAATTACATAAGAAATGTCTGTTTGCGTAACTTTATTAGCGGTTTTGATT
This sequence comes from Amaurobius ferox, assembly GCA_951213105.1. NCBI lineage: Eukaryota > Metazoa > Arthropoda > Arachnida > Araneae > Amaurobiidae > Amaurobius > Amaurobius ferox. Next base: position 62,672,893 of record OX578146.1, read on the forward strand.
TTTTGACGATTTTTTCAAAAATTCAGGGGAGTTCTGAACATTCGATTGCGTATAAAAACAATAGGCTTCCAGGGTTTACGGATTGTGATTGTTGTACCAAATTTCGTTCGAATCGGCCAATTCGTTCGTCAGTTATCGTCTCCATAGACTCACACACACACACACACACACACAGACATCACTTCAAAAATGTTTGATTCGTGATGAGGGATGCTTGAAACGTGCTCTCCCGTCGAAAACTCGAATTCGAATTTTCGATCCAGTCACAATACTTTCCTTATACATTATGTATATAAGGAAAGTAAAAACAGTAATAAGTGTCCTCGATGCAGCACGATTGTGTCCCAATGCATGGTCTCAAGTAACGGAAACAACAATAGCAAATTGTTTTCGACAGGCAGGATTTACCAATTAAACTGACCCAGCTGAGTTCATCGAAGAAAATGTTCCCCCAACGGACGAACGGGGTTACAATATGGATGTGACATTCGAAGAATACGTCAATTTGGACGAACACGTGGAAGTTTGTGGAGAACTGTCAGATCAAGACATTTTATCAGAAGTGTTACATAAGACGAGTAGAGGTACGATATAGAGGATGATATACAGGAGGAAGGAGAAGAGACGCCAATCCCTACATCGTCGGAGGCGCTTTTTCATCTAGGCGAATTTCGTCGGTACATTGAAGGGCAAACAAACGTTAGTGAAGCTGTTTTCCGTTCACTAAACATGCTTGATGATTTTGCTAACCTTAAAAGACTGAACTCTACAAAACAGTCAGACATTGCACAATTTTTTCTAAAACTATAATTTTCTGTATTGAATGCAATACGTACATGTATGTAGCTTACGTAAATCTTATTTTGTTTACATACATATAGTGTTAAAGTCCTTCATACCATGATATTTCTCAATAATAATTTACTTATGGCCAGAATAACATTTTTAAGCATTTAGTGGACCCTGAAGCTAAAGCTAAAAGATGTCCCTCTTTTAAATCGAAGTTTTTTTACATCGAATTTTTTTAATGGTCCGTTCAGCTTCGAATTATCCAAGTTGCACTGTATATATATATATATATATATATATATATATATATATATATATATATATATATATATAAATATATATATATTGTATATATATATATATATATTGTATATATATATATATATATACATATATATATATATATTATATACATATATATATATATATATATATATATATATATATATATATATAAATTTAAATATATTATATATCATATCATATATATATATATATGTGAGACCAGAAATTGATCTCACATTTGATGATACACTTTTATGTGAATTTTTATGGCGGCCAAAACGACGAACAAATCGTGTAGCCTGGCTGGCACCGAAGTTTATCACTCTGTGAACCTAAGTCAGAAGACCATAAATTTAGGGATGCCATACCAGAGGGGCTGAGCTGGGCCTTATGAAATATGGAATGGTGCCATTGGGTAAAGGAGTAATCAATGAACGCCAAAAAGAAGTAAAGGCGGAGATAACCCCCCACCCCCACCCCACCGAGGGAACCACAGCCTGTGACCCGAGACCTATGACAATTTGACTCAGGAGCAGACCAGTAGACAGATATGGAATTTTGACTTAAGAGCATACCAACAGACAACTATGGAATTTTGACTTAGGAGCATACCAGGCAGAGAGATATGAAATTTTGACTTAAGAGCATACCAGCATAGACGATCAAGATGTTGTCTTAAGAGCACGACTAGAGAAGAATGAAAAACCTAACAGACTTGTAGAGTGTCTCGTAGAGGTTCCAAAATAATGGATATATATCAATGTGTGAGTGCAATCAGAGTACGAGGAGGAGCCACACACCAAAGAGTTATGGCCAGTACCGAGAACTGATGCAAGCATTTGAGATATGATCAAAGCCCAAGACGAATTGGAAGGTATGTGCTCAATAACAATCAACGGTCATAGACACGATAGTAATTTTAATAATTCTGGTCGCATATGTCCCCTCCGCTGCAATAATTAATGAAAATAAATGTTGTTAATAAATGTTTTATTGTTTAAGTTTAAATGGTGTGGTTAATTTAGCATTTTATTAATCAATTATTCCTTTACAGGACTCACACGAAAGGTAAAATAATTGGAGGGTTTATATAGCGGCACAACAAGCAATGTACGACAACAGTACTAAAACCACTATATGAGAATTAACGGCCATGTCATCATCTTAAAAGAATTTAATATGTAAAACTTTAAATTCTTTTTCATTCGGTTGCCACGATACATATATATATATATATATATATATATATATATATATATATAAATACATATATATATATAAATACATATATATATATATATAAATACATATATATATATAAATACATATATATATATATACATACATACATATATATATATAAATACATATATATATATATACATACATATATATATATATACATATATATATATATATACATACATACATATATATACATACATATATATATATATATATATATATATATATATAATAGAAGTTTGAAAATCCAATGAACGAAAAGTAAGAAGATGTAACACGATAAACCTAACTTTTTTAAAAACACCCACAGAATAAAATATAATACAGCAAATCATCAATCAAATGGATTAAAAATACAAAACACTAGCTATCAAGTTACAGAAAATCAACCAAATTAAAAGGTATGGAAACATAAAAAGAAAAACTTAAACTAAATTCAACTATCTAACTGGCGTACAAAACAAATGTAAAAATCAATTAATCCTCAAGCATATGGAAAAAATAAAAAAATTAATATCGAATCAACAAGTCAATGAAAAATATAATACAAAGGTATGGAATCGAAATAAGTATAACAAACGAAATCAAGCACAAACGCCTTACACGTGGACAAGGCTCTAAGCCTAAATCATGAATTGTTAACCTCTACAAAAATCTAGTCATGTCCAAGTTTTTTGTAGAAGCAAACACAAAAATGTATGTTTCTGAAGAAATAGATAGATTAAATCTATGAACTATTTCTACTTGGACGACATACATAAAGATGGAATAAAAAAGAAAAAATGAATACCTGGAAAAAGCACAGCGTGTGTACAGACGATTCATTACAGGGATCGAGGGAACACTGATAGAAGAGACCAGTGTTGCCATTCGTAAAGAAAAAATAAAAAACCATTTACTGTTGCCATTCATAAGAATTGAAAAACTGTGAAGCGATATGTAAAGAAAAAGTATTAATATACAAAAAGAGCTACTAAAAAGAGGGGCAAATAAAGGTAATGCTGAAGTGGGAAGTGAATGGAAAAAAAAAAAAAAAAAAAGGAGATGACTGGCTAATATAAGATACTATGAATAGAATTATATGATACTATGGAAAGAATTATAAAAATCCAGCTATTTTAAATTTTTTAACAATACTATTTACTAAATAAGTGGGATATTTATATAAATTACTAGTAATTTTGAGATTATTGATATGCATAGCATGAAATTTTTTATCAGATAATCTATAAATTCTAAAAAGCTGATTGAGTATAATATTTCTAAACAATTGAATCGAGTTACAGGAATTAAAAGGTAAGATTTTATTAATATTAAAATTATAAAAGTCTTTTTTATCATATAAATTTGTAACAATTCTATTAGAATGATCAATAAAAAGATTTAAATCCAAAAAATTAACATTTTTATTAATAGTAGCTTCATTAGGTATTAATTCCAAATTGTCTGGATAGTAATCTATATCTATGAGATAATTTTCTGTATGTACTAAGCAAATCAGATCATCAACATATCTGTAAAAAGTATAATCTATTGAAGTAAATGACATTTCATAATGATAAAGGTATAAATTGGCTAGCATACTGCTACTACAGCCACCCTGTGGAACTCCTGAGACTTGTAAGTATAATTTATTTCCTTGAAAAATATAATTATTGAAAATAACAAAGTGAAGAAGTTTAGGAAAATTTTTAAATTTAATTTCATTTGAAAGAGGTGTAATATAAGCATTATATAGAGCTAAAATTACATCATATAGATCAGATATCTTAATATTATTAAAAAGATCTTTAAAATCAAAAGTTTGAAATCCTATTATTTTTCTAAGAGATGTTAATTTATTCTTTAATTCTTTACTATTATTTAGAATATGGTAGTTATTGCTAGTCTGGCTTAAACTATTATTTATTAGATTTAAAGAATTTAGTAATAATTTACTCGCAGTAGTAGAGTAAGTATTATGGCCACTAGTAACTGTTCTAAATTTAATAGGATTTTTATGAAATTTTGGAATAAGCACTATATAAGGAAATTTAAGATATTTATATTTAATATTTAAATCATTATACATATTGATAATTTTCAATTTAATACTATTGATGGAATGTAAATCAGGTTTAAAAAGACTATTATTTTTTAAATAATCTAACAGAAATTGAATATAAAATTTTTTACAGATAATAGCATAATTATTAGAGGCTTTATCAACATAGGTGATAACAAAGGATCTTTGTAAATCATTAATGGAATGTTTAATATTATCAATATTATATAAAGATCTAGACAATTTAATATCTCTAATAGCATTTTTAATTGATTCTAATATAGTAAATTTCCACATATTAAATGCCTCTAATGGCAGAGCGTATTTACAAGCTAATTTATATATATATTTATCAAGATCAAGATTAATTGATTTTAAGACTTTAAAAGAATTATTACAAGAAGGTATCCTAAATTTAGTGCCAAATGACATAATAGTTCTCAACACATTGTCACTAACAAGGTCTAAATCTCCTGTAACTATGTGCCCCAAGTCAGGATTTAGAAATTTAGCAAATTTATTTAATTTACAAATACATTCACTATCTACAATTGACTGAGAAGAATGATCAATAGAGAGCGATTGTGAAACTTCATTATAATTAAATATAGACCTACCAATAGGCTTATTGTATTTGAATGTCTTTGAAACAAATAAATCACCAATAGGCAATAAATGTTTAAACTTGTTAAACAGATGTCCAAAATTTATAGAATTATATATAGGATGTTTGAAAGAGATAACACAATAAGAATTAGTAGTTGTATTATTATAATGAAACTGATTTAGTTTTAAATTTAAAAACTGTGATCTTGTAATAAGCAAATCAAAGAAAATATGATTAAAATGTTCATTAGCAAGATTTAATTTTAAAAAAATGGCATAAACCTTATTTAAATGTTTTTTCTTTACTGCAAAAACCCAGGATCTAATGAATTTCCATTGAAAAGTTCTATTAAATTGATTATGTAGAGTTATAATCTCAGATTTATGATCATTAAGATTGGAATGTCCCTTTCCTCGTTTAAATCTTTTGAGTTTGATTGATTCACTATCATTTAAATGGGGTTTCAAAAATAGGTGATTAAAAATAGAATATTTATTATCTACAAAATTATTTTTTACAACATTACCATTTAGATACATTTGATTTAATCCATATATATATATATATATATATTTATATATATATATAAATACATATATATATAAATACATGTATATATATATATATATATATATATATATATATAAATACATATATATATATAAATACATGTATATATATATATATATACATATATATATATATATATATATATATATATATATATATATATATATATATATATATATATATATATATATATATATATATATATAACCTTATTTGAAGTGGACTCTACAAATACATTAAACAGTTTAATGTCAAATCTAATATCGTGATACATTATGTTTTTGTTAATGATATATGCGTATGTTTTGCATGTTTATGCTCATTCAAACATATATTTCCGCTACACCATTGCGATAATTGTTACTGACAGAATTTAGAACAGCATAAAATATATTATTTACTTATATTATACTATCTAATCCATATTTATTTCCATTCCAATTTAAATTGCTTATTCCTTCAAACCGGCTATTCACTGATGTGTGAAGGCGAATATTTAAAATTGAAAATGTGCGTTTTATTCCGTTTCTGATGGCATTTCATTTCGAATTTTCGAACTATTCTATCAGGGATGAAAGGGAGGTAAATAAATTTATATTTGAATAAAGACGCAAATGTTAAGGGATATTTATGTGCCAAGCAATGATTTGAAGTGATGAATGGGTATGTAAAATGATTGTCTCTACAATAGATAAAGAGTGTGCTTATGTAAATGTTAAAAATATGAATATCATATACAGAGGGTTTTCACACATTTGTAACGATTTGTAATGATTTGTAACGATTTTGTAACTATTTTGTAACGATTGTAATGATTTGTAACGATTTTGTAACGATTTTGACTTTCTCTATGAATTAAATTTAAATTAAAAAAACCCTGACTGGCAACAAGTCGGAATAGGGTTTAATTATCGTCTGCATCATTAAAAATATTCTTTGCTTTAAAATGTCGCTAGAAAATAAACAATGGATCGAAGGCTATATTTTTGCGCTTTCCGAAGAGAAATACTCTTATTAAAGTGGAATACTCTTATTCAATTATTAAAAAAAGATGTGAAAACCTTGGTTTTAATATTTCTCACATAAATTAAGTCGAAAACCCAGACCACCCGACTCGCCCTAGGGCACGAGCAGCAATTTGAGTGGCCGGACACATAAATTAAGTTGTTGTTGTTGAAACCCAGACCGTCCGACCTACCAGAAAGGTGTAAGGTAACTGTTTGAACGGTCGGGAAGTGCCTCTCAATTTAGACCGGAACCCAGTGGGGGAGACATCCACAGGGACCGTACCCTCCTTCCCCTACCACCAACCTCTCGGAAGGACTTACGGACTAACATGTTTAACGTGATCGTACTCCGCGTGAACACGGCGGCAGTTTTGGCAGCGGCTGGAATCGAACCCGGGCCTACCGAGTACAACTCCAGCGCGCTAACCACAGGGCTACCGCGCCCGCCACATACATTAAGTGACATAATTAATGGAAAATGGAAAGAAACGCCAAAATTTACATTTCACTGTGAAAAAGATAAAAAATGCATACCCAACAAAAGTTGGTTCAGAGAAAACAAGGAAAGTGTTGTTAAAGGTTTGATGGTTATTGCTGGATTCTCTTATAACGGAAAACTTAAAATAAGGAAATAGAAAAAATGTCAAAATTAACTCGGATTATTATCAGAAATATGTTTTAACACCTGTTTTCAAAAAAGACATTCCATCACTTTTCCTTAACAATCTTCACTGTGTTAAGTTCCATCAGGATAAGGCTACCAGCTGTCCCTCTAATTCTACTGCTATATTTTTAAAAAATATATGAGAAATGAAACCGGAATTGAGGCTATTCCATTTAAATGCATCCCATCCAAGTCCCCCGACTTGTCTCCTATAGATTACTGTGCATTTGGACTTTTAAATCAAGCTCTTCATATGCGGCATTCCAAAACATTGGATAGACTCTTGAAGATTGTGGTGGAGGAGTAGAACAAAATCAACCTTGATATTTTAAGAAAAGCTCTTTTATCTTGGAAATCAAGATGTAATATGATAGCTCAACAAAAGGGCTATTAGATTGAACATATTAGAAAATAAAATTCTTATCTTTGTTTATATATATATTTTTTTCAAAATAGCTACAAAAATGTGTGAACAAATCCGCACAGAATCCGCCTATATAACCAACAGGGGTGAAGTGTAGAAGACCCAGACCGTCCGACTCGTCCAGAGGACTAAGAGCAACTATTTGGACGGCCGGGAAGTCAGGGGTGAAGTGTGATAAAATAATTTGGAGAAATAAAACAAGTGACCACAATTATGAAATGACAAATTTTATGTTGTATTTAAGAATATTTAAAATAAAATATTATATAATAACTGAATTTCAATGAAAATAAATTAATATCATTTTGCACTTTTATCATTAAAGTGCAACCCCAGTTTTGAACTTCTCTGTGGAACTGATTCAAAATTAAAAATGTTATATACGGGAAAACACGATAAGCAGAAACAATATTATTGCCAGTATATAGAAATCAAGAGAAAAAAGTTGGAAAAACAATGTGCCATTTACAAATTACCACTTTTGTACAATGAGTTCCGTATAGAAAAATTCCAAATAAATCAAAAATGTTAAAACCACCTATAATTTACCATGTCTCTATTTGCTACTAACTTTAAAACAGACTCAGAAAATATCCACTATGTTTGCAGAAATAACGCGATGCAGACGAAAAAGAATAAAAATAAATAAACAAAATACCATCGTGAAGTTAAAAGGGGAATCTTCACTCCTCCAAGAAATCCTGCATCTTACACGACTACCAAACGCAGTTAAATGATACGAGGTGCGCGTGCAAGGTTGTTGAGTTCGGATTTCAATGCAAGATATATTCCCGCGGAGAGACACATGACGCATGACTCCTGACGCATAGACACTGGTTACTGAGTATGAATTTGGATATGATGCTTAATATGTTATTTATGTATAGACAGATGGGAGAGAATAATTATATTAAATATTTTTTCGTGATCAACATCTCTTTATAAAATGTTCAACTTATTAAAATGCTCGAAAACATTTTTCAAAAGGGTAACAATACTTGAGCAAGGAATGCAAAATTTAAATTTGTTCATCTGGATTCAAACGACTGGTTTAATTACATTTTATGAGAAGACCTTGCCTTTTTAATGAAATAATGAAGTGTAAACATAGAAAAAAGGGAGTGGTTGGCAGAAGATAGAGCCCTCTTTATAAAAAAAGGATCTCAAGGATTTTTTGGGGGTTACAGTTATGCATAGGACAAGAATAACAATGCAATTAGAATACACATTGTGACATGGAAAGTCATGGAGCACCAACAATTCAAGAAGTATTAGGATTGTCGTATATTTTTATGCAAGTTCATAAGAAAACCCTGTGGTGTTTCACAATGAGACATCTTTAAGAAGCTAACCCCTTTTTTATGTAGGTACAGGCCGTTATTTCGTTTCCTGTTAAACAGGGGGGGGAGGGAAATCAATTAGTACTATGTAATTTTACGCTATAGATACAGTTTTAAAGTAACTCTCTAAATAGAGATTTTGTAAGAGACAATTTTTGTAATCTGTATAAGAGACAAAATACGGAGACATTTCATTTCGCGTATGCAAGTTGTTGCAGGTGAATGCTGAAAGCATTGTTGCTGAAGGTGAATGCTGAAGGTATTGTTGCTGAAGGTGAATGCTGAAGGCATTGTTGCTGAAAGTGATAATTTCGTATTTTGTGTATAATAAAGTCAACTTTATTCTGTTTGCTTTTTTTAGGGGGGGGGGGAGGAGAGTTAGTTTGTATACACGGATTCTCAGGGTTACTTTCCATCTTTATTCTTTTTGGATGGGGGGGGGGAGATTAGATTGTATACACTGGTTTTTAGGGTTCCTTTCCGTCTTCTTTTTTTTTTGGGGGGGGGGGGGAGGCATCAGAAATGCTTCGAACAAATTTCGCAATGCTCTACAGATTTAAACTTCATCCTTTCCAACCCCCATCTTTAACAAAATGCCAAACACCCCTCTACCCACCTGAAAAGGGACGAAGGCACTTTAAATAGGAAAAGGGACTACCTCCCTTAAGTTGTTTAATTTTTAGCGCCATTGGGATTAATAATATGCACCTGCATAAAAGTACACGATAACACCAATGCTTCTCGCTTTGTTATCCTGGTTCATGATTCTCTCCTTGACGCACTATATTAAAACTAAACCGTCATTAGCAAGCAATTGAATATATCGTTGAATGAGGATCTTTCAATATAAGAAACCATTCGATATTCGAAACTTAGAATTCAAATACATTTAGGAAGATTTCAATTGCAATCCTAATCATCTTCTGCACTGCAAATGAATGCATTTTAATCCTTAGAGATTTGTAGATATCGAATTGTTCCTCCGCAAAGTTTTAATTATTCCGTCAAGCTCACGCAGAGATAATTATTTCAGTACGCTGTTGTCCTAAAATAATTCTGCATTGTTGAGGGGTTAACAAGCCATTAATAGTCAGTCGTCGACAAAAGGCCGTAAAAGTAAAATTCGCTGTATATTTCATCCATCCATTTACATCAGTTAGAGAATCTAATTTTATCTAACTGAAATGGGTAAATGATTTTATATCTGATAATATGTTATTATCTATAAATAGAACGAATTTCTCGGAGTTGCCCGGTTCGTAAATAAACACGCATTGCTACTCAATTCATCAAGCAATCTATCCGAAAAATAAAGAAATAAATACATAAATAAAAAATCTGATGTGGGCAACACATGACTTTCCTTATATAATGTAATGAATTTACTACATTTACAGTAAAAAAAATAGGTTTTTCTTATAGTAGATACTAATATTCTTTCCAAGATATTGAATTTCCGACAATTAGTCGTCACTTTCATTGATTTAGCGTCATTTTTATCCATTTGACGAGATTTTCGTTAATTTGGCAACATTTCCAAAAGTCGCCAAGTTGGCAACATTCCGCCAAATTCGTCGCCAAAACCTCGCCAAGTGTTATGGACGAAGAAATAAGTTATTCTTACAGCAGATAAATGACTATTGGCGTTCAAATACAAAAGTATTTCTCGAAGTATCTTTTCTCATGAATGGAACGAGCTAGATCCACGAGAATGATGTCACCAAATTTATCGCATGGTATTACATATGAAAAGTAAACATGTTTCTCAATTGGAAATATATATTTTTTTTATTTTATGACTTACTGATAATTTTTTTGAAAAATGTGCAATATCTCGAGAACTGTTCATGTTAGCGTTCTAAAATTTAAGTTAATCATTTTCTAATGAAAAATTACATAAGAAATGTCTATTTGCGTAACTTTATTAGCAATTTTGATTTTTTGACGATTTTTTCAAAATTTCACTCGAAAATTTAGAGGGGTTCTGAACATTCGATTACGTTTAAAAACAATAGGCTTTTAGTGTTTATGGATTGTGATTTTTGTACTAAATTTCGCTCGAATCGGTCCATTCGTTCTTCAGTTATCGTCTCCACAGACTCACTGACACACACACACACACATACTTTCACACACACACACACACGTACACGTACACACACACGCGCACACACACACACACACACACACACACAGACATCACTTGAAAAATGTTTGATTCGTGATCAGGGATGCTTGAAACGTGCTCTCCCGTCGAAAATTCGAATTCGAATTTTCGACCCCGTCACAATACTTTCCTTATACATTGTGTATATAAGGAAAGTACTAAACTTCACGGTCGTTTAAAATCTTAATTGTTATCTTCGGAAATTATTATCGTAGAAACGTGATTTTTTTTTCTTATAATACTTGGCGATACTATTTAGTGCCATTTTGGTAATTCGAATTTGGTCGAGCAAAGAACTCAGAGGAGCAACGCCACGTTTGTCAATTTTGCCCGGAGCAGTTTACGACACATAAATCCATGACATAAAAAATCACGATAGCGAATTTGGGATTAAACGATACTTCCTAGCAAGACTAGTACAATCTCCATAAGCTCCACATGAGCAAATCAGGATGCACCCCAAGATCGCACAAAAGCTAGGCCAATGAGAGTCTTGGAAAAGCATATGCTAATGAAAATCGGGAAAGACGTGTTCCCGCGGAACATGAAGGATATGCAATTGCCAGCAAAAGAATAACATTTCTATCAAAAGATAAAGAACATAGTAACAGATGTGAGGTGTTGATGACGTGTTTACGAATGTGGTCGCTAAAAAAATCGGCTACAGCAGTATCAAAATGTTTGTGATAATAAAAGGTAGCTGACAGTTCAACTTACGACGTGTGCCATATCCCCAACGCAAATCAGTTGAATCAATCAGGCAGTGTAGTTATACCAAAGGTACATTCCTAACTTTATTTACAATATGTCAAGTGTAGCTCCTCTAAATGTTTCGGCCAAAGATAGGTTTCACATTTAAATCTCCTGGGTTATTTCTTGAAATAATTAATTAGGAAGAGTTTTTGTAAATGTAAACATAATTTAGTGTTAAATAAATTTTAATTTTAAAGATACAATTGTGTAATTAATGATCGATGTTTTGTTTATTTAAGCTAAGGTAAGTGAACTCGCACTTAGGTAAATTTGTTGGGTTATTGCGGCTACTACGTATATACGTACTTGTTAATTTGGTCGGTGTGGGCGATATATTCAGCGTGTGTTATTTTTTCCGCCACATTATAATTTTTATGTGACAATACTGTTATAATCCTATATTTAAAATTTAAATCTCTAGCTGTAAAACTCGAAATTTTAAATGTCTGAATTTTAAATACTGCTGTCGATGGACCAGCCGTTTGGGATTCATGGTTTTGAGAGCGAGACGCTTGTCAATGATATTTTCGTCGTACCTCGAATGAGATTCCAACCGCATTTTTTCCATGCTTTTTATTGTGTATTTAGTGAACGCAAAAGAAATTCGAGACTATAAAATATATAAAACTGAATCCGAAATTTAAAAAATAACGCCAAGGTGCACCTATTCGGGTCTTGAAGTACCTGTGTACAGAATTTCATGCCTTAGATTTCCCGCTACGAGCTGCATAGGCCGACACACATACATATTCCTTTCTTAAGTAAGATGCAGTATTATAACAGGCGCATAGTATTATATAGTTCTCAAGTACCCCAAAAACTTTGTAAGGAAATTACCATGAGTGTACACATTAGATTTATGACCGTACCCGAATAAAAGTGAGTTTAGTACCGATAGCGAAAAATTAAATAGTTAGGAAATGAACTTGACAACAGAGCGAGATAGACGATAAAAACAATTAAAATTTGCAGCGCTTTGTCTAATGAATACTCACATCGAAATATAAGGTATTTATTTAATACAGTATGATTTTTGGTGAATTTATGTCATATCCAGGAATTCTAAATTAGAGCTAACATGAATCCAGTGCATGACTTGCCATTTATTTCACATATATATATATATATATATTACGTTATTACTAATATTTGCATGCGCTTGTGAATCGTTCGGCAGCGCTTAACAGTATTATGGCTTGGCTGAGTATCAAGCATTCAGTTAAGAATCACTGTATTTTATTACCGCCTGTATACGCAATTTGCTCGTTCCTGGTGTCGATTGTTATCCATTAGACAGTGATCTACAACTTTGCAATTGGCTTTTTTTTTGTCTATCTCGCTTTGTTAGAGTTTAATATCTTAACTTTTTAAATTAACCGCTAGAGGTAATGCCATCATTTTTGTTAGAGCGTACATGACTACTTTACTATATACAGACCAAACGTACGCACTCATTGACCTTTCCTTTCAAACTTGGAGTGCTTAAGTAGTTTTCTAAGAACACTGCAGATAATTAGGAAACTAACTAATGTAAGTAACAAAATATCTGTAACTACTGTGAAAATTATACAAAACGATGTCAAGAAATTTTACGTAAATATTAATTAACATTTTATATTTTGTTAATAACTATTTTCCATAATGGAATACTGTAAAAATTAAAACAAAAAGGTTTAATTTTCTCATTTTGTAGAAGTTACAATTCAATGTCTTGCATAATTAATTATATCCTCTTTATAACCTCATATAGTTAATATTTTTCAAAATGAATATCAACTTTGTTTCAAATTATCAATATTTAAATAGCGTATGAACTATATTCTAAGCCAAGCTGCAATTATGTAATTCTGAACTATTCAGTGAAATATTGTAATTATAATTTGAGTACGAGCTCAATATTTTTTGAATAAAATTATCTTACACAATAAAGGAATAAGTCTGGGTTGGGGAGAGGGCCTGCCTGCACCGTTTGCAGTGGGATATCTGACAATCATGTTTTGGTGCACAGGCACTTCTGAATCCGGGTAGATACGCTTTGGTGAGATCTTCTTTTATAATTCGAATTAGATGTTTAGTTTTTTTCTGTTTTAGCACGATTCGGAAGCGATTTTTTCCATCAAAAAGATCGAAGAACGTTTTTTCAGTGATATTTGAACCAAACTCGTAGGACAATTACTTATATAGAGTGTCCTCGAACTCTTGAAACAAAACAAGAGGGGTGATAGTACACAGCAAGACAAACAATATTTGCCAAATAACTTAGGGTCGCAATCCACCCATAGTGGCAGAAACACAACATGCAAAGCAGGTTAGCCGCTGAAACGGCGCTGACAGCTATTCTTCCTTAAGAAAACTGAGTCTAAATCCACACGTCACTGACTCTTGTAAACACCAGCAGAGATTTGCAGTCAACATCTGGGCATATTTCCTTGGTGATTGATGGAGCGTTGCCTCTTGCCTGAAAGCCCGACCGACACACCGTGCCGTGTGATCCTGGAGTAAGTTCTTCTCGGCTTGTTGCGGGCTGCTCCACTCACCACACAGAGGGGCTTGTAGTTTATGCATGATAAAGCCCCAGCACACTTTTCCACCGAGGTCTGATACTTTTTAAATGCGACATATCCAGGGAGATGGTTGGACGTGGAGGACCTGCGGCTTAGCCTCCACGCTTCCTGGACCTTCTTCTTCTTCGACTCAGACTGTCCGACCTACCCGAAATGTATAAGGTATCTGTTTAGACGGCCGGGAAGTGCCACCCAATTTAGACCGGAACCCAGTGTGGGAGGCATTCACATGGACCATACTCTCGTTCCCCTACAACATGCTACTCATATCCTAGGGTGAGTCGGATGACCTAGGTCGTCAATACTTCAACTCTGTTGTTATGTTAACACATTTTCTTCCTCTACCCAAACAATCCGGCTTACCCGAAAGTGTATGGCATCTATTTGGGGATCGGGAGAGTGCCACCCAGTTTAGATCGGAACCCAGTAGGGGCGGCATACACAAGGCATACTCTCCTTTCTGTACTACCAATTTCACGGAAGAGCTTACGGACCCACATATTTCATGTTGTCATGCTCCCCGTGAACATGGGGACAGTTTGGGCAGAGCCGGGAATCAAACTCAGATCGTTCGAGAGCGATACCAGCGCGCTAACAGTTGGACTGATAAAATGGAAAATAAAATGTTTAGTATCATGAGAACGTCTCAAGATAATTCCTTAACAATTGTGTCCATGATTTTCTGCTTTAATGAATTCATATATTTTCAATAAATAAACTCTTATATTTTATGATTTTTTCAATTTTATTTATAATACGTGCATTATCTATCTGATCAATGGGACATATTAACGTTTGCTGAATGATGTCGTTTGATCTTAAATAATAAATTTCATAGAACATGATAATTTCTGTATGAACGTTAATATAATTATTTTTACTTTCCTTGCAGTACTCAGTAATTTATAAGGAATATATTCAATCATGTCGAAAATAGCAACTTCAGTTTTCGACGGATCTACACATTTTGAAACGTCTAGAACACGAACAAACTATTTTTTAGCGTGACGAATGCGTGTGTGTGTTTCTCTGTGCAATGTATCACACTATCTGTGTCTGTGTCTGTGCACTTTCTGTGTCTATGCACTTTTACTCAAAAACTAATGGACCAAATTTGGTAAAATGTTATAGGTAAGTGACTTGTGAGTACCATGGTGCTGAATAGCTTTAGGTATGATTCGGAATAAAAGAACCTGCCTTTTTCTACGAACTGATCCTAAAAACTCGCATGTATATATTCTAACTAAAATACTAATTGACCAAATTTCACAAAATTTGATAGATAAGTCACTTGTAGGTTACCCTGGAGCTGGTAAGGTTTTGGTACGATTCGACAAAACAAAACCTGTCTCTTTTGCGAAATAGTTCGCAAAAATCGTCAAAATCTAAAATAACAGACTATATATGCTCAAATGTATGAATTAAATGCTTGTTTTATATGTAATTTTTGACAATGGAAAGAATAAGACCAATTCTCTTACTCTAAAACTATCCATTCTCGAGATATTTAAGTATTTTTTTATCATTTTTGCTACACAGATGTTAAGAATACCTTCAGTTACCAGATGAAATCTGAATTTAAAGTGTAAATTCAGTGTAGTTTCAAGTAATGATGTAAGGTTTTATTAGCAATTATACTCAATTTAATGAAAAATTAATGAGAAAAGGAATTTGAGTCAATAGGGAAAGTCATTTGCTGCTCACATCAGATTTTTTTTGTATCTCTAAAAAGGTTTCTAAATGTAAAGACATTCTCCTGGTCGGAGAATTCTGAATTTAAATAGACCTGTAATGTTTATTATATTATACTGTGCATAAGAAAATACATAACGATATTCACATATTACGAAGAAAATACATAATTCATAATAATGTATTATAGAGCTAATAATACATAATCAAATTTCTATAATAATGTTTGTTATAGGGAAAGTACAAGGTGAGTTTAAAGTGGCGCACATCAAACTGCCCGTAAAAGTACTAGTATGAGAATTTAAATAAAAAAAAAGTATTGCAGAGATTAGTTGAAATGTTACCTTTTATTTTTAGCAGACATACTTTAGGTGTTACAATAAATGTTGGAAATGGCATCCTGTTTCGTGACTGCAAACGTGTGTTGGTTTTACAAGATTTCTTGAGACTCTGAGGAGCATGGCAGTATTGATGTTGAAATGGCTATTGTGATGTTCGTTCTCAGCTCAGCAATCATGTGTGGATAATTCACATAAACCACATTTTTCAGATACCTCCATAGGAAGAAATCAGGAGGTGATATATCATCAACTTCCAGTAGTGAAATGAAATGATGTGCGCGAATTTAAACTCACCCTGTAGAAACGGTATGATTTTATTTATATTTTACAATTTACGATTTTATCCCATAACACCTATCAGATCTCTCGAAACACCAACATTCCCCGGGAACACATGTAGCAAAATATTGATCTGAAGGTTAAGTAAATTCTTCATTATTCGCAGAGTATGATAGCAAAGCACTCAAAGGTTTTAATTTGCAAACTCAATCACAGTTCAGTGCCGCAGTTAAAAGAAGTTCGGTCCTTAGAGAAATGAAGATACCTTAAAGTTTTAATTATGATGTAGAGTTCCCACAAAGGGTAATGATATATTACTCCGTTTCCACAAAGGAATATTTAATTGTTGGAAGTTCAGCATCTCTCAAATAGTTAGTCGTTGTCAAAAGTGATTTGTAAAATTAAAATGGATTCATCGGCCACTTCTTCAATCCTTTTACGATTATGCAAGTAAAGTGATTTTGTAAATATTAGTGCAAGAGTAGGAAAATAAGAGAGAATAAGTAAATAAAGAAGTGCTTGAGTAAGTAAATAAGAATGTACAAGTAAAGAAGAGCGTGTAAATAATAGTACATGAGTAAGTTAATAATACGAGTAAGTAAATAGGAGTGCAAGAGTAGATAAATATAAAAAAAGAATGGGCAGGTAAATAAGAATAAATGGTTAGGTAAATTAGAGTGTACGAGTACTTAAATAAGAGTGAATGAGTAGGCAAATACAAGTGCATGATCAGATAAATAAGAGTGAATGTGTAAGTAAATAAGAGTGCATAAGTAGGTATATAATATTGCATGAGTAAATATTAATACATGAGTAAGTAAATAATATTGTATGAGTAAGTAAAGAATATTGTATGAGTAAGTAAGAAAATAGTAGTGCACGAGTAGATAAATATAAAAATGAATGATTAGGTAAATAAGAATAAATGGTTAGGTAAATTAGAGTGTACAAGTACGCAAATAAGAGTGAATGAGTAGATAAATACAAGTGCATGATCAGATAAATCAGAGTGAATGAGTAGGTAAATAAGAGTGCATAAGTAGGTATATAATATTGCATGAGTGAGTAAATATTAATACATGACTAAGTAAAGAATATTGTGTGCGTAAGTAAATAATATTGTATGAGCAAGTAAAGAATATTGTATGAGTAAGTAAGTAAGAGTGAATAAGTAGATAAATAAGAGTGAATGAGTATGTCAATAAGACTGCAATAAGTGAGTATGTCAATAAGTGAGTAAGTAAATAATATTACATACGTAAGTAAATATTAATGCAAAAGTAAGCAAAGACTATTGTATGAATAAGTAAATAAGAGTGCATAAAGACGTTAATAATATTACATGAGTAAGTAAATAATAGTATATGAGTAAAGAATGGGCCATAAGTAAATAAGACTGCCTGAGTAGAAAAATAAGAGCAAATGAACAGGTACGTAATAGTGCATCAGAATGTAAATGGTACATGAGTAAATAAAAGGGCATGAGTAAATACGTGAATCTTGAGAATGTAACGTTATATTCCCGCTATTTAGAAGGGATCTAAGAATTCAGTAAAACAGGGGTGAGAGAGATTGCAATTAGAACGTTTTATATAAAATTCCGGGATTAATATTTATTTTAATCTCGGAATCTTGCTGGATTGGGAGTTTCATATTTTTCCATTGAAAGGAAGCCATACTTTATACTCTCATGTTTTGATTTATTTGCCCTTTAACAACATAACATTTCTTGTAGCCTGTTTGTAGAGTGTTTACAATTTTACACGAAAATTTGAGTATGCGTAAGTTTCTTTCAAAGTGGGAGGCGCGTTTGCTCACACCGGACCAAAAACAACAACGCGTCGACGATTCAGAGCGCTGTTTGGAGCTGTTCAAGCGAGATAAGAAGGATTTCTTGCACTGGTATGTGACAATGGATGAAACTTGGATCCATTACTACACACCTGAATCAAAAAGATCGTCAGCTGAGTGGACAGCAGCCGGTGAAAGTCGTCCAAAGCGACTCCAAACCCAAAAGTCAGCTGGCAAGGTTATGGCATCCGTATTTTGGGACGCGCATGGTATTTTGCTCATCCACTATCTTGAGGAAGGTAAAACTATCAATAGCGAATATTACATGGCATTATTGGATCGATTGAGTAAAGAAATCAAGAAGAAACGACCTCACATGCAAAAGGAAAAAGTGCTATTCCACCAAGACAATGCCCCGTGTCACAAGTCGATGAAAACTATGATTAAATTATATGAAGTACGCTTTGAATTGCTTCCTCACCCACTGTACTCTCCAGATCTGGCCCCTAGCGACTACTGGCATTTTGCAGA
Source organism: Amaurobius ferox (assembly GCA_951213105.1). Taxonomy (NCBI): domain Eukaryota; kingdom Metazoa; phylum Arthropoda; class Arachnida; order Araneae; family Amaurobiidae; genus Amaurobius; species Amaurobius ferox. The sequence goes on from OX578146.1 coordinate 62,691,986, forward strand.
CATCAAAAAGATGCTCCAGGGAAAGAAATTTGGCTCAAATGAAGAAGTGATTGTCGAAACTGAGGCCCATTTTGAGAGCAAAGATAAATCGTTCTACAAAAAAGACATCGAAAAGTTAGAGGAGCGTTGGAACGAATGTATCACTCTTGAAGGAGAGTATGTTGATGAATAAAGTCGAATTTCTAAAAAAAATTGTTTTTCTTAGTTAGACCGGAGACTTATTGAGACTGATAAGTGTGTACATTATATTATAATATAAAATTGACATCTATAAAGAATCGTCGGTATATAGAACTTTTGGATACAATAAGCACATTAAAAATATCTGATATATATATTTCAATAAATGAACAAATATCAATATGGTGTAAATACTTTAGCAAAAGGATATATTTCTTTATTACCAGATATCGTCCAAAATCAATTTTTTTACTATCAATTCTGCATGAAAATACTTATAAAGCAAATATTTGATAATAGAGAACATAAATTATTATGATATTTTTCGATTTTAGAGCAAACACATGAAATATCTCTTGGACAGTTTATAGCTCTATACAGTATGTTATGTGCATTTAAATAAAAAATTATAAATGATATGATTATTTTTGCCATAAACTCTTGACAGAATACGTTTTTTATAATTTGTTTTCGGTTTTTGGAATTTTTTCGAAAATTTGAAGATGTTCCCCTAGTGCCAGTTCGAGCGCTTCAAGAAATCAATAGACTGCGGCCAACTGTTTCTATAGTACAATTGATTGAAATTATTGCACAAAAATTTAATTTTACTTGCTCAATTTTTTCAAGAGATTGTGTTTGAAGCGGAATAAAATAAAATTTACAACATCTCGTGAATGGCTTATTAAATTTCTAAAATAATTGTGACTATTTGTGTTCTGAGATTTATAAAGAGGGTTCATTTATTTTATAATACAAAATACATTGACATTTTTATGATTTTTACTTTCTCTGCAATACATGGTAATGTATAGGGAAAGTATTGGAATCATGCCGAAAATCGCAACTCGAGTTTTCGACGGATCTACGCGTTTCGAGGCCTCTAGAATACGAAAAAACAATTTTTAGCGTGACGTCTGTGTGTGTCTGTCTGTCTGTCTGTGCGTCTGTCTGTGCAATGTATGTATCCACTCTAACTCAAAAGCTAATGGACCAAATTTCATAAAATTTGGTAGGTAAGATCCTTGGGTGTGATCCTGATGCTGATTAATTTTTCGTGCAATTCGGAAAAAAAGAACCCGCCTTTATATGCGAAATGGCCCGCAAAAATCTCATCTACTCACTGTAGCTAAAATACAAATTGACCACATTTCACAAAATGTGGTAGATAAATCACATGTAGGATACTCTGGTGCTGATTAGGTTTTGGTACGATTCGGAAAAGAACAATCTGCCTTTTTTTACGAAATGGCCCTCAAATATCGCTAATATCTATAAAAAGACTACGTATGTTCAAATGTATCAATTAAATGCTTATTTTATGCGTAATTTTTGACGAGGAAAAGAGTAATAAGAACAACTCTATTACTCTAGGACTAACAGCTCTCGAGATATTTGAGGTTTTTGGCATCTTGTTATGCCGCTTTGGGAAAATGTCCAATTACCAAAAAAAGCAGAAATTGAATTAGAAATGTCAATTTAGTGTCATTTTGTGCAATTAAACTCAATTTAACGAGTTCTTAAAGAAATAAAGAAAACATTAATTTGTGTCTGCAGGGAAAGTCATGTGCGGTCCAGATCAGTTTTTTTAAATTTCAGATCAAATACCAAACTATCTTGTAAATGACGCATATTAGCTGTCTATAAATAATGAACCTCATTCTCATTTAAATACAAAGCTACATATAAAAGATCTAGTTTTGCAAGATGCGTTTAATGTTACTTACTACTTTTAAATTTTATGTAATTTCTTTAAATGTATTTAAGAAACGTACAATATTTCGAGAATTGAACATGCCAGCTTTCTGAACTTTATATCATTAGTTTTGTAATTGGACATAACGTAGACAATAATAATTTTATTGACATATAATTGTAAAAAGAATCTAATGTGGGCAGTACATGACTTTCCGTACATAATGCAATGACTTACATAACGAAATAATGGTGTATAAGATTCATGGCACAATGTTTGTGATATTGAATTAACATCATGTAAATTAAAATTTGACTCTTGCGGCGAATTATTAGTCTAAATGGAATAACTTATTCATATAAAAATGTAATGAAAATATGTAATTGAAATTTAATTAATCTAATGGAATGTAATTAATATCATTTGAAATAAATGACTATTAGCGAAATCTTGGGCTTCAAAAGACGAATCTGTTACAAAAAGTATTTTCTATCATGAATGGAGCAAACTAAATACATGAAAATGATGTTAACAGATTTGCTTCATAATATAGTTTATGGAATGTAAACATATTTAGTGTTACGCACTACGTTTTAACTATATGTAATTTTTGTAAATGTATTTGAGAAAAGTACGCTATATCGAAAAGTAATCATGCTAGCGTTCTAAACGTTATATAATTTATTTTGTAATTCAAATTTATGTATGAAACGATAATGTCTTTAATATACAATCGGTGCAGATTTCTTACCGAGTTTTTGAAAAATTCATTCGAAAACTGGAGGTCAGCCTTTCATTCGATTGTTGAGTATGTTTAAAATTAAAAAGGATTCCAATATCCTGGTTGTAATAATTGTACCGAATTATTTTCAGAACACTTTCATTCGTTTGTGAAATATCGCATTAAGAGATTCATGAACACACACACTAACACATAACACACTAACACGCACACACTAATATACACACACACTAATATACACACATACTAACATACTCACACACTAACATACACACACACTAACATACATACACAGACCTATATCATCTCAAAACATTTGATACTGGATCAGAGATACTTGAAACGTGCTCTTCCGTCAAAAACTCGATTTCGAATGTTCACAATACTTTTCTTATACATTATACTATGCATATAGGGAAACACTCCATTTTAGCAAAAATGTCGTTTCCCAACCATCACACACGGTTATACACACAGGCAGACATTTCTGAAGAAAAGATCGATTCGTATTCAGGAATACTCAATGTAAATCCATCAAAATCCGAGGGCCAGATTTTTGACTCCATCACAATACTTTCTCTTTACATTATCTTATAAGATAAGAAATATAATATATAGACGCTGAAAATACATGTAATTTCATTTTGTACCCGGTCAGTTGATCTGGGTTAGAATTGATTTGAATTGTATCCTATATGACTTTTGTCAATATTAAAAAATGTACGTACTTTAATGGTGAAGTCTTGCTCGATTAAATTAACGAAATCGTTCTAATTATGGCATAATTACGCAAACGAGAAAATATTATTTCAAAAATTAAAATAACTGAGATAAATCTCAATTTGGCATTTCTTATCCTGGGATTTAGAGATCATTTTTTGGATTACAATACTTAATTACCATATTTACCATACTTAATTAATTGGCATACTTACCATACTTAATTAACACGCATCTGGATTACCATATTTTGTGATTGCCGTACTTAATTGCAATTCGGAGTATTTTTTTCAAACTCTGGATTCCGGTGTGGAAAATTTTATAATCCAAAGGTCAAGCAATATCGAATATTCAGCCTTAATTTATTTTTATAAAAAAAGCTATATTTTATAATCTTTTGTTTAAATTTGTTTTTGCATAAGTACTATACGTTATTGAGATGCTAAACTTTGGGAGATCTCACGAACACTGGTTTTGCTAATAAGAAAAGTTGAACTATAGTGAATCATGTATCTAAAAATAAAGATATAATATGCACAAAATATAATATACAATTAAATAATATACTACATAAAATTTAAATAATTTACAATTAATGTGTATCAGAACTTCGACATATGTATATTGAAAATTGATTGTAGCTAAATTATAATGAAATTTAAAATAAAAAATAAAATATAAATTAATTTCGCGAGTGAGAAAGTTTATAGGTCCTGTTTGAGTTTTCTGTAGCAAAATGATTCTAATCCACATCAATTAATAAATGCTTAACGTACTTGTGTGTTTAGAGACCCAAAGCCCTCCCGATAGCCTAAAAGACAATTTTTATAATTGTATTGATTGCAGAATAGAACATATTGTAGCTGGATATTTTATTTCTCTCCCAATGGTGGACAAAATGTGTGTGTGTGTGTGTGGGGGGGGGTGTAAAAATACTTTTCAAGCCCTCTAGAGGCCCCCGGTGACCTAGGAGGCTTAAACTTTACACACTTATGGTATCGAATACGGCACAAACCCCAAATTAGTAAATTTTCAAATTAATAACTATTTTAGGTGATAAGAGAGTAAACAAACAACAATTACAATATAATTAAAAATGCAACTTAATCTTCAAGAACGTTATGTAGTTTCCATGCTTTTGACAGATGTAAATACTAATTTAGTAAACTAAGTTATAAAATATAAGTTGTAATTTGTATACTAAGTTATAAGATTTTCTATTTTCTTCTCCACCAATCACACTATCTATCTCCCGTTTGAGACCGTGACCAGTCGCGTTAATCAACGTAATTTTTATATTTTCAATTAAATGAATCATCCGGCCTTTCATGGGTCCTAAATAAACGCTTACTATTTATAAATAATTAAATAAGCACCCGCTACTTAAATAATACATTCCCGCTCTAAATCGCACGCTATCCTAAAAAAAAACAAGAAAGATCAATCATGCTTAAAGCATTGATTATGAAACACTTTCCAACTTCAATGCAATTTTATTTAAACAAGTCTAAAATGCAATACATTCCTCGGTAATATTTTGAAACTTATCACAATACTGCATTAATTTATTATATTTGAAAACTTAAACCTTCATCGAAAAAAATGAACTTCATTCAAATGACGGCATTGAAATATAAATTGCCTGGTTTAAACATCTCTAAAATGTTATACATTCCTCGGTAATAGTTTCAGAATTATCATAATACTACGATAATTTATTATATTTGAAAACTTCATCGAAAACAACTGAAATTAACTCAAATGACGTCATAGAAAAAATAACACGCCTGGATCTCTCTATAAAAACAGTATTTCATTCATAACTTTCTCCCATTCATTTAATTCATCACAATACTATAATAATTTATTTTATTTAAACATTTTGTTTAAGACCATGGAGCTACAAAAAATTAAACTCTATGCTTGAAACTTCATCGAAAAAAATCGTCCTTCTCTTTATGAAATCAATTAATATTTCATTCATATCAGCCATGCAGACTCCATGGACTAAATTATTTTGTGTTAAAAAAATACAGGAATTCTAATACAACTCATTCTATATATTTTGCTGTTTACATTTTACATAGGTGAAAAATAGGCTTAGTTGTAGAAATAATCAAATTTAGATGAGCATTTAAACTCAAATATATTGTCATTGCGTTGTTTCAGTATGTAGATGCACAGAATTTAAGCAAAAATAAAGTAGTTTTAGGACGGATACAACACTCAATATGAATTAAAAAGAACTTAAAAAAATCACGATTTTGAAACAAGATGGATGCCATATATCATTTTGAAGTGGGTCATGTGATCGTTTCATATCATGGTCACGTGATCGTTTCATATAAGAGGTGTAATTATTATTTTAACTTTTATTTAAAAAACTACTGAATATATTTCGCTGAATTTTTTTTTATATATTTTATGGAACAATTTGAATATTACCTAAAATTTTCGAAGCAATTTGTGAATTTTAAATCCGCTTAAAAAATGTTTGAAAAATTAGGTCCCATAGGGCTCAATGTATTTCATTTTTTCGACCCGGGTTCAATCCAAAACTAATTGGGTGATATTATTCATTTATATTCCCATAGGTTCTACAGACCGTCTGAACAACATACTAAAATTTCATTTTGATTAAGCCATTTTTACGGCAGTTATCGTGCTAACGGACAGACAGACAGACAGAATGAGCAAAGTCATAAACACTTTTCAACTTTGTTGTAAAGTGTTAAAAAATAAATAAATAAATAAATACATAAAATAAAATAAAAATAAACCCCGACGGGAGAGATAGAACATTTTTATATAGTTACATGTTCTTGAAAATTTATCCTACGTTTGCCCGGGATTTGAAGGAAGGATTAATTTAATTTATTCATTCAAATTTGCAAAAGGTGATAGAAGTACTAATACGTAGACGTATGCATCTACTCAAGAGCAGAATTTTTCGTTAGGGACACTGTGCAATATTTTTTTATATCGCAATAATTAAATCAAGTACTTCGGGTCTGCAAAACGCGAAAAGTATAATATTTTTTTTTTCGGTTTGCCATTTAATTATATTATATCGCAATCTTAAAATCGGAAACGCCTGAAAAATCGTTTCCAAAATCGTGCAATAGATGACAAAACCAGTCAAGTTCTCTTTAAAATATGTTATATATTTAACACATTATATATGCCGACGCGGTGGTCGAGCGGTCAAGCCAGGCGTTTCTGAATGATCCCTCGGTTGCCGGGTTGTGGGTTCGAGTCCCATCTGCGGGCATGGCTGCTGTGATGTCCTTGTGGAGCCTCGTCTCAAGTGAAGCTGCATTCTACCCTTTGCCATGGACCAGGGATCTTTAAACTTGATGTAAGGCTTTCTTACACCAAGGGGATTTGTAACAACACATTATATATTCATTGTCCTTCCGAGAGGTTGGTGGTAGGGGAAGGAGGGTACGGTCCCTGTGGATGCCTCCCCCACTGGGTTCCGGTCTAAATTGGGTGGCACTTCCCGGCCGTCCAAACAGTTACCTTGCACCTTTCTGGTAGGTCGGACGGTCTGGGTTTCAACATCAACAACATTATATATTCTTTAGAGATTTTCTAAAATTCGTCTATTAATCGCTTGGGTCATTTAGAGTTTGTTTGAAAAATAACATTTCGATCTTTCCGATGGTGTTAAGATGGAAAGTGTATGATTCTATTTTCCGTTTTCCACAATTTTACAATATATTATTTAACATTTCGAACTTCGAATGCCAAAAGACACTATCATTTCAATCAAACAAAGTGAATATTTTTTCCTGGGGAAAAAAAACCCCTACTAACAGAATAAACTCAACTGCTAACAGATTAAAATATAAATGACGAGAAGGCTCCACTTCGTTGTTTTCTACAATTTATAGTTTTGGGATGCACTATGGTTTTTTATGTTGTAATCTCGTAGTTATTAAAAATTCCCCACAAAATGTTTTTTTAAGCTTAACCCAATGGCATTACGTAAACTTATATAAACTAAAAGTATTTTAAACGTCCGTTAGTTCTGTGCAATCGAATGTGCACCATTAAATAGAAATATCAAAATTAATTAAAGAACTACTTAGCTTAACGTTTAGGTTGGCAGCCCCAGATGGCGCCATCAGTAACAGATCTATGCAATGGTAGATTGAGCCACAAAACTTCTGAGAACAGCAAGTTTTTTCAACTTAAAATAACTAAAAACTAATTCGAATTAGAAAAAAATTCTGGCTGAGGTGTATCGTTTTAGGTCCTGAGGAACTTTTGTACCAAATTTCGTTGCTGCAAGACGTTTAGGTTTTTTGCTACACACGACGGAGACAGACGAAAATTTTTATTTATTATTATATATATGATTTGAGGTGGTATTTAGTTTAGTTTGATAATGAAAGGCAAGTCATTGGTTTTACATTTACAATTTTATTTTTTCCGTACAATAACACTATACGTCATGGGTCAATCTGGCAACTCTCAGATAAAAGAAATATCACTTGCTTTGGCCAGTTTTAATTTTTTTTTTATCCTGAAGGAATCTATGCTTTGTCTCGGAAACCTATAATGCCTTTTTTTGTTTTACTAACGAATCTATGTTCTTCAATTTATTTATTGCAGTAAGTTGTCGGCAGTTTTATATGCTTAATGTCAAAAGTTTCGTTACATTTTACATGTAAAGGTCTAACGTACAATAAAATGCCGCACTCTTTGCAGAGTGAAATTACGCTTTAACGAATCTATTTGAAAACCGACTTACAGCCATTTGTTACAGTTGAGATTATATATATGTCCTTAGAGAATTGCAGGCATCGGAAAGTTTCTTATAAAGTTTTAACTATTCCGTAAAGTTTGGGTGCAAAGAGGACTATTGAAATACGCTGTCGACGCAAAATAATTGTCAATTGTTGGAAGTTAAGCGGCTTATTAACATTTAGTTCATGTCACATATTTTTAAAATATGATTCTTTTCACTATTTTACTCCCACATTTACAAGGATTTATGGAGAAGAATATTTTAGATTCTGCAGATAACAGTGAATATTTGTCATGATTACTTTCAAAAGTAGATTATTGTTGTTATAAAGTTGTACGGTCAGAAGTTACATAATTTTAAATATATATATTATATACATATTTAAAGCTTTTATTTCAAAATTCATAGAATCATTTATAGGACGCTAACTGTGAAGCTCTCAGGCATTGCATTTTTTGATGCAAATGGAAAGAAACTAAAAATGATAATAAATATTATCATTATTATCAGAAGAAAGATTGATTTTTAAGTATTTTTATCTAGAAATTGGGTCGCTGTTTATTAGTTATCACGGGCCTCTCTCAAAATATTTAAAATGCACATTTCTACTAGGAACATGATATAACTCTGTCTAAAAGAGAAATTGTTTTATTTGAAATATAGTATATTTCTTTAAGCGGTTCTGATAATAAACCTGCTTGTTTTTAGAGGTATCTAGTTTTAAGACAGCGCTATTTGTGTTATTAGATTTCCATAATATCGACTGCATTTTTTTTATTTTAAAGGATTTTTTTTTCATTTCTTTTTCACTTATAGGACTTATCTGAAATTATTAGTTCAATTTTTCGTGAAACGTTGTCTGTTCGCTCATAGCACTATCTGGAGTACGATATCACGCCATTTAATAGATAAGTTCTTCTAAATGATTGTAGCAAGTCTGATACATATGGACATATGGAATCACATTTGATTTTCCTTCTTTTAAATGTTCATGTCGAGCTCTGTACACGCAAGTGCACGTTTATGATATGCTTTTCAAATGGGATATATTGCAGTGCATAACACTTTGTTAATTTTGTATGCCAATTTTGTAGAGAAATTTAAAGTTAGATCCAAGTGTCTATCACAATTGTACCAATTTTAGTTTGTGAAATATTAACCTTCAACTTTCTGACGGAATAAAAATTTCACCATAAAATTAAAAATAATATTAATCATAACAATAATAATAATAACAATCGATTAAATGGAAAAATAACTTTTTCATTAAATATCAGAAATTATTTGTTGTAGAATGTAGACTAATAAATTATTTGTCTAAAGCAGTTATTTCATACCACTTCTGATTTATGTATGTTTACTGTCGAATGTGCTGAAAGAATAAAATAAATGTAAATAATAATGATTGTAATAAAGTAATAATCATTTTTATAATTATAATTTTTATTAGTAGTAGTAGTAGTATTACAAGAATTATTATTATTGTTAACATTACTAATGTTATTACTAATATAATGTTATTACTAATATAATTATATCATAATAAATAGAATAAATAACTATTTTATGGTTTTAAAAAAATAACTACTTTACATTTCTACATTATATGCATATCATTCAGGTTTACGCTATACAAATAGTGGACACATTTTTAGATAAACATTTCCGGATTCATTACACAATTTCCTTATTCAACGACTATATGTTTTTCCATTTGTTATTAACAAATTCTAGTTATTTTTTACCCCTCACTGCTGTTTATCTCATAAAGAGTTTTATTTGCCTTATTTTTAAAAATGCAAGTGAAATACTTATCCTTAAAATGTGTTTGCTGAAATCTAATTGCTATATTTTTCTTAAAAAATTAGTTCAAAGAAATATAAATCCAAAGATGTGTTCAATAAATACTTCAAGAACACGTATTAAATATAATTGAAGTTGCCATCATGAAGAGCATATCATAAAAAATATTTTTTTTTATTTTACTCGAGCAGACGATTTGTACGTAAAGCAAGAATATAAAATTGCACTTGGAAAAAAAATCTATTTTATGAGTAATTTATTTTTAAGCCTAACTATTTGTATACTCATATTTATTTTACTCTTTGTTTTTGAAAATGTATTATGACCGTATAAATTCTTCTTCTAGGAGTTAAAATATTTTGCGGATATGGTAATTTCGTGAAATGTTTGTCGAAAGTATGTTTTACTAATTATCGTTATGCAGGAATTAGGTATTTTTAACTTGACATATATTTGCGAAATATCAAGTTTCCATTCATCGCTGTAAGCATTGAGTTAGAAAGAAGGAGCTAAAAACTCTTGAGGATGAAAATCTTGAAAATGTCATAATGCTTGAAGTTATTTCTAGGTCTGGCTAGTGTTAGTAATGTCCTCGCTGCTCATTTTACCTAACAGGGAGACGAGGTGTTTAGTATAAGTATGGTTATTTTCTTTCACATTAAAGTTTCGTAATACTGAGTAGAAGTAATAAATATTTTTTGTAGTTTCGAAACAGGAGCCAGAATATATGAAGGCAAAAATTAATTGAAATGTACACCAGATCGTAATGGACAGTTTTAATGGACAATGTATTGATAAATTTTTCATCAAAATTAACAGTTTAAAGAGATATTACTTTCCCTATATACAAAGTGTAATGCATAGGGAAAGTATTGTAACGGAGACGAAAATCTGAATTTGAGTTTTCGACGAAAAAGCACGTTTCAAGAATCCCTGAACATGAATCGAATGTTTTTAAGTTCTCTCGCTCTCTCTCTCTCTCTCTCTTTCTCCTTCTCTGTGTGTGTATGTGTCCGTAAATCTATGGAAGCGATATATACCGAACAAATGGAGTGTTTTGAATGAAATTGGGTTCAAGTATTACAATCAGTAAATACTGGAACCCTATTGATTTAGGGCGCAAACGAATATTTGGAAAATCCCCAAATTTTGAATGAACATTTGAAAAAGTCATTAAAAACTCAGAACGTTCAATAATGTTATGTAAATAATCATTTCTTATGCAATGTTTTATTACAAAACGAATGACAGGAAAATTAAAACGCTAACACTAACTGTTCTGGAGATATTGGATATTGCGCATTTTTCAAATAAATTTATAAAAAAAATCTATTAAAATTAAAAGAGGATTCACTATTTTAAAATATGTTTACTTTTCGTACGTAATATGATGCTATAAATTGGATAACATCATTTTCGTGAATCTAGTTCGTTCCATTTTCCAGAAAAGACACTTTGGGTAATAGTTTTGTATTTTGACGCCTAACAATTAATTAATAGTCATTTGTATATAAAAAAAGCTCTTCTCTTCTTTTATCTATAATCGATTTTCGATAAATTTGACAAATTTTTCAACTCATCGAACGAAATATCGTTGCAAAATTTCGCAACAGACACAAATATATTGTCAAAATTGCAAGAATGGCACTGAATTAACTAAAAGGTCGCCAAATTGATGAATTAATTATTAATATATTTTATGTATGGGACTTATTACGGAAGCTATCAGTATTGATAATTGTCAAAGTATAGATTTGCTCGAAATATAAGTTTATTGTATACTTCGAAACATTTTACAGGTACATATTGGTATCCGAAAACGCACTAAGTGTACAATTCAACTTTAAAAGATTGTGTAGTTGATCTTATACATCGTTTTTTCAATGTGAAAGAAGTATATTAATTGCATTATATATGCAAAATCATGTGCTGGTTAATCAGGTTCGTTTTTAATTCAGTACATTACTTTTCGCCATAGAAATACATGCAATGCAGTGGGTCTTATCTGAGCACAGCGCCATCTGTAATATTTTTAACTTTTTCTCTTTGTCGTCATGGCCTTTCAAGTATTTCATGCCATTTTAGTTGTTTTGCTAATCTATTACGAAGAGTGAATTATACTGTATATCTCACAGAAAAGTGAAATAACACAAAATTCAACTTTTTTGCGTTATTAAGACCGTAAGGTTGTGAGGTCTAAATAACCATTCTATTATTATTTCCCTCAGTCTGCATCATAATTTATGTTTCTTTTAACTAAATATTCTAACTGGTTCGGTTGATAGACCAATCACCGAGCTAATCAGCATTTTCTACGTTCCTAAGGTGAAATAGGAATAAGTTGCGGATCGTGAGAGATTCAGTAGAGTAGAAAGATGGAGGCTTCTAGAAAGGAGAAAGGATTGGAGTAAGAGAAAGGATTCTAGTAAGATTTGGGGGCATGAGTGAGCTGGGGTGAAGCAGAAGGCACGTTAGTAGATTTGAAAGAGTATGGAATGTGTCCGGAAGCCTAGTCGAAAGACCCCGATTCGATACAACGATGACTAGGAAGACTCTAGTATTCTGGATGTAGCCGCAATACGGGGAGAAGCAACAGAATGCCAGTGGTGTAAGCCTATAAGCTTTAGAACTCATCTCTATTTAAGAATTATCACCAGGCCGGTATCTTGTGTATTTGTAATTTATTCCGCGCATGTGCAATAATAAGTACTGTCTATGTCATCAGCTGCTTTACACAGTCAGCTGCTGTTTTTTCTGTGAAGAACACAATGAAATTAGTTTGATTTAAATCTGTGCAGTCCTGTTATTTCCCTTGGACCGAAGGCTCTGAATATCAAGTACTTTAAGTAAGAGTTAGGGCACTTTTGATATATCGAAGATCCATCTTTGAGAACGACCTCTAAGGAGGATAAAGAGATATAATGTCTTTAGAAGGTGCATAAGATTTGCGTGGAAAAGTTACATATCTGTTCTTCAAACCAATTGAGTGCTTGTGCACGAATTTGGTTGCGCAAACACTCGTGATGATAAATAATACATATGTTAATAAGCTGCAAAGATGGAACTTAAGTAGTTTATTATAATGAAGATGAATAATGCATATTTTGTGTTTATGGCTAGAGAATTATACGAAGAGAATCTGAGTTCAGTCCTCACAGCCACCCCAAAACTTCCCAGGTCTACTCGAATTATGAGCATAATATATATATAGGTAAAGACCTTCAGGGAAGTGAAGGGTCAGGCAAACCAGTTTACTGTTATTGTGACTGCCACCTACATTGGGTTCCGGTCGAAATTGAATTGCCAACTTCTAGTGTTCAAATAGCTACCACACACCTTCGGCAGGATCGGACGATCCGGGTTGGCAGAAAAAATTGTGGAAGTCAAGCTTCAAATCGTGTAGTTTCCATCTTAAAGAACGTTTTACAGTATCCGCAATTCAACAAACATCTTAGTGTCTAACAGCTACTTGTTAAGTAAAACTTAAGTAACGTAATTAGGTACAGATAGGAAAAGAATATAGTATACAGCTGTTTCGCGGATACTCTGGATCCCCTTTATTAGTTCTAGACAACAAATAAACTCGAAGTCTAAAAGACATGGGCAAAGGTAGAAAAAACAGAGAGCCATTTATATCAAGTTCTGGATTAAAAGTCCACCTGGTAGAGCTAAACAGAAATCGGATTGAATATCCCATTCAATCCGAAACGTAGAATTTACACACAAGGGCACTAAAACACAACAGAAAGTTTTCAACAAGACGAAATGTAAGTCGATACGACATACCAGAGACCCAAAGGTTTAGAAATGAGCAGAAATGGGACAAATATAAATAAAATGGAAAAAATTACAAGGCACTTTGACTGAACGTGAAAAAAATGAAGTACTAGCAAAGTCATTAATTAAATTACTAGAATTTATTGCCCTCTTTAAAGACTTCAGTGAGAGTTTTAAGTAGTCAACTTAATTATCTTTTTTTATCTGTTGTGGATTGGAGTATGTCACACCGCATTCCATAACAGACGAGATTGAAGTCTTAATCTGGATTAATTCCCTGCTTTTCGGAGAACTGGCTAAGACTTTAATCCTTTTCAAGTCTTTCAAAAGATTTTTAATTTCCCAACATTCCATACTATATGCAAAATGAGAAGTACTGTAATAAAATCAAAATTTGTCTTGCGGATTTTAACATAGATTCGAGAATTCTTGAAGAAGATTAAGCCAATTTTCAAAGTCTGTCTGCCTGTCTATCTTTAAGGCTGTGAACAAAATATATTTTGAATATATTATACAAACGAAAAGAAAATTGATGTTATTATTTAAATCGTTAAACGTTTAAGTCCTGTTCAGTCTCAAGTTGATCATTACCGCTGAATAGCCCTAAATTTTTTATCATATATTTGTTCGAAAATCGATAAAATTTTATAACAACGTACTAATGCTTGTAAAGAGCCGTGCTGCCCCAACCGGAAATCGAACCCTGTATATCCGAAATGGCCAGCCGATGCTCTACCATTGAGCTACTGGGACGAAATTGCAAGCTCTTATCGTTGAATTAAACTCTGCATTCTCCACCCTCTAATGTCAGATTGGCGGGCAACTGACCATCTGACTGATCACCTCTTGCTATTTTTACCTCAGGTTAGTAACCTGCTTGATCGTCATCCTCTCAATTTGAAACTAGTCGTACTAGGGCCAATCCTAAGGAAACTAGTCGTACTAGGGTCAATCCTAAGGAAACTAGTCGTACTAGGGCCAATCCTAAGGAAACTAGTCGTACTAGGGTCAATCCTAAGGAAACTAGTCGTACTAGGGCCAATCCTAAGGAAACTAGTCGTACTAAGGCAATTTGTACTAGTCGTACTAGGGCCACTTTCAGACCTTCGACATCCCTTAACTGTTTCTATTTTCTCTGTTCCTTTTTTTTTTACCCTTTTTATTTGTATTTTTCCAAATTTTCTTTTCTAAATTTTGTTCTAAATGTCTTAAATTTCTGTTTTTGTTTCCCATGTACCTAAATTCCTTTCCTTTTCCATATATTTTCTTTTTTTCATATATTTTCTAAATTTCACTTTTGAAATTTTATTATTTTCTTTAATTTTAATCTATTTTTCATTATGTTAATATGCCTCACTCTAAATTTCATTTTTCAATGATCTTTTTATCTATATTCGCAATAACCCTTTTCCCATTTTTGAAAAATGGACGTACTTGTCAAGTTCAAATATAATGTAAAACTGTCTGTTTAACCACAATATTTTTCATCAATTGTTATATTTCTAGACCTAAATAAAAGTCCGTTTGGCGGGATGGTAGACCTTGAGTGCCTCCTGAGTGCAGGAGGTATCCTTTCCCGGGCGTGCAACTAGTTACTTAACCCACTATGTGAATTGCACGGTCTGGGGTCTTTAGACCTTCGACATCCCGTGTTGACGCGGAGAACATTAAATATGGATACACATTAAATATGTGGATCCATATTTAATGTTTTCCGCGTGAACATTAAATATGGATCCACATCCCCGTATGCATTAAATATACGGATCCACATTAAATATGTGGATCCGTAAGTCCTTCCGAGAGGTTTGTGGCAGGGAAACGAGGGTATGGTCCCCTGTGGATGCCTCCCTCACTGGGTTCCGGTTTAAATTGGGTGGCTCTTCCCGACCGTCTAAACAGATACCTTATAACTGTTCTGTTAGATCGCACGGTCTGGTTCGAAGAAGAGTAAGACCTTCGACATCTTTGTGGTAACTTACAGGGTTGATTTGTTCAAGCGCCATTGTAAACTTTTGTTTGGGAGCTATTTTAAAGAGCCTTTCTGCCTCAACCGGGAATTGAACCCCGGATCTCTGATCTGGCCAACCGACGCTTTACTATTGAGATACTGGGACGAAATTGCAATATCTTATCATTGAAGTGGACTCTGTTGAACAATGATTAACAAATAGACATTGTAAACTTAATTTTGTACTTCTAAATGATTGACGAGATTATTTAATTATTTTTAATACTTTTAAAGAATTTTAAATAAATTATAATCTCAATTTTTTTATTCCCAAGTTCATAAATTGCTATTTTCACATATATTTTCTTACTTACAAATTACATTTTAAGAACCCGATTATTGAAAACTACCCGCTTGAAGATATGTATTCTTTTTACACAAAAAATAACATTCTTCCTTTGACTTTCTAAATTTTCCACCATACTTAATGAAAAATATTCACGTAAAGAATTTGGAGGTTGGGAATTGATTTTATCTCACTCTTTCGACAGGGAAACTAAACTTTATGCTACCAATATCCTGATATGGCTGGCAAGAATGCCGGAGCACAGTACGTTTCATTAACGAATGCTTACCTCTTGTGAGCGAGGTTCATTATTTTTAAAAGCAACTCGTGTAAGTAGTGATTGTTATATGACAACGTAAATTTACACATATTACATACACTTACTTACCCATAGTGTCTGGTCAGCTCAGCTCAGAGAAGGATAATGCTGCTAATTAATTCATACAAAAACTTTGCGTTGTGTTTAGGAATAACCAGATTATTTTACTACCACTAATTTTATTCAACACATATATATTAGGAATATTAATTATATCAATGCGTTACATATATAAATGGACATATATTGGCTTCCAGGGACAGTGCGGTTCAAACTTATAATTATCGCCTTAAGTTCGTTCTTTCTACCCAAAGTTACAATTAATTAATTTTACCTAGATTCGGTATTCGTATACATATCTAAAAAATTTGATGTGAGCAGCACATGACTTTCCTCATATAATGCAATGCATTTACTACTTTTACAGCCAAAAAAAAATAGGTTATTCCTATAGTAGATACTTATATTCTTTCCAAGATATTGAATTTTCGTTAGGTAGTTTTCATTTTCATCGATTTATCGTCATTTTTATCCATTTGTCGAGATTTTCTTTAATTTGGCAACATTTAAATAAGTCACCAAGTTGGCGACATTGCGTCAAATTCGTCGCCAAAAGCTCGCCAAGCGTTATGGACGGAGAAATAAGTTATCCTTAAAGCAGATAATTGATTATTGGCTTTCAAATACAAATGTATTACTCAAAGTACCTTTTCTTATGAATGGAACAAGCTAGATACACGAGAATGATATCACCAAATTTATCGCATGATATTACATATGAAAAGTGAATATGTTTCTCAACAGCTAATATATATATTTTTAATTTATGGGATTTTTTTTTATAAATTTATTTGAAAAATGTGCAATATCTCGAGAACGGTACATGCTAGTATTCTAAAGTTTATGTCAATCGTTTTCTAAGGAAAAACTATATAAGAAATATCTATCTGAGTAACTTTATTAAAGGTTTTGATTTTTTGATGATTTTTTCAAAATTTCACTCGAAAATTTAGGGGGTTCTGAGCATTCGATTGCGTTTAAAAACAATAGGCTTCCAGTATTCACGGATTGTGATTTTTGTATCAAATTTCATTCAAATCGCTCCGTTCGTTCGTGAGATATCGTCTCCACAGACTCACTGACTCACACACACACACACACAGAGACATTACTTCAAAAATATTTGATTTGTGATCAGGGATGCTTGAAACGTGCTCTCCCGTCGAAAACTCGAATTCGAATTTCCGACCCCGTCACAATACTTTCCTTATACATAATGTATATAAGGAAAGTAATAGACCCTTAAATAACAAATGGCATAAAGTAAACAGTTTAAATCACCACATCTCCATCACTTTATCACTAAAGAATAGGTGCACACCTCTGTGAGGATCCGCTCTACAATTTTTTGTAATGAGCAATTTTCACCTTCTTGCTTCATTTTCAGGGTAGTAATTCCAACTTTTTAAATTCGTCGCTAGATGTGCGGCAAACTTTTTCATCAGTTAGTTGCTTTCTTATCAGAAGATCCCGTTTCTGCATCTCTAAAGCACTTAATCGAAAGCTAAAAGGGTATATAAAAACTTAAGATAGAAAAAAAACGTCCTATTTTTATAACGTAGACGTCCTATTTTTATAAATACATCTACTATCATACGCATTATTTTATTTCAAATTCTCTGACCATGGTCAGCATTGCTTGGGTAATAGCACGACTAAGGCATGGAATGACTTAATCTATACACCTCTTCAATTTCTGAATTAATTGCGGCGCCCAACCGATTTCCTTTGCTTGTGAAGACGTTTTTAATTCTACACCTCCACTAGATTGAGGTCGAGATTTTTTGTTCTCAAAAAATTCATTATTTTTACTTTCCTTATATGCAAAATGTATAAGGAAAGGATTGTGACGGGGTCGAAAATTCGAATTCGAGTTATGGGGAATATATATATAGCGAAAATATTGGAATCATGTCGAAAATCGCAACTTGAGTTTTCGACGGATCTACATGTTTTGGCACCTCTAGAATACGAAAAAATATATTGTGTTTGTCTGTCTGCGTGTCTGCGTGTCTGTCTGTGCAATGTATGCATCCACTCTAACTCAAAAACTAATGAACCAAATTTCATAAAATTTGGTATCCCAGTCACTTGTGGGTGACCCTGGTACTGATTAGTTCTGGGTATCATTCAGAATAAATTAACACACCTTTTTTACGAAATGCCCCCCCCCCCCAAATTGCCTGTATCCAGTCTAGCTGAAAAACTATAATAGATCAAATTTTATAAAATTAAGTAGATAAGTAACTTGTGGTGTACACGGGTGCTGATTAGATTTTGGTACGATTCGGAAAAAACTAACCTGCCTTTTCTTGCGAAATGGTCCGCAAAAATCGGCAAAATCTTAAATAAAATCTACGTATGCTCAAATATATCCATTAAATGCTTGCTTTATACGTAGTTTTTAACGATCAAAAGAATAAGA
Source organism: Amaurobius ferox (assembly GCA_951213105.1). Taxonomy (NCBI): domain Eukaryota; kingdom Metazoa; phylum Arthropoda; class Arachnida; order Araneae; family Amaurobiidae; genus Amaurobius; species Amaurobius ferox. The sequence goes on from OX578146.1 coordinate 62,710,758, forward strand.
TCAAACCCATTACACTACGACTAGTTGTTCTCGAAATAGTTTAGTTTCCTTGCGTGTTTGATATGCCACCTTTGGAAATAAGTCCAGTTATCAAATGAGACCGAAAATTGAATTAAAAGTGAAAATTCGGTGCAATTTCAAATAAGAAAATACATTTAAGTCTGCAGGGAAAGTCATGTGCTGCCCACATGAGATTTTTTCGATTTTCTTTTGACAAAAATTGGCAAAACGAAAATGTTCACTGTTGTTAAACAATGTAAAAAGCAAACAGACATATTTTGTATGCATGATATTTCATGTATAAGCGAATGACATAGTTGTATATTTAATTTTTTCAAATGTTCAAGTTATTTTTCGTTAGTTATTATCGTGAAGAAGAATGACATAGTTGTATATTTAATTTTTTTAAATGTTCATGTTATTTTTCGTTAGTTATTATCGTGAAGAAGATATCGAAATGTTTCTTCAAACTCTAAAAATTGCTTCCTTCTCATGGACTTCCTTACTCCCAAACTACATTTCAAGACCCCGATCATTAAAAACTCACCGTTTGGAGTTATCCATTCTTCTTACACAGAGCGAGAAAAAAATAATCCTTTGACTCTCTAACTTTTCTACCACCCTTGATCAAGAAATATTCACGGAAAGAATTCTGAGATAGAAAATTGATTTTTCTCGCCCCTTTTGCCAGGAAACTTGACTTCACGCAACCAATATCCTGGTATGGCTGGAAAGAATGTCTGAGCATCGGGCGTTTTATTAGCGAATGGGTACCTCTTGTGAATGAGTTCACTATTTTCAAAAGCAAAGGAATTTTTATATTATAAGTATTTGAAGGCTCCATACTCTTTCGTGGATATTTTCTTTTCTTTCATATACACTTCAAACGTTTTTCTTGAGATATCTTTGCTAAAATGATAATGTCGGGAGAGGTCAATTGTTTACTTTTCAGGAAACATAAAAGTTTCTGAACTAAGAACAGAATATATCTCAACACCGAATGCGTTAAAAAGAGGTGTTGACAACGGGAAATGCCTTGGAGTCAGAAACGTTGACATTTTGCCAATATTTGCCATGTTGAGAACTTGAAGATTGATTTAAGTACGATATTGCCAGTTTCTGGCTTTAAGAACAAAATATGTCTTAATACTGAATGTGTTAAAGAGAGGTGTTGGCAACGGGATATGTCTTGGAGTCAGAAACGCCGACATTTTGCCAATATTTGCCATATTGAGAACTTGAAGATTGATCTAAGTACGATATGATCAGTTTCTGGCTTTAAGAACAAAATATGTCTCAATACTGAATGTGTTAAAGAGAGGTGTTGGCAACGGGATATGTCTTGGAGTCAGAAAGGCCGACATTTTGCCAATATTTACCATATTGAAAACTTAAAGATTGATCTAAGGACAAGATTGCCAGTCTCTGGCTTAAGAACAAAATATGTCTCCACTAAATGTGTTAAAGAGAGGTGTTAACAACGGGATATGTCTTGGAGTCAGAAACGCCAACATTTTGCCAATATTTGCCATATTGAGAACTTGAAGATTGATCTAAGTACGATATGGTCAGTTTCTGGCTTTAAGAACAAAATATGTCTCAATACTGAATGTTTTAAAGAGAGGTGTTGGCAACGGGATATGTCTTGAAGTCAGAAATGCCGACATTTTCCCATTATTAACCATATTGAGAATTAAAAGATTGATCTAAGGACAAGATTGCCAGTCTCTGGCTTAAGAACAAAATATGTTTCAACACTAAATGTGTTAAATAGAGGTGTTAGCAACGGGATATGTCTTGGAGTCAGAAACGCCGACATTTTGCCAATATTTGTCATATTGAGAACTTGAAGATTGATCTAAGGACAAGATGGTCAGTCTCTAACTTAAGAACAAAATATATCTCAATACTGAATGTGTTAAGGAGAGGTGTTGGCAGCGGGATATGTCTTGGAGTCAGAAACTCCGATATTTTGCCATTATTTGCCATATTGAGACCTTCAAGAATCATCTAAGGACGAGATGGCCAGTCTCTGGCGTTTAGATCCTTAAAAGGTGGACACGAGCCTGGATACTTTTGTGTATATATGCAAAGGTACCGGGTGAATTTTGTCTGTATACAGGTTTATAATAATTAAGAACCCATTTTAAAGTGTAGTTATCGATCAAAGTAGTCTTCGGGTATGTGAAAGGTACTAGAAGATTACCCATATCATTAAATTCAGTTCAATGCGAGGTTAAGGATATTTGGTTGAGGAACGTAAATGAAGAATTGCTGAAGAACGTGAGAAGAAAAAACTGAATACTATGTTATAGAGTATTGTTAAATTATTAGAATTCGGCATGAGCAATGCAGTAAACGTGTATATGGAAGGCAATAACTACCTATCATTAAGACGTGTCAGCAGGTCTTTAAACACATGAAACGCTTATCAAAGTACTCAGACATATTCTTTTCCAGATTCAAATGTCCCTTGTTGTTAACGGAGGACATTTTTAACAGGCTTACATTCGATTGAAGAGTATGTTCGTGCCTTTTGTTTTAGAGCACTTTGTGCCTTCTGTTTTAACAGTTTATACCTTCTGTTTTAGCAGATTGTACCTTCTGCTTTAACAGTTTAACTCCATAATATGATAGAAATCTTCTTATAACATTAATCTCTCAAATAAAAGAGTTTCATTATCGATCTGTCGAATAAAACAGTTTCATTTCCTACTAATTAAGTAATCCTCTAAAACATTTTAATTGGCTTTTCCGTCTAACTTGTGTTGCAGAGATCCTAATTTCTTTATTCTCCGCTAGGGGCTATAAGATTTTCTATTCGTTCGGGCATGTCCACTTTATTATAGGTACACCAAACGTGTACGCTGAAGTACATTTCCATACAAAATTATTGTGGCACTTTTTGTCTGTCCTAAGAATCCTGTATTTTACAGTGCATTTTAAAAGATTATTTTGCTAAGGAATCGAATGTGGCTATATATTTTGAAGACTGAAGTGCCGTTATAAGAATTAGGTAGATCTGGATCGTATTCACTCTATATGGTAAACAAATAAAGAAATCCTAAATCGCGAAATGCTCTCTTTAAGATTACTTGAACTGAGTGAGTATCGAATCTTCATTCACACATTCTAATTTCCCATGCTTCACGACTCAGCATAGTGTCGTAGCTCTCTATATTAAGAAAATTCTGATGTGGGCAGCACATGACTTTCCCTGCACACTCAAATTCATATTTTTTTTCTTTAATAATTCATTAAATTGAGTTTAATTGCACAAAATAATACAAAATTTGCATTTTTAATTCAATTTCTGTTTTTATTTGGTAATTAGGCATTTTTCTAGAAGTGGCATAACTAAATGCGAAAAATCTCATATATCTCGAGAATGGTTAGTCCTAGAGAAATAGAGTTGTTCTTATTATTTTCCTCATCAAAAATTACATATAAAACAAGCATTTAATTGATATATTTGAAGATACGTAGCTTTTTTTAGATTTTGCGATTTTTGAGGGCCATTTCGTAAAAAAGGCAGGTTGTTCTTTTCCGAATAATACCAAAATCTAATCAGCACCAGAGTATGCCCCAAGTAACTTATCTATCAGATTTTGTGAAATTTGGTCAATTAATATTTTAGTTAGAGTGGATACGTGACATTTTTGGTGGCCATTTCGTAAAAAAAGGCAGATTGTTCTTTTCCGATTTATACCAAAATCTTATCAGCACCAGAGTATCATACAAGTAACTTATCTACCAAATTTTGAGAAATTTGGTCAATTAGTATTTCATCTAGAGTGGATACATGAAATTTTTGCGGGCCATTTCGCAAAAAAAGGCGGGCTCTGTTTTTACGAATCGAACCAAAAACTAATCAGCACCAGGGTCATACCCAAGTGACTTACCTACCAAATTTTATGAAATTCGGTCCATCAGTTTTTGAGTTAGAGTGGATACATACATTACACAGACAGACACACAGGCAGACAGACAGACACACACACAGACGTCACGTTAAAAATGGTTTGTTCGCATTCTAGAGGTTTTGAAACGTGTAGATCCGTCAAAAACTCGAGTTGTGATTTTCGGCATGATTCCAATACTTTCCCTATACATTACCATGTATTGCAGGGAAAGTAAAAAAGTAGCTGGCGTCGGCGTTCGACAAATTTCTCGTTCTTTGAGATTATCTGCTTCGTATCACCCAAACATTCGTACAGCATGCAAAAATATAAAATTTGGTACACTTATAGAGAAATGTTTACAAAATGAGCTGAAATAAACCGTTTTTCGATATATATTGTAATTTAGGAAATATTTAATATCAAAATCAAAGGCAAAATATTTGAGCTGCGAGTCCACGTCCTGGATAGACAAACAATAGCAACAGCACGAATTTTTGCAGAGAGATACCTACACAGTTGAATTTTTGAAAGCAGGTACCTACATAGTTGCATTTTTGAAGGACGAAGTCCTATTTTTAACTTTGATGTAGTTTACGAGATATTTTATGCACTTCTGAAGTGAAAAATGTTCTTTCGTATAGACACGTCCGTTGATTGTTGGCTGTCTCGTACCGCCAAAACTATAGTATATAAAAATATGAAATTTGGTATTTGTAGAGATATAATAGGGTAACACGTTGATATAAACCGCTTACCGATTTAAACTTTAGTTTGGTTTGAAATAACTCACGCAACGAGTAGGAGGCAAAGCTTTACGACTCGCGAAGCGAATTACGGGGGTTGGTTGTTGTTGTTGTTGAAACCCAGACCATCCGACCTACCAGAAACTACGGGGGTTGGTGAAGCCCCATGGTCATTTATATAGAATTATCTATGCACAATTTTACGATACATTTACGTTTTCAATTCATGTACTTACATATGATATTAACTGTGTATCGTTTGAAAGCGTCTCAGCTTTAAATACTGTTTAAGTACAGTTGTGCATTGCACTATTTTAATTATTTGCGTTGATATACGTTTAAATGTTTTTATTAAAGTACTATCTAAATGCTTCGAACCTCGACTGTACTTTTTCACGCTGCACTTTCACGGCTATATTTATCGTATTTTCTGAAGTGGTAAGTTAATCACTACTATGCAGAGTATACGTGGTTTAATTGTCTGCTGTCCCAACACGGAATCGGACAACATATCTTAGAACTGACCAGCCAACGCTCTACCGCTGTGCTACTGGGACGAAATTGCAAGTTCTTATTTTCGAAGTGAACTCTGCATTATGCATTTTATAATGTCAGATTGACATGTAATTGACCACCTCCTGCTATTTTTGCTTCAGGTTAGCCTCTTGCCACTATTTTTAATCCTAAATTAGTTTTCTGCGTAGTCGTTGACCTTCCAATGTTGAAATCGGCGCTCAATATAAAAGAGTGCACCGAATCCGCCCTAGTCGTAGTGGGGTCACTTTCAAACATTTTTGCACTAACAGACATCTTTTCACTGACCTATAGGGTTGATTTGTTAAGGCGACATTATAATGAACCTTGCTGTCCCAACTGGGAATCGAAAAACGGATCTTCGTACTGGCCAGCCAACGCTTTACCGGTGACGTGCATGAACGGAATTACAATTTTTTTTACCTTCGAGATAGATTCAGTAAACTGTGTATTTGATTTTTTTTTTATTTTTTTAGGTAGGAATTCTAACTTTTTCAATTCACCATTAGAGGAGCCGAGAACTTTCTCAATCGATAGCCCAGAAGCATTTTCCAACTAGTAGACACTTTTTTTGCAGCTCTGGAACATTGCAATCGAAATCCAAAAGGATGCACAAAAACTTATGAGGGGAATCTGTATAAAGAGTTTTTATGAAAATCCTTAAGGGTGAGCGTCAGTAAATCTTCTGCCCTATCCGCGCTTTGTTAACTTTCGCGGCACACATTTTTCGCCGAAATTCTGCTGAAACAGTTGCGAAATATTTTCTGATAGATACAATGCAATGCTTAGATTATATTAAAACTAAATTTAATACCTAATAAAACATAGAGTATCTTTTTTATTTTAATTCAAAATATTTTTGGTGCTGCCATCTGTTGTCGTAATTTAATACATACCGACTATTATTATTTTTTAATGAACATTTTTAAATGTCTATTCCTTCTAATACGCTATTAAATACAACAGATCATATATAATAATGCCACAATCACGGAAACGTAATAGAACTTGGACTTGAAGACAAAGGAACTTGAAGACAAAACTGCAGTCCTCAGTGATGTACATTCAGATCCCTTATCAAATTTATAGAATGAGAAATTACCTTCCCGTGATTGTGGCATTATTATATATGATCTGTTGTTGTATTTAATACTGTATTAGAAGGAATAGATATTTAAAAATGTTCATTAAAAATTAAAAATAATCGGTATGAATTAAATTACGACAACAGATGGCAGCACCAAAAATATTTTGGATTAAAATAAAAAATATATTCTATGTTTTTTGGGGCATTAAATTAAGTTTTAATATAATATAAGCATTGCATTTTATATTTCAGAAAATATTTCGCAACTGTTTGAGCAGAATTTCGGCGAAATATGTGTGCCGCGAAAGTTAACAAAGCGCGGATAGGGCAAAAAATTTACTGACGCTCATCCTTAAGCACCGCAATAACTCAGTAAAGGAAGGGCCATGAATGTGCTATGCCTGTCTATAGTAAACTGACCGTTCCCTCTCGAATAAAAGTAATTTCATCGCCCCTAGTACAGAACTAAAAAGTTAGGATATATCTCGACAATAAATCGATACAGATAAAATATGCCTATTAAGCAGTTATAGATGATTGTGCAATGAGTAAGAACTATCGACAAGAAAACTTTTATGGAAGACATTATTTATCTGACATAATATTGATGAATAGCTGTTCTATTTAGGAATAATACAATGCACGACACTTACAATGAACAGAAATCTAGTTTTGAGCTTGTTTAAAATACCCTCTGTCAGAGGCAATGGACTGTGAGACCAGAAATAGATCTCACATTTGATGAGACAGTTTTATGTACAAATTTATGGTGGCCAAAACGGCGAACAATACTTGTAGTATGGCTGGCAGCGAGTTTTATAACCCAGTGAACCTAAAGGTCAGAAAACCACAAATTTAGGGGCGCCATGACAGAGGGGCTGAGCTGGGCCTTACGAAACGTGGAATGGTTCCATTGGTTAAAGGAGTAACCAATAAAAAAAGAAAATTGTTACGTCAAACTCAATGCGGCAAATGGAAGAAAAGGGGGAGTCCCCCCCCCCAACGAGGGAACCACAACCTGTGACCCGATAATCAGGGAAGACTAGAGAAGAATGGGATACAAACATGACTTGGAACAGATAACTTCGACATTATGACTTCAGATACTACAGTGATGAATTGATATACTAAGAGAATGAAATAAGTGCGAGTGCAGAGTTACAGCAGACAATATGTTCAACGAATTTACGTGTGGGAGCATTACACCAAGAGTTAATGCAGTAAATGAACGACACTAAATGCAGATGCTGACAAAGTCCAAGACAGACTTGAAGGTATGTCCCCATTGAAAATGATATCTGGTCATAATCACTATTTAGGCGTTTTCGTTTTGGTCACATATGTTCCATCCGCTGAAATAATATAATTAAATAGTGTAATTGAATTGAATTAAGATTTATGTTGTTAATAAATGTTTTATTGTTAAAGTTTAAATGGTGCAGTCAATGAGTATTATAATAATTAATAATTCCTTTACAGGACTCACGAAAGTTAAATAATTGAAGGGTTTTATATAGCGGCACAACTAGCAATGTACGATTAAATACTAAATCCACTAATATGAGAATTTACGGCAATGTTAAGATATTATGATTAATAATAATTAATGTTAATTATAAAGTTAAGCTTTATAATTTATTTTTTTGTGTCCCACATAGACATTAGAATTTCAGAAAGAATATGACCGCATGCTTTGAGAAGCATTGCATGCGCGGCCATGTTAGAAACCTTGATGTACAACTTTTTGACAGGTATTTCTTGTCTTCCGTATACGTTTTTCGTTTGCTCCTGGCAATATGTTTTCTTTGCTTGGAGGAGTGTGTTGTACAGATAATAGGACAAAATATATAAATTTTATGAAATAATAAGTCCATTAATTTGTACTTTCTCATACAATGTGATATAGTACAGTAAAAATATTGGCTTCACGAAAATTTTAGAATCCGAGATTATGATGCCAATATATGTTTTAAGACATCCCTAATAGGTTTAGACTATTTTTGGAATGATGTCCATCTGTTTTTCTGTCTGTCCGTCTGATGTTTCTTGTGGACAATATAGCAGATACAAATAGCAATGGATTTTCACGAAACATTACATCCGGCTTTGTTATCAAAAATCTGGAACTAGATAGTTTTTTTTTAATTCAGGTGAAATCTTCAAAAAGTATTTGAAATTTTATATTTTGCTCATTCATTACGAGACTTAACAAACTCTTTATTATTTAATAATTTATTAATGACTCATTCATTACGAGACTTAACAAATTCTTTATTAATTAATAATTTATTAATGGCTCATTCATTACGAGACTTAACAAACTCTTTCTTAATTAATAATTTATTAATGGCCCATTCATTGCGAGACATAACAAACTCTTTATTTAAAATAATTTATTAATGGCTCATTCATTACGAGACTTAACAAACTCTTTATTTAAAATAATTTATTAATGGTTTATTCATTACGAGACTTAACAAACTCTTTATTAATTAATAATTTATTAATGGCTCATTCATTACGAGACTTAACAAACTCTTTATTTAAAATAATTTATTAATGGCTTATTCATTACGAGACTTAACAAACTCTTTATTAATTAATAATTTATTAATGGCTCATTCATTACGAGACTTAACAAAATCTTTATTAATTAATAATTTATTAATGGCTTATTCATTACGAGACTTAACAAACTCTTTTTTAATTAATAATTTATTAATGGCTCATTCATTACGATACTTAACAAACTCTTTATTAATTAATAATTTATTAATGTCCCATTCATTGCAAGACTTAACAGCTCATTCATTACGAGACTTATAAATAGCTAATTCATTACGAGACTTAATCATTGTGAAAAATAGCCGCGATACAATTTTTGTTTGTTCGTGACGTCATTAACCTCCCTTGCAAGATACCTCCCTGGAGGAGTACATTGTCAAGTATGAAATCAATCGAAAAATTTTTTGTATCCCTTTAAAGTGAAGGGAACTCTCTAGAGTTGTAATCCTTTGAACCCACGATATCGATTTTGAAAATTTATTCTTGTAAAATTTGACAAAAAAAAATGCATTATGGAATGAGAAATTCGAGTTTAGTTACACTCAGGTTAATTTTACGTTAAAATGGTTCTTACATTTTCTCCTATTTCCCATCCTGCTCTTTTTGGGGGGGAAAATAAACTTTTCTCGCTCTTCGAGAACATTTGTTTTTATATAATCTCTCAAGAATGATTTCGCCCCGCAGTGATACACTAACGAGACGAAGCTGTTTTTAGAGTGGATGTTGGTGTAGTGATGAGAATCTGGCGAAAATAGAGCCGTGAAACCTTTTAAGTTTATTTTTACTATTGTATAGAGAAAGTACTGTCTGTTCAGGTTTATTTTGAATTCGAGATTTTGGGGGGAAAATCGCGTTTTATCAAACGAACATAATTCAAAGGCTTTCAGATAAATGTTCGCCTGCGTGTGGGTGTATATAGGGGTTATGTGCCTATATGTATATGTGAATGAATTTACGTCTGTGAGGTGTGAATAGAATAACTCATGAATGTGCGTATTCAAATGACAATTTATGTTGTTATCTACTATGTGTTGTTGTTGAGACCCAGACCGTCCGTCCTACCAGAAAGGTGTAAGGTAACTGTTTGGACGGCCGGGAAGTGCCACCCAATTTAGACCGGAACCCAGCGGGGGAGGCATCCACAGGGACCGTACCATTCTTCCCCTAACACCAACCTCTCGGAAGGACTTACGGACCTACAGGTTTAACGTGATCGTACTCAGCATGAACACGGCGGCAGTTGTGGCAGCGGGCAAATCCAGCGCGCAAACCACCGGGATACCGCGCCCGAAATGTGCCAACAGCACGCGGTGTTCTCAGGTGGTTACCCACCCAAGTACTAACCGCGCCCGATGCTGCTTGACTTCGGTGATCTAACGAGAACCGGTGTTTTCAGCACGGTACGGCCGTTGGCCCCTTTCTACTATGTGTGCTATATACAGGGTGTACAGAAAAGTAATTGTTCAGGTCAACAACTAGAGAAGTATTTCGTTTATGTTATATTTTTATGCTGGTGTACAGGAACCTCTAATGGCGCTACACGACAAAACAGCTCCTGGGGGAGTTTATCTACCCTTTTAGGGGGATAAATAGGGATATTTCGATTCCTGATATAGATATTCTAATTAAAGTCAATTATAATTAGTACTAAGAATGTTTGTACACCTAGATGATAGGGAACAAAACCCATAAAAACCAGTGTAAGCAATCTAACCTCTACCTCAAAATATTAAACATTTAGACAATGAAGAGACATTAAATTTTAATATACCCCAAATACAAAATGCTCAACTATGGCAACGATAGATGATTTCCCCTGTGTAATAAGATGTTTTCGCGTGCTATTAATGCCTCTACGTTTACATCATTACATGCACATTAATAAAACTGTCTCTTATAAAATAGTGATTTATAGAGTTTTTTGCAACTTTGTTGCAGAACACTAATGCTTATTACTAATTTTGCAACTGCCTATATCTTTGTGATTGTGGTTCTTCGACCCAAACCGTCCGACCTACCCAAAGGTGTAAAGTATCAGTTCAGACGGCTGGACAGTGTCACTGTCATATTTATGCATAGATGTGCCACTGTCATATTTTTACACACACACACACACAGATATATATACATATATATATATATATATATATATATATATATATATATATATATATATATATATATATATATATATACATATATATATATATATATATATGTATATATATATATATATATATATATATATATATATATATATATATATATATATATATATATATATATATATATATATATATATATATATATATATATGAATACCGTAGCATACTAAAACAAATTAAGGATACTTTGTAAATATGAAAACGTAAAAAAATCTTGAGTAAAGAGAGATGACAATGCAAAATACATGGTTTAGGCCTAGGTCTTGTCCACGTGTATAGCATTAATGCCTGGATTTCATTTGTTTTTATTTTATCGATTCTATAACATTAATTTTTGTATATATATATATATTATCTTCAGCTTGATGACCAGAATTTTTATTTTTTTTCCATTTGATTGATGACTATCTATTTAATACTTTTTTTATTATGTAGGCATATTTTAAAGTTAGGATTTTTTGAGTTGAAAATTCTCTCTATTCTATCATTGGATTTTCAAACTATTATATATATATATATATATATATATATATATATATATATATATATATATATATATATATATATATGTATATATATATATATATATATATATATATATATATATATATATATATATATATATATATATTTAAGGGTGGAGGCAAAATATATGTATATTATCATTTCAGCAGAGGCGCCATTTAAAATATTCTTTGGGATTGTGCCAATGTTCCAACGGAAATATGTTTTGGCATAGAAATGTATATAAAATATAACTTGATAATCTTTGAAGGGTGCAGTGGCGTCGCTAAAGGGCAGGAGGTAGGGGATCATACGCCCCCACCCACACACACACCCTTGAAACACACTAAATTTCAAGGAAATAATATTTGGGGAAATGGGAAACTACATATGTAGTTATCATTATACCCCCCTGGATTTCTTTCTTTACACTACTGGAGGGGAGAGTAACTTCCCCTTTCAATTGAAAAATACATCAACATTTTGATACTTCTGCAACACTGCAGTAAGGTGAGTTAAAACAGTCTTTTACTATATAAGGGTAGGGAAATTGTTTTCATACACTGCAAGACCACACCTGGTTAAACTAGAAGACCCAGTCTTGCACTATGTGTCTAAACTATTAAACTGGAAGGTAGATTTAAAGAGTCGAATTTTCACTTTACCCGAATAAAAAGGGGGTGAAAAGTGTTTTCATAATCTCCAGGAGCCCACCCGGTGACTAAAAGGGTGAATATTTGCATATGTATAGTATCAAAAACGGCAAGGGCTGTATAGCCCAGTGGTTAACGCATGGAGATTGCACGTGCAGGACATGAATTCCATTCTGGGCGCTGTCCAAACTATCCCCGTGTCTACGCGGAGTACGAGCACATTAAATCTGTTGGTCTGAATGTCCTATCGAGAGTTTGGTAATTGGGGAAGGAGGATACGGGCCTGTAAATATTGCCCGCATTGAGTTCCGGTCTAAATTGGGGGGCACTCTCCCGACTGTTGAAAAATATACCTTACAACTTTGGGTAGGTCGGACGGTCTGAGTCGAAAGAAAAGAAATCTGATTTGAGCAACACATTATTCCTACAAATTTAAATTAATTTTCTTATATTTTTTTTCACAATGCTTTAAATCTAGTTGTTAATCTAATTGCAGAAAAAAATATGATGTTTTTCTGATATTATATCCAATTTGCAGTTTTAATGCATGTTCGTTTCGTTTGCGAGCTTAAGCACTTTACTGTCCCCATCTCTTGAAAATTAAAGGGGAAAAAAAAAAAAAAAAAAAAAAATTCTCGAGAACGGTTCATCACACAGTCATGGGGTTCTTTCTAGTCTTATTCGCCGTGCTTTCAAAAATTACATGAAGAACACTTAATGAATATATTAACTCTTAATAACACTAATTAACAACGTAATGGCAAATTAATTAATATCTTTAACAGATATTTTATTTTAGTCATTTATTTCACATTTCTAGGACCTTTGAGGACCATTTCGCAAAGAAAAAAAAATCGAATATATTTTCCTGAATCATACCAAAATCTAATGAGTATCAGAATAGCGCTCAAAGGACGAACTACTAATTTTAAGAAATTCCATTAAATGGTTTTTCCACTAAAGTGAAAAACTTCTTAAGTTCTCCAATTAAAAATCTCCAATACCTCAAGAATAGTCTATCTTAGAATAACGGGGTTGATCTTACTCCTTTGGTCGTCAAAAATCACATATAAAACATGCATTTAAATTATACATTTGTAGTATTTTAGTTTAGATCATGACGATTTTAGCGGGACATTTCGCAAAAAAAAGGCAGGTTCTTTTTATTCGAATAGCACCAAAATCTGAACAGCCCCAAGTTAACCCACAAACAATTTATCTACCAAATTTCACAAAATTTGGTCGATTAGTTCTTCAGCTAGAGTGGATACATGCAATTTTTGAGGACCATTTCTCAAAAAAGGGCGGTTCTTTTTACCCGAATCAATTCAAAAATCAAATGGGCACCAGGGTAACTCACAAGTGACTTGTGAGGGGGTACACCAGGGTAACTCAAAATACAAAATTACGAGCTTATAAAAAAATTCTCATCGTTAAAGTAGGCACAACGAAACAAAGTTGGAAAAAGGGATAAATTGGATTGGATTGGATTTTCCTCTGCCTTTCTGAGAAAACCTATTGAGCCGTTGTAAGGAAGTCAAAATAAAGCTATTTTTAACACGGTTAAAGTTCATTCATATTAAAATATTCAGCGGGTACAAATAACTCAATTGTTAACATCAAAACAGCAACGAAAGTTAAAAGTTCGTTTTTATTAAGAATGTCAAAAATATGCAAAACTATTACCAAAAATATGTAAACTGTTACTAGAGTAATAAACAAGAGAAATCAGCGCCTGCCCTGATATACGCTCTTTCATCACCAATCCTATGGCTGCATTATACTTCTGGTATACATCAATTTGATGTTTTCTGACGATGTTTTAAGCAGTCGATGTTCTTACAATCCTCTAACGCCATGCATACATCAATTTGATGTACGTCTATCTTCCGGTGAAAAGCGCGTTGTGCAGAAGGATGAAAAGAAACGTTTGTTATGGTCAATTTTTAATGATGTACGTGATGCCGGATAAAATAAGAAATTGCTTATTTTTAAGCCAAATCTGTTTAATTTGCGATTTTAAAAAGGACTTTTTTATATACAAAATCAGTGCGTATAAATACGCATTATTTAATTTACAAAGCGCATTTGCTTATTTTATAGCATGAAATACGTATATAGAGGCGTTATCCCGATCGTTGGTTCTACCTATTTCAATCAACTGCAGCTTCATTCAGCACAGCTTTCTGGAATTTGTCAGAGAAACTGTTGCGAAAATTACAAGCATGCGCCAAATCATTTATTATAAAATATACACCTTAAAAATATTATCGGTATATATGTGCGGCACACAAAAAATGTTTAACTTTTGATATTTACCAATCTCATATTTTATGTTTAATAGAATAGTGTTATCTGTTTTGAGCTTAACTGAAGGCTGTTCAAGTGACTATCTGAAAAACATACCTATAATACAACTGGCCATAAATAAATTCATTTGGAATTCAGACTTGAAATGGCGGAATTATTTCCAATATTAAATCCACACTGAAAAGTAATTTCAATCAGCGTATTTTCCTTTGGTCACTCTAACAACTGCTGAAATAGTGATTTAAAATGAAACAGTCTGCCTAAAAATGTTTCCTTCTCTCATATTTATTGCAAATAATCACTATTCCAACGTCTCAAGACAGTTTCGAATATAACAAGAAAGACAAATCATGCATAAAGCATTGAATAGGAAACACTTTCCAACTGCCATGCAATTTTATTTAAACATCTCTAAAATGCGATTCAATCAGTTGTAATATTGTTAAAATTATCACAATACTTGAATAATTTACTATATTTGAAAACTACATCGAAAAATATGAACTTTATTCAAACGACGTCATTGAGATATAAATCGCCTGGCTCTATGTGAAAAAGCAGTAAAAATTTCATTCATAAACATTTATGTTATTCCTTTCATTCATCACAATACTACAATAATTTATTTTACTTAAAAACTTAAAACCATGGATGTAAAAGTAATTTAATTCTGTGCTTAAAACTTCACCGAAAATTTCTGCTATAAAATCGTCTGTCCTCTATGTAAAATCAATGACTGTTTCTTTCATATCAACTATATTGCAGACTCTAGCGCTGTATAATTTTGCGTTAAAGAAATTCAGCAATTCTTATACAACTCATCTTATAGCTTGATGTGTTTACAATCTCCATAAGTGAAAATTAGGCTTCGTTGCAGAAAAAAATCAAAGTTTGATAGTCATTTAAATTCATATATATTGTAATTGCCCTGTTTCAGAGCATTCATGCACAGAAATTAAGAAAAAATAAAGGGGTTTTAGTTCTTTTTAATTGGTAACAGCGTTTCAAGAATGGCTACGTTTTGCAAATAATAAAATGACATTTTTATAAAAAAAAACTAAACTTTCACTTCAAAATTGTATAGAAATTAAAAATGTTCATCCGTTTGTAACAAAAATAAAAAGCGGCGGTTGGCACCTTTTATGCAAAATTGCAAATTATGCCATAAGTCGGGCTTAAGCCTTGATAGAAAATTTTCAGCCGCGGTAGCTAGCTTTTAATATAGAGAGAAATTGAGTTCAGACCTCAAATCCCAAGTTCATACATAACCCTTTAGCAATTTTTTTACTGCTACTATATCTATCAACTATTCCTTATTGAAGAGTCCTTAGCAAGGGTAAAAGTCATGGCTGCTGCTACTTTAAATAAAAGCATGATCATAATTATACCATAGTTAAATGTAAACCAGGGTCTTCGTTTCTTAATCAAATTTTCAATTTTCGATTTTGCTATATTCCATTTTCAACACAGTCCATTCTTAACACAGTCCAGTTTATTTATCAAAATATAGTTAGTATGTTGTCACTTTTAATCTGTAATCGCTATAAGCGGGGAATCGGCCCATTAGGTTTACAAGTTTATAAAATCATCATCGGGGATAGCACTGACTGTGCGACGGTTAGCAAGAAAATAGAAAAGGCTTGTATGAGAAAGAAATTGCGAGAAATGTCACCTTAGAGTAATATTCTACTTTGGAGCAAATTTTGCTTCAATTGGTTAAGTAGATTTTGAAAAAGAAGGATTACATTTATTGTAGAGCCTTGAATATTAACACATAGTTAATCGTAATAAGCACCTCTCAACGGTTCATAAAGTGTGTTCAACACATGAACAATTAGTTCCTTCAATGAAATGCATTACATTCCTCGAAATCAAAGACAAGCATGTTTCTCTTTCCACATATTTGTTAACTCCTTAAAAAAGGCAGACTGCAGTCTGGCGGTGTTTGGAAATCAATAAAGAAAATAATTTACTCTGTCTTGGTAAACACAGTATTTTATTTTCAATTGAAGATATATTTGGTTTCATGGTATTACAAAATCAATATGGACCGTTTTGTCAGTCTGTTGTCGCCAAAACGAGAGTAGCGTCTAGTTCTACACCGTAAATTGTGGGTAATAGCTTTGGTTGGGGGTACGTCTGGCTGAAATCGGAGCATGTAAATAATTTAGATGCTTATATTCTCAGATCCTGTTAGACAAAATTGAAAACAATTCCGACTTGTTTTTTTTTATCGGAAATAGAACTCTATTTATGAATATATGAAACTAATTTCAATATTTTAATATATTGAATTTTTTTTTCGAAAAAGCCGAAAATATTTTTTCTGAGAACCGTTTTTACGCCCCTGTGCTTATTTTCCCTCGACATACCTTCTAAACTATAAAAGATTGATATAAATAGTAAGCTACAAAAATATTGAGTAGAAACTCTAGTGTTTAGATCAACAATTTGTTTTCATAAAGCTTTTTATAGTTTTCGAGAAATCAGCTTGTCAATTTCTAGAAGATTAAAAAATGTCCTTTTTCCATTGTTTGTAATGCATATATCTCGAAAAATGAAAATTCTAGCTATGAACTATAAGAAATAAATTGCATTTGTAGCCTATTGAATATCCTATAAAGATAATATATGCAGTGAATTCTCTTTAAGACAGACAGTCAAGGGCCAATATTTATTGACAGTATTAACGAGATTCCCTTATAGCAGGAGTTCAAAAATCCAAAGTAAAATGGTAATGAAATACGTAAAATAATAATGCAAGATTGTTTTTCTAAACTTCGTGTAACTTATGCTATATCGAAGAATATAACTTTAAAAGAATAATCATATTTAATTAAATTTTTTTCTATATAGTATGTATAATGAGACAAGAAATGAAAAAAATAACAAAGAGAAAATAAAATGTAGTCGTATGTATTTCTATTTTTAAGATGTAGTAACTTTCATTTGTTTCACCTGGGTAAACAATATTTTCTCTATATCATTTTCAATTTTAGTTAATTTCTCAAAATTATTTTCTAAAATATCTTCTACTAAATTTATGTATTTTAACGAATAAAGTATTAAGCGAGCAACATGCAACGCCCATAGACCTTAACTGGGGAATACGTATATGCACGTAATAACGAGAAATTCATCTTAAACGGGTGCCGTCTTAACGAGAGTTCACTGTAATTGGATTTTGAATCGAATTCTTAGTTGTCGAAATATTGTGGTTATAACTTTGATATTCTATGATTTTGAGCTAATTTAAAAACGCCGTTTTAATTTCGATATTTTAATAGTTTGACATGTTATGAAAATGCCTAAAGAAGACAAATCACCACAAAAAGAAATGTTATTCACACAAAACAATTTCGGCTTTATCGAACTGGAACTGGAGAACACTGCCGATTTTTTCATATTGCTTTCAAGGCGATATAGTGAAATTATATGCCCTTAAAGAAACCCTTAATCCTTTGAGTAATTATTTTCTAAAAGTGAAAGAAAATATAAATTGAATTTCCATAAAAAATTTCTATCGTTTCTCAGTTGAGTTTCATTGTTGACGCTGATTTTCCCTTCATCTCTTCGGTTTGAAATTTTATTTAAATCTCTTATTTGGTCGCATTTTGCTTTTACGGTTGATTATAGTTTATTATGCTGTTTTGGTGTTAATAGCTGATAAAGTTTGAGTGACGACTGAAATTGTACAGAATGTTGGGAGACGGATCCGTAATGGCTGGGACTTGCCCTACAGCAAAGTTCTCAGAGCTGATGTAGCTATAACTGAGTTATCCAATATAGCATCCGAAACTTCCTTATTTATTTTCGCTTATTGTAAAATTCTATCTACTTTTGTAGTCTTTAAAACTGTAACGACTGTATTAACTTTAAAATAGTAGTCTTTAAAACAGTGTAAAGAACCATTTTACTTAAAGAACTATTGTACTATTTTACTTTCCTACCTGGAATTCCATTTACCTGTTAATACTAAAAAAACATTATTTCACAATACTATTGTTAAACACAATTACATTAAAGAGCTATTCTATCTATAAATTTATTGATCTCCTTAATGCCAATCGTGCTGATATTGACGTTTTTAATTTGACTCCTGGCTATTATAAAAAATCTGATGTGGGCAACACATCACGTTCCTATAATTATAATGTAATGAATTTACTACTTTTACAGTAAAAAAATAGGTTTTTCTCATAGTAGATACTAATATTCTTTCCATGATATTGAATTTTCGACAATTAGTCGTCATTTTCATTGATTTAGCGTCATTTTTATCCATTTGGCGAGATTTTCATTAATTTGGCAACATTTCAAAAAGTCGCCAAGTTTGCGACATTCCGCCAAATTCGTCGCCAAAATCTCGCCAAGCGTTATGCACTCAGAAATAAGTTATTCTTACAGCAGATAAATGACTATTAGCGTTCAAATACAAAAGTATTACTCAAAGTATCTTTTTCATAAATGGAACGAGCTAGATTCACGAGAATGATATCACCTAATTTATCGCATGGTATTACATATGGAAAATGAACATGTTTCTCAATAGGAAATATTTTTTTTATTTTATATGACTTTTTGATAATTTTTTTTAAAAATATACAATATCTCGAGAACGGTTCATGTTAGCGTTCTAAAATTTATGTCAATCGTTTTCTAATGAAGAATTACAAAAGAAATATCTATTTGCGTAACTTTATTAGTGTTTTTGATTTTTTGACGATTTTTTCAAAATTGCATTCGAAAATTCAGGGGGGGTTTGAACATTCGATTGCGTATCAAAACAATAGGCTTCCAGTGTTTACGGATTGTGATTTTTGTACCAAATTTCGTTCGAATCGGTCCATTCGTTCGTTAGTTATCGTCTCCACAGACTCACTGACACACACACACGCACACACACACACACACACACACACATACTTTCACACACACACATACTTTCACACACACACACACACAAACACACACACATACTTTCACACACACACACACACATACTTTCACACACACACACGCACACACACACACACACACACACACACACATACATCACTTCAAAAATGTTTGATTCGTGATCAGGGATGCTTGAAACGTGCTCTCCCGTCGAAAACTCGATTTCGAATTTTCGACCCCGTCACAATACTTTCCTTATATATTATGTATATAAGGAAAGTAAAAAGGTTGTTTTAATTCACTGGACCACTTAGTATTTTTGTATTTTATGCTCTGCTCCATTTATGATTATGTGGTTACTGTAACTAAATTTAATCTGCAGTTGCCACGAAAATTGAATAAATACATAAATAAATAAAATATTCATGTTAACCTTGTACTCTAGTACATATAATAAAGTCATAAAACTATGCTTCTTACTCGTTGCAGTCTCGCCAGTGTTGCTTTTCACACATTTCTTACACCATAAAGAGACGGACACCGATCATGTGGTATTTGAGAATCTATAAAGAAAATAAGTGAGAAGTTTGGGAAAATACATTACTTTATCGACAATATCGGAGAAATTTTGTTTTTATAGCTTAGCTATAGAAAATCAATGTTACACCTTGTCAGCCGCTCTTCCGCAACACTCTGCTAAGCCTGTAGTTTTATAGTTGTACCTTGTGTTTGAACTTTCCTTAGGATGCATAGTATATGTAAAGAAAAAGTATTAAAAATTACGGCTCTCATATTTTGATGGATTTACACGTTTTGAGCAGCGATGAATGGTTTACTTGTGACTTTTTGGGTATATTAATCGGCACGATATCATTCGTACAGATTAGGCTAGTCAAAATAGAATTTGGTACGATTTCTTTCAATTGGTTTATATACCCCATCCCCAGTAAAATGGGAGACTGAATGTTTACACACTTATAGTATCGATCACAGTACAAAACATTATTGAACCAGATTTCCTGTTTCCTCCATATAATAATTGTCTCGCATAGTTGGGTTTATCTAGAATTCGGCCCCCAGAAGCACCCCACTGTTACATAGAAGATTGAATTTTCGCACACTTATACTATGGATCACGGGACAGAACCTGGCGAATTTGGACTTTTTATTTCTCCTTCAGAGACCTACGTGGTGGCCAGAAATTCTTCCCAGGCGCTTCACAAGAAATCAAATATCTACAAACATGTCTATCAAAGACTGATAAGGCTTTGTTATGGAACCATTTTTAGCAACTGCCTTGTTGAAGATGATTGTGCTGCCTGTTCTTGAAAATGGCTGCAGGCTGTACTAACAGTACTAACAGTTAGTTCACAGCTGTTTCTCACTAATATCTACAGACATGCTTATCAAAGACGGATAATGCTTTGTTATGGAACTATTTTTATTACCTGTCTTGTTGGACATGTTCACCAGTTCTCCACTGTGCATGAGCATTGTCTAATTCAACAGTACCTGTACGTTTTGACCCGAACCATGACCACAATGCAGTTGCAGAGAAGCAGGCGCAACCTACTATTAGATCTATAGATGCCTATCCATCTTAAACTACCAACAAGCACCACCTGCATTGCGGTTCAGCCCGCTGTGGGACTTTCAAACAAGGCAACAAGGGAGAAAGTTACACAGTTAATGATCTACCTTAGCGAAAACGAACCTCATACATTTATCTCAAGCATATTTCATTCTATTAAAACTAAAATAACTTCGCAAAAAACAGCATACAATACAAAAATAATAGTGTTGACCGGTTTCGAAGAAAAGGGAACTGTTTTCTTTCTCAGGACACACAATGAAGCTCTAGATAGACAAGCTAGATCGATGACTGATGTAAACAGCAAACGGGACTGAAGCTAGGAAAATGAATTGTCAACGGCGAGAAAAAAAAGAAAATGGTAAAACTAAAGGGGAAGGAGTGTGTGAGGGATGTGCTCAGCACCAGGTGGATGTACCTGTTTCTGTGTGTGTGTGTTTTATTAGTTCTGTTATTTCTGTTTTACTTTTGTTATTTCTGTATTTTTCTCGGAGGTCCTTTGTAACTGCTTTGCACTCTTAGGATGAGATGGACGGCCTGAGTAAAGGAAAACGGTGGGAGGAATGAACTGGTGTGCGACCACACTAGCGGGAAAAAATAACGGATTCTAAACAAATACGCACGGAAAAACAAAGATTCGTGAAATGAATGAAAGTTACCAAAATAAGAAGAAGGAAGCAAACGATAAGAAAAAAGTAAACAAGAGATTTTCAAGCAGAAGAAAGGACAATTATCATTAATATTACTAAATAATACCAACAACAAACTTGACTCAAGCAGGACAATTATCACTGCTTCAGTCACATTTACGATTCTTGCATCAGTGGCCAATCTAGCTCTCACGAATGAAGGTTGCGCTTTTTGCGTGTCCTAACGCTGAAGGTTGTTTCTTGCCTTCGACATCGAGCAACATTATTATTGTTGTATTTTGTGCTGTTTTTTAAGCAGTTACTTTTGTACCGCGGTAATGCCTGAATATTTATAATATTCGTTTTTTCTGCTGTAGATCATTAGACGTGCAATTTTAACACTTGCTGCCTTGTTTGATAGTTACACTGCATCCAAACTTTAGTGATATTGGTGTTACGTGGAAGTTAGAGATGAGTAGGCAGCTGTATATATAATGATATGCTGTGCCACCTTCTCTGTAACTGCATTGTGCTGATTGTATGAGTCCGAAATGGTGCCAGTTTTGCGGAAATGGGTCGTGCTCAGTGAGAAATTGGAGAACGTGTGTGACTTTAATGAACATGTCTGTGGAGAGTAGTGAAATAAATCTGATTAGTATCTATCCCGTTTCTGCATTTTCCCGCGTCTCTCAACGGCTTCACGATGGTAGAAGGACGTATCTCAGGATCTGCCTCTTTGTTTTACAAGACTGGATGACTTAATTTTAATGGGTTAATACTATGGTATTTTCATGGAAGAGGCGTATCTAAATGTCTGAGGCCATTTAGGTAATTTTTAGTCTGTGAAAAAAAGAACTCAGACAAGCGCCGCCACGTCTGAAAGTTTTGTTCAAAGAAATTTACGACCCTTAAATCCAAGATAATAGCAGAAGAAAAAAATCACGATGGCGAGATTGGGTGTAAACGATGCTTCCTAGAAAGGGTAGCATAACCTCCACAAGATCCATAGAATCCAATCAGGATACACACCAGCCTAGCAACGCCAATGAGAGTCAGCGAAGGCGTGATTCCCCGGAGCATGGAAGAGTTTCGATTGTCTAGCAAAAAGCGTGCGACGTCATCAGAAAAATAACGAAGTAAGAGATGAGAGGTGGTGACGAGATGTTCGAGTGAGATGGTCTCCAAATAAGCGACGACAGCAATAATAACAAATGTTAAGGACTTTGTAAGATTGTTGGTGATCTATCAATGTAAGAGTTGTGCCTTATCCACGCGACAAGCTAGTTCAACTGCTGCAGTGCACTTCTACAAAAGGTATGTGCCAACCACTTATTTGTAATGGGTCGCGTAGAATTCCTTGGAATGTTTCAATCAGAATCTAGGTCTCACATTCGAACCTTTTGGGTTGCATCTTAAAATCATTTATTAGCAAGGCTTTTTGCATAATTATATATGAAATCATAATTGAGTGTTCAATAAATATTAATTTTAAACGTAAAATTATGTAAATTATGATCAACGAATTCTTAATTTTTAGATTCGGTAAGTGAACTCAAACTTGGGTAAATTTGGCTGATTTTTGCGGCTACTACGTATATGTATTTATTAAATATAATTTACACGATATTTTGGGAATTTTCCATTTTTTATGCCACAAAATGAATGAAGCATATATCAGAAGGTGAATGGAAATATATTCATAGAAGTGGTTTATTTGAAAACCTTTAAACGCCATTTATTTTTGAATGATGTTTCTCAAGATAAGCCCTTACAAAGTCGTTGGAGAGGGGTTTTTCCTAAATGTAGGATCGTACGCTCTAACTGTGAATAACACCACCCACAGACTGGTTTTGCACATCTTATGCTGCAATTTATGCAACCACAGTATATAATATATAAATATAATTAGAATTAAACTTTCTTAAATGGCTTTATAACACGTAAATACGGTCAAATTGTGGCGACTTTTATGCTTCAGAAATAAATGTAGATATAAGAATATTGTAATACGCGAAGAAATTACCCGCTTGTTATTTTAAGTTACTTGGGAATTCTGACGGCTCAAATATTATGCTGATTTTTTATTACCCCAACATTCAATTTAAATGGAATATTTCCTTTTTAGTTTACCCATCATGAACTTTTATTTGATTTTTATCGAAAACGATTTTTTTCTCAGTTATTATTAGAATAAAAAATATTATTATTGGACGTGTCTTTTTCCTAGTCACCCGAACAAGGAATATGAGAAAATTAAATATTCGAGGAAATGCTATCGTAAAGAAAATTCAGTTTATGTGTTTGGTGTTCGCGTGTTTTTAATCTAAACTTTTGCAATTATTGCTATTCCATGTTTATCA
This sequence comes from Amaurobius ferox, assembly GCA_951213105.1. NCBI lineage: Eukaryota > Metazoa > Arthropoda > Arachnida > Araneae > Amaurobiidae > Amaurobius > Amaurobius ferox. Next base: position 62,734,700 of record OX578146.1, read on the forward strand.
TTCTCTTTATACTATCGAAACATCATATATTCTGTAAATTGTGCTTTTTCGGTCTGGAACATAATATATTTTATTACTGAGTGAATTTAATTTTTAATTGCAATAAATATTCACATTTCATATTATATAGGTAAATTTTATACGTCCTTCTTAATCTTAAAATTTAACGTAACATGCAAATAGGTACCGTCCTTGTTAACTGACATCCACCAGCCCAAGAACTCGCTTCGAATCAAAACCCTAGAAACGCTCTCGACCAATCTGTACGGCGCATACGACCGCCTATGTTCCATGCTTGATGACGTTCGCAGAATCCCAGGGCTCCGCCCTCCATTGGCTGCCGTTCATTAACCCGTATCTCGATTCACGTAACTCGATTTAAGATCACTCGATTCAACTCGATTCAAGGCTTCGCCTTCAAAACGCTGTCTCTCACTAGCGCTCACAGAGTCCCGGGGATCCATCCTTCGTTGGCTGCCGCTCATTCTCCCCCTTAACTGGATTTGCTAATCGGGAGACTTCGCTTTCTACTCGCTGACACTCGGTTCGATAGCACTTTCGTGCCGTCTGCTACGCAGGCATAATATTCAAATAGATACCGTCCGTGTGAACTGACATTTACCAGGCTTAGAACTTGCTTCACTAGCTCTTCCAATCTGGACGCTGTATGCGACTTCTTACGTGTTCCATACTCACTGACGCTCGCAGAATCCCGGGGCTCCGCCTTCCATTGGATGCTGCTCATTCCGACGGCTCACACGATCGCCTACGTGTCCCATACTCGCTGACGATCGCAGAATCCCGAGACACCGTCCTCCATTGGCTACCGCTCATTAACCCCGTAACTCGATTCACGAGTCGGGAGGCTTCGCCTCAAAATCGCCGACGCTCACTAACGCTCGCAGAATCCCAGGGCTCCGACGCTCATTCGGACGGCTCACATACTCTCCTACGTGTCCCATACTCACTGACGCTCCCAGAATCCCGGCGGTGCTCCGCTGTCCATTGGATGCCGCTCATTCTAAGGCTTACACGATTGCCTACGTGTTCCATACTCACTGACGCCCACAGAATCCCGAGGCTCCGCCCTCCATTGGCTACTACTCATTAACACCTTATCTCGATTCATGAGTCGGGAGGCTTCGTCTCAAAATCGCTGAAGCTCACCGACGCTCGCAGAATGCCCTCCATTGGATGCTGTTCATTCGGACGACTCACATGATCTCCTACGTATCCCATATTCGCTGACGATAGCAGAATCCCGGCGCTCTGCCCTCTATTGGATGCCTCTCATTCTATGGCTCACACGATCGCCTATGTGTCCCATACTCGCTGACGCTAGCAGAATCCCGAGCTTCCGCCTTCGATTGCCTACAGCTCATTAACCCCGTATCTCGATTCACGAGTCGGGAGGCTTCGCCTACATATCGCTGACGCTCATTGTCGTTCTCAGAATCCCAGTACTGCGCCCTCTATTAAATGCCACTCATTAATAGCAACTCGCCGCAGATGTGATGTCCACGTAGGGTCTTCGTCTCATTAATTGTTGACGTTTATGAACTCCCTTAACTTCATGAAAAATGTCACCAAGCTCAGCCCCAAAATCGCTACGCTCGTCAACTAAGAATATCGCTTCGTGAGTTGAAAGGCTTCGTCTTCTACTTCCTTGCGCTCACTGAACCTGCAGCACGAATCCTTTCTTGCTGCAGGTTCAGTGAGCGTTATAAAGAACGATGCTAACTGTGTTAGGAAGAAACGGCAAAATTCCATAACTGTAGGTTTTGCTGCTTGTTCTTAATACAGTTTCATAATATGTATTACGCTTTCAATATAGAGATATTTACAACAATAAAACATTTAATTGTTGTGCAACATAACAAAGACATCATGATATTCATGGCAACAATGATTGCGAAACGCTCAGTTTGTTTGTCGGAATAAACGATAAGTCATATGATCATTAACATTTCACATTTTCTAAAGTACGCCACCAACGTTGTAGTCATGCTTAGAAATAAATACCTATACGTTTAAAGATTTTAATGTTTCAATAACTTAGTCCTCACCCATGTTGTAACGTTTCTGTCAGAAACCAATCAGAAAAAAGCTAGCAATCGTCTCGATCAATTAAATCTTCGCCCGTAGAGAAGGAAAATTTTCATATCAGAAGTGCGTAAAAAATTGAAGAACTAAATCGAAACATAAAGAAACCGCTCCATCCTGCAAAAATTCAAATATGTAAGTACATGTCAATAAAAATTGGAGGAGCTTTTATTGTTAGTCTGTCACGGACTCGAACTCGTAGCTCAAAAACTTTTCCTTTGACTTTGACATTAAATATTTCCTAAACTACACTTTAAATCGAAAAACAGTTTACATCAGTGTATTCCCCTAATACTTCTCTACAAATGTAACAACTTTCATAATTTTATATGCCAAAGATTTTGCGGTACGTCACATAGAAATTTGAGAAACGCGATATTTGTCAAACAGCGGGGGCAGCGGCAGGTACTTTTTTTAAATATATATATATATATATATATATATACTGTCTAAGATAAAATAAATTGACCCACCAAGAATGAATTATCCAAATGAGACAAAATTTGGTACGTGTAATGTGGATGCACAGAAAAAAAATGATTAGAATTTCACAACAATTGGTAGATTTATTGCACTGAAAGATCTACATAAATTGAACACATCCATATGACGTTGGTCCACGTCTGGCCTTGATACAAGCAGTTACCTGACGTGGCATTGATGCATAAAGTTGCCGGATGATGTTCTAAGGAACGTCGTTCTAAATGACCTTCAATTGACGAGCTAATTCGTCTACATTTTGGGATGGTCACTGGCAACGCCCCATCTCAGCCCAAATGTTTTCAATAGGCGAGAGAGATCTGGGGATCCGGCTGGCCAAGGAAGTGTGTCGTAATCACGCAGACAGTCAATAGAGAGGCGTGCGGTGTGTGGCCTGGCATTATGTTTCTGAAAAGTTAGCCCGGGGTGTCGCGAAAAGAATGGCAATACAACGGGTCGTAGAATTTCGGCAACGTACCTCTGTGCTATGATGGTGCCACTGAGGACTATCAAAGGGTTCCGACAATCAAACGAAATGGCACCCCAGATCATAACTTCCTCTTGCCGTGCCGTGTGACAGTAAGAGCAGGGTCCTGACTACTGACACGTCTGCGGGCTGCTACAGACACGTCTGCGCTGGTCATCGGGACACAGTTCGAAACGGGACACATCACCGAAGACACTTCCGAACCGAACCATTCCACGTTGATCGGGCCCGGCAACACTGCAATCGCTGTTGACGGTCCATACTGGTCAGTGAATGGCGACGTAATGGGCGCCGCGCCGCGAGCATAGATTTCGCTCCCGTAGTCTTCTATTAATGGTCCGGGTGGTCACTTCCGTGTTTGTCACAGGTTGGATAGTTGCTAACGACGAATCTCGTGCTGTCACAGCTGCTCTGATAATCGCTCTATCTTCCCGTACTGTCGTCGCTATAGGCCGTCCGCTGCCCGCTTGCCGATGAAATCTGCCATTCCGGACCCATTCCTACCAACATCGTCTAATTGCTGCATCGCTCCTACACAAATTCCGAGCGATTCTTCGGTGTGTCCATCCAGCCTCATGCAGTAAGACCGCACGCTCTCTTTCAAACTCTTTAATATACTCGTAGTGGCCGCGAATTCGCCTGCGAGGCATTGTTATAATTAAGGTATGTAAACGCAATCGAAATTCACTGCACATTTTGCTCCTGAAAGCGAGGTTTGCTCCTTATATACACCAACATGGTGCTCAGTTTCAATGCGCTGTATTTCCGACTATTCATTCATTGGCTGCGAGTTTTTGGTCATTTGCATGTTCGGTCGACAGGTGTTTGCATGTACTGTTTCATTACTATCGGATTATTTTGCGGAGTGCGGCAATTTTTTTATTTTAAAGTGTATATACATGTGTGTGTGTATGTAAAATATATATGTTTCTTAATGATAAATTTAGAAACCGGTTCGAAGATTATTTTATATTATTTATTGTGGAAGTACTACCATGAAACGCCTTTGTTTAATTTATTGGTGCTTATGCACCGGATATATTCTGTATATCTGACATCATTTTCAGGTTACAGTCGTCAAAGTTTGTTTATTTTGGAATATGTAACAGACAAAATGTATTTAAAATGATGGATGGGCAATGTAAAAAAATTGTATCACACGTTATATTAAGAAGCGTCAATATATACAAGTTTCGTATTTATTGGAATAACAGTGTGTATGTCACTGAATAAGTAATTTTTTCAGGGAATATTAGACGTTTATTGTTTGAAAAATAAATACATTTGTGTTATTATTAAGAAAAGGAAACATATTTAAATGTATTAAGGCTGTACTGTTAAATATAAAAAATTGCTGACACTATTGTCTTCAAGTATCTGAAATAAAACTACTTAATTTATTAACATCATAAGCAATTGATTAAACATACTGTTATTACCGTGTTTATCTTTAAAATTTTAACCTGTAATAAAATATATGGAATTCAGATATAATGTGAGGTCACCATAACTATTTTGTTATTTCCTTTATTTAAATTTAAAGCATGATTTTCTAGTTAATTTACAGTCTATTAGAGGTTCTGGTTTGGAGGGCTAATCACAGGGCTGCGCATGCGAGTTGCGGATTATGTGTGGGGAATAAACAAGTTTTCTGCAGAGCCAGTTTTTAGAAGAAAGTCCAACATTGTGTGTGTGCGCGGGAGGTTGTTGTTGTTGTTGACACCCTGACCGTCCGACCTACCAGAAAGGTGTAAGGTAACCGTTTGGACGGCCGGAAAGTGCCACCCAATTTAGACCGGAATCCAGTGTGGGAGGCATCCACAGGGACCGTACCCTTCTTCCCCTACCACCAACCTCTCGAAAGGACTTACGGACCTACATGTTTAAAGTGATCGTACCCCGCATGAACACGGCGGCAGTTGTGGCAGCGCGCAAACCACCGGGATACCGCGCCCGGTGCCCGGGAAGATGCAGCAGTACTTACTTAGCGATATCAATTGCTGTACAGTGATAGACTAGTGTTGGATGTGACCAATTACGTTGTAAATGTACTCAGAAATTTGGAGACGTGGGAGTAAATTTTTCCAGTTATATTTCCTTTTCAGGCCTTAGGTAGCGCCACTAATTTTTGATGTTTTTTAGTTATTTCGGTTTGCCGAGATGGGCTTCGCATAATTTGATCTTCCAGGCCCTGAATTTTTGCACTGAAAAGGGACATCCAGTTGATTTCCAAACCGTTCGTATGCTTATATTCCATGATTTGTACTGCATATTACGATGCAAATCAGTTCATTATTGTTTTAATAGTGTTTGTGTATAAATTCAGGTCGTTAAGAGTTATGATTGTTTTCGTTTTAGGATAAAATTTTGAGTTAAGGTTTAAAGCTCTTTGTATACAAAAATGTAACTTACTAAATTTTTTTTTCCCGAGGTTTTTTTTTCCCAAAAAAGTTTTTTCCGAAGTACTTTTCCAAGAATTTCTTCATATAATTTTCACATTTATAGTTCTTTACATGTAGGCCATTAATTGCATGTAACCATATCAAGACAATTTTCAACAATTTCCAATCATGTTTGCTGTATGCAGCAATTCAGAATCAACTGGCTATCATAATGGCTACAATAATTAACTTTTCAATATTGGAACATTCGTATTGAATTTAATATACACCATAATAATAATAAATTTAGGGATTTAGGGAATAAATCAAATAAAGGGAATACATGTATACAAAGCAATAGATGAACGAAACGAACAAACTTTATAAGAGGAATAATTTAAGTACTTCTTAACACTTTACAACAAAGTTGAAAAGTGTTTATGAATTTGTTCAATCTGCCTGTCTGTCTATCTGCCGTTAGCACAATAACTGTCGTAAAAATGAATTTATCAAAATGAAATTTTAGTATGTTGTTCAGACGGTCTGTGGGACCTATGCGAATATGAATGAATAATATCACACAATTAGCTTTGGATTGAACCCGCGTTGAAAAAATGAAATACATTGAACCCTATCTGACTTAATTTTTCAAACATTTTTTAAGCGGATTTAAAATTCATACATCTTGTGTCAAAATCGTGATTATTAAAGTTCTTTTTAATTTATATTTAGTGTTGTCTCCGACCTTATACCGCTTTATTTTTGCTTAAATTCTCTGCATCTCCATTCTGAGACAACGCAATTACAACGAATATATACAACCATTTTCTGCAACGAAGCCGAGATTCCACTTATGGAAAATGTAAACAGCAAAATATGTAGAATGAGTTGTATAATAATTGCTGCATTTCTTTAACGCAAAATTATTTAGCTCATGGAGTCTGCAATATAGCTGATATGAATGAAATATTCATTGATTTTACAGAGAGAAGGATGCTTTTTGGATAAAGTTTTAAGAGTTTAATTACTCGTATCTCCATGGTATTAACTTTTTAAATAAAATAAATTATTATACTCTTGTGATGAATGAAATGAATGGAAAAATGGTTATGAATGAAATGCTGCTTTTATAGAGAGCTAGGCGCATTATATTTCGATGACGTCATTTGAATGAATTTCAGTTGTTTTCGATGAAGTTTTCAAATATAATAAATTATTGTAGTGTTATGAGCAATAAAATTATGACAGCGAAAATTTGCAAAACCGATACAACTGTGCTGATTATAGTTAATATGTTAAAGCATAAACAAAGCCAGACGATACAGCTGGTCATTCATTGTGACAGGTAAAATTTTATGGCTAGAACAAATTTCATGGTGATGGATGTTCGAATCAAAGGAATCTTTAAGAACAGAGATATACTTATTACTTTCCTTATATACGTAATGTATAAGGAAAGTATTGCGACCGGGTTGAAAATTCAAATTCGAGTTTTGGACGGGAGAGCACGTTTCAAGCATTCCTGATCAATAATCAAACATGTTTGAGGTGATGTCTGTGTTTGTGTGTGTGTGTGTGCGTCAGTGAGTCTGGGGAGACGATATCTCACGAACAAATAGATCAATTTGAATGAAATTTGGTACAAATATCACAATCCGTGAATACTGGAATCCTATTGCTTTTAAACGCAGTCGAATGTTCAGAATCCCCCTCAATTTTCGAGTGAAATTTTGCAAAAATCATCAAAAAATAAAATTTTTAATAAAGTTGCGCAAATAGACATTTCTTATGTAATTTTTTCTTAGAAAACGATTGACATGAACTTTAAAACGCTAGCATGAACCGATATTGCACATTTTAAAAATAAATTTATCAAAAAATCCCATAAATTCAAAAAAATATATTAACTGTTGAGAAACATGTTCACTTTTCATATATAATATTATGCGATAAATTGTGTGACATCATTCTCGTGGATCTAGCTCACTCCATTCATGAGAATATATACTTTGAGTAATACATGAACGCCAATAGTTATTTATCTGCTAAAAGAATAACTTATTTCTCCGTCCATAATGCTTGGCGAGAATTTGGTGCCAAATTTGGTGGAATGTCGCCAACTTGGCGACTAGCTCGTTCCATTCATGAGAAAACATACTTCGAGTAATACTTTTGTATTTGAACGCCAATAGTCATTTATCTGCTGTAAGAATAACTTATTTCTCCGTCCATAACGCTTGGCGAGATTTTGGCGCCACATTTGGTGGAATGTCGCCAACTTGGCGACTTTTTTAAATGTTGCCAAATTAACGAAAATCTCGCCAAATGGATAAAAATGACACTAAATCAATGAAAATGACGACTAATTGACGAAAATTCAATATCTTGGAAAGAATATAAATATCTACCATAAGAAACATCTATTTTTTATTGTAAAAGTAGCAAATGCATTGCATTATATAAGGAAAGTCATGTGTTGCCCACATGAGATTTTTTTGTGAAATGCGAAGCTTTCTAAGCTTTTTTCTTTTAGTAGAGTTTTTTCAAACAAGATTACAATGGGATAGATGATGGTAAGTTAAACTGTAATAGAGTATAATTAAAACAGTCTTAGCTAAAAAAGATAATTTTGTTCTAACTAATCCAATGATTTGTCTTACCATGTTGCAAATATGGTCAATACGTTTAATCCCTTTAAAGTCATTTTGTAAAATTTCAACCACGAACTTCAAGTCAAAGGAAAGTAATGACAGAGCCATTTATATATTATAGAAACATTCATGTTATGAGCAGATTTTTTTCTATTAAAAAGAACACGGTTTTATTCAGTACTTAAAGTTAGGAAGTTTTGAACAAACCAGACTGTAAAGTTTTGGATTTAAAATTTATTTGTTTGATAAGAGACTGTTTTCATCCATAAGATATAAGCCCGTATCATCAGCAAAAATGATTAATGTTGGAAGGATAATTTTGTCACACCCTGTAAATTGTTCGTAAGTTACTGGAATGTAGTTGTTGAAATATTTATATAATTTTCCCAAACTGGTTTTTTCTTGAAGTTTTGTTATATTTTTAGAATTTTCGTAGTGCTTTTTTAAACAGTCATTTTTACAACATTTTCACTAATTTTTTTTAACAAGCATTAAAATTTAGCTCTCGAAACAGTTATCCTCCTTTATTTTTATTACGTGTTAAATAATTTTGCAGTATTTTACTCACAGTTATATATTACAAAAATCTAATGTGGGCAACACCTGACTTTCCTTATATCATACAATGAATTTACTACTTTTACAGTTAAAAAAAAATATTATTCTTAAAGTAGATACTTATATTCTTTCCAAGATATTGAATTTTCTTCAATTAGTCGCTATTTTTATTGATTTAACGTCATTTTTATCAATTTGGCGAGCTTTTTGTTAATTTGGCAACAATAAAAATGTCGCCAAGTTGACGACATTCCGCCAAATTCGTCGCCAAATCTCGCCAAGCGTTATGGACGGAGAAATAAGTTATTCTTACAGCAAATAAATGCCTATTTGCGTCCAAATACAAAAGTATTACTCAAAGTATCTTTTTTCATGAATGGAACGAGCTAGATCCACGAGAATGATGTCACCCAATTTATCGCGTGGTATTACATATGAAAAGTGAACATGTTTCTCAATAGGAAATATTTTTTTTTTATATAACTTTTTGATAATTTTTTTGAAAAATGTGCAATATCTCGAGAACGGTTCATGTTAGCGTTCTAAAATTTATGTCAATCGTTTTTTAATGAAAAATTACACAAAAAATGTCCATTTGCGTAAATTTATTAGCGGTTTTGATTTTTTTGACGAATTTTTCAAAATTTCACTCGAAAATTTAGGGGGTTTCTGAACATTCGATTGCATATAAAAACAATAGGCTTCCAGTGTTTATGGATTGTGATTTTTGTACAAAATTTCGTTCGAATCGGTCCATTCGTTCGCCAGCTATCGTATTCACAGACTCACTGACACACACACACACACACACACACACATACATGCTTTCACACACACACACAGACATCACTTCAAAAATGTTCGATTCGTGATCAGGGATGCTTGAAACGTGCTCTCCCGTCGAAAACTCATTCGAATTTTTGATTCCGTCACATTACATTCCTTATACATTATGTATATAAGGAGGAAAGTAATTATGTTTATGCATGTTTTTTTTAAGTTCATGTATCTCATGTAACTTCCGGAAATTTATTCTTTTGTTCTAATTGTTTGAGGAACACGCCTGCGTTCCGTCTCGTTAAGTCATAGTGTCTGAATCTGTAATTGGTAAGTGTATATTGGACTTTGCGATTTTCAGGGTCTGTAGCTTAGCCGCTATAATAGCTAAAGACTTCAATATTTTTCTTTGTAATATTCTCATAAAGCTGAGAATAAAACAAAACAGAATAATTGTAATTGGTTCAATGGTACTCAAGAGAAAAAAACTTTAAACTGGCGCTTTTTACGATTATCGTTCAAATCTTTTCATTTAAGTTTGTGTTGATAGATTTACCGCCTTAATTTCACAACATGCCAATTTGGCAGCATTTTTATTAATGATGGTTTACTTTATGCGTTCTAATGGGATATATATTTTTGCCCTTTAAAATTTGAAGATAAACTTTATTTAGAATTTCAAAAATTGAAAATACTTAAATAAATGGTGCTCAGTGAAGCGTACAATTTACAATGACGGCTATATCACTGTTGTTTAATAATGTTGATTAATATTTCTACAAAAAATATTCAAATATGAAAAGCACAATTTCATGATAAAAAAAGTTCCCCGTCAAGTAACTACAATAGAAAAGAAAAACTTTTAAAAATAATGAAATCTTAAAATGTTTTACGCAAAATCTCATAGGACCGGAGTTGCGTTTTCAGGCCTAGGGGTACTCCAATGAAGGATTCTAACTCTGTTTCAAATCAACTTTGTGATCGTAATCAATTAAAAAAATCTGATGTGGGCACCACATGACTTTCCTTTTATAATGTAATGAATTTACTACTTTTACAGTAAAAAATAGGTTTTTCTTATAGTAGATACTAATATTCTTTCCAAGATATTGAATTTTCGACAATTAGTCTTCATTTTCATTGATTTAGCGTCGTTTTTATCCATTTGGCGAGATTTTCGATAATTTGGCAGCATTTCAAAAGTCGCCAAGTTGGCGACATTCTGCCAAATTCTAGCCAAGCCGTTATGCACTAAGAAATCAGTTATTATTACAGCAGATAAATGCCTATTGGCGTTCAAATACAAAAGTATTATTCAAAATATCTTTTTTCATGAATGGACCGAGCTAGATCCATGAGAATGATGTCACTCAATTTATCGCATGGTATTACATATGAAAATTAACCATGTTTCTTAATAGGAAATATTTTTTTTTATTTTATGACTTTTTGATAATTTTTTTTGAAAAATGTACAATATCTCAAGAACGGTTCATGTTAGCATTCTAAAATTTATGTCAATCGTTTTCTAATGAAAAATTACATAAGAAATGTCTATTTGCGTAACTTTATTAGAGGTTTTGATTTTTTGACGATTTTTTCAAAATTTCATTCGAAAATTTAGGGGTGTTTTGAACATTCGATTGCGTATAAAAACAATACGCTTCCAGTGTTTACGGATTGTGATTTTTGTACCAAATTTGGTTTGAATCGGTCCATTCGTTCGTCAGTTATCGTCTCCACAGACTCACTGACACCCACACACGCATACTTTCACACACATACACACACACACAGACATCACTTCAAAAATGTTTGATTCGTGATCAGGGATGCTTGAAACGTGCTCTCCCGGCACAAACTCGAATTCGAATTTTCGACCCCGTCACAATACTTTCCTTATACATTATGTATATAAGGAAAGTAAAAATGATTACGACTAAAACTTTTATATAGTTTAATGCATAGCTAGATTGACGATAAGTGTCCATAATTATGTAGGAAAATAGTTTAAATATGCATTAAGAAATGTAAAATATTAAAATACATATAACAATCTATTAAAGTAGATACATTTTATCTGAAAGAAAGCACGCTATGATTAAAAATAGAATTTTACTTATTTTTATAGAAATTTATACATAAAGATTGTAGCATCCATGCTAAAATCTGTCGAACCGCAAATCGCAGCTCAAATTCGAGCACATTCCTATAAACAGAATCATAAGCTTCTAAGGGCAAAAATGCCCGATTCTAAAAAAAAATGATTCAGTACTTTTTTATGCCCTTTTGAAATATTTTCTTTTCTTTACGATAATGAAAAATTATTTTCCGTCATCTGATACCTGGCGTAAAAATCGTTGATTGAAGAGCTTTAAGTTTTTTTTTTGCCAAACATATAGATTAGAATACTACCCGTGTCTATGTTCAGTACGAGCACGTTAAATCTGTGGGTCCAAACGTCATTTCGAGAACTTAGTAGTAGGGAAAGGAGGGTACGGTGAATCCCCCACTCCGTTCTGATCGAAACTGGGTGGTTTTCTCAGTCGTCCAAACAGATACCTTACACCTTCGATAGGTCAAACGTTCCGGATAGATTATAAAAGTTCACACTGCAGAGAAAATTCGATTTTGCGAATTAAAAGTCCAAATTAATTTTTTAAAACAATTTCCGCTAGATGGCGTTTACTCGAATATGACGTCTTTGAGTGAGTATTGAAGTATAAAGTGATGTGCAATAAATTTTGTCCTGCTATGTTTTGCTAAAAATTGTTCTCCTATTGCACAAATAAAGATGCAATTTTATTTAACTTATTAATGACACATTATTAAGACGTTGTAAGAGATTTTATTTTTTATTATTTTTATTTTACTTATTATGTTTTAACGAATTATAGAGCAGAATATCTGCGGTCACTATAGTTATATTATAATTATAAAATATGTAATATACATTTCTTTGTGAAAACCGCTTCAATTTCTCTGTAAGTCAATCTTTATTTACGTTGGAATATTTCTGATGGACGTACATTTAGAGTGATGGATGACTAAGAAAGTATTTAACAACAACAATTTTACAAGAGTGTACCTTTCAGATTAATAAGACTTGTGTAGCTGGAAAAGAAATGTGTACTTTTTATACATCATTTAAAAAATTTTTCTTAGCGCTTGTAAAATAAACGACATAACGGTTTTAAATTTTTAGATGAACAACTTTCGCAATGCACAAGAGTGTCAGCCGTCAAATGTTATTAACTCTCCATTGTAAGATCGTTTGGAATTTATAATGAAATCTACTTCGAACTTCGTTAAAATTTTTAAAATTTTTAACGAAATATTAAATCATTGATATTAAATGGTACGTACCAATGATAATAGGTATGGTATTGCAGATGAAGAATAAGGATAGATATTGTTTTCAAGGGTGAAAATTACATATACGTTGTTTTATTATAACCTTGTTTTTCAATAAAAAGATAGGTTTTTCATTTCTTTAATACAGTTTTTCTATTTCAACATTTGCATGTCGTTAAAGTAAAAATATTACTGTTTTATTGTTACATAACTTGTCGGATTTTTAAACTAATAATTTCAAAGATACGTCTTTGATCAGAAAATAAATTACAAAGTTCAATATGAATAAAAATATTTTAATAATTATAATTACATGCTTCACTATACGTAAGATTATTTTAATAATTATATTTACAGAGTTCACTGTACATAATATTATTTTAATAATTATAATTATACAGTTCACTGTACGCAATTGCTAAAGTCACCAGAAACCCTTTCATTAACGAGAATATATTTTATTCTTATATGCAGTAAACTTAAAAGATTTGAAAATATTTTACAAAAAGTATTTTGGGAATAATCATAAATACGCTAATGTCTGCATTTCTTTTTAAAATAAGACAGAATTATTTTTTGTCTTATATTTTAATAAATTAATTTATTTCATACATTTTAGATTTAGTGCATATGTACTTATTAGTTGAACATATATATTAATTTCTAAACAAATAGGAGAATATATATTTTTTCGTAATTATGCGGACAGACACAAATAATTAAAACTGAAACAAAGGATTCAAAAAAGAGCCAAACGGAGGAAAATTGCAATGCATATAAATCGCTGTGTGCTTAATTTTCCGATTTTTATGCGGTTTTCTGTAAACTAATCTTCTTAACATATATATATTCAATTAAATTTAAAAATTCAATTCCGTTAGGTTTAAAACAACTATTACATTTGAAATTACATTAAATGTCCAAATTGCACTGTTCAAAAGGGGAAAAAAATCTGATGTGGGCAGCACATGACTTTCCTTATATAATGCAATGCATTTATTACTTTTACAGTTAAAAAAAATGGTATTCTTATAGTAAATACGTATATTCTTTCAAATATATTGAATTTTCTTCAATTAATCGTCATTTTCATTGATTTAATGTCATTTTTATCCATTTGGCGAGTTTTTCGTTAATTTAGCAACAGTTAAAATGTCGCTAAGTTGGCGACATTCCGCTAAATTCGTCGCCAAAATCTTGCCAAACGTTATGGACGGAGAAATAAGTTATTCTTACAGCGGATAAATGACTATTGGCGTTCAACTACAAAAGTATTACGCAAAGTATCTTTTTTCGTGAATGGAACGAGTTAGGTCCACGAGAATGATGCCACCAAATGTATCGTATGATATTACCTATGAAAAGTGAACCTGTTTCTTAACAGTTAATATATTTTGTTTAATTATGGGATTTTTTGATAAATTTATTTGAAAAATGTGCAATATCTCAAGAACGATTCATGCTAGCGTTCTAAAGTTTATATCAATGGAATTCTAAGGAAAAATTACATAAGAAATGTCAATTTGCGTGGCTTTATTAAAGATTTTGATTTTTTGAGATTTTTTCAAAATTTTACACGAAAATTTAGGGGGTTCCGGACATTCGATTGTGTTTTAAAACAATAGGCTTCCAGTATTCACGGATTGTGATTTTTATACCAAATTTCATTAGAATCGCTCCATTCGTTCTTGAGATATCGTCTCCACAGACTCACTGACAAACACACACACACACACACACACACACACACGCACACACACACACACACGCACACTTTCACATACGCACACACACGTACACACACACACACTCACACAGACATCACTTCCAAAATGTTCGATTCGCGATCAGGGATGCTTGAAACGTGCTCTCCCGTCGAAAACTCGAATTCAAATTTTCGACCCCCCCGTCACAATACTTTCCTTATACATTATGTAAAGGATTACATTAATTGTAATACATTATAGAAAGTAAAAAGACGGAGAGCCCCGAAACTTAATATAAAGATATTTTTGGCTAAATGTACAGTCGATTAAAATATCTTCAGCAATGAATGCACCGAACGTTTCTCCAGCGCATAGGAAGACGATCAATCTTACTGGAGGAGCAAACAATAGATCTTATTGGCTTTGCCATTTCATTACATTAAGCAGTCAATGAAACGCACTGTATTTCACAATGAATAAACTGTCATGATCTAAATGATTTTTCGTCTTTATTTCTCATCAAATTTCAATTTTGAAATCACCAAATGTGAATCCTAAATCTAGAAATTCTGATTATCTCTATCTCAAAGCAAACAGACATTCTACACAGTGTTGCCCTTCCGACAGGCAGGCCTGCTTCACCTGGGCTAAGTTATAAGTGTTGTGGTTTTTGGATCCAGATTTCCACGTGTGCTAGGTTCGAATTCCTGACGAGGGTTGGAAATCTTATGTACACTGTAAAAATGTCCTTCACTAAAAAGAAATATTCAGAAAAGTCAGTTATTTTCTTTGAGGAAATATTCGAGATTTCCGAGTCAAGAGAAATCTTATCAACATAATTGTGGAAATGCAAAATTCTTGTAGGATGGTTAAAGCGGTATTATTAAATAATCAACGCAACTCAGAATAAATAAATTTTAAAGTTTTATTCTCAAAGATGCGGTATTAATTAATAGTAATCAACCCATTAACAATAAACTTGCTAAATTATAAGCCTAAAAACCCAGCTTTAAGTTTTTTTTTGTTTTTACTGCTCCACACAATGCAACTTCATTTTGTCTGTCGACAACGATAATTTTTGCATTACAGTTGTGATGCTCATGTTTACTTTCCCTGGAATACATGGTAATATATAGGGAAAGTATTGGAATCATGCCGAAAATCACAACTCGAGTTTTCGACGGATCTACACGTTTCGAGACCTGTAGAAACGAAAAAATCATTTTTAGCGTGACGTCTGTGTGTGTGTCTGTGTGTCTGTCTGTGCAGATTTTGTATCCACTCTAACTAAAACTAAAAAGTAATCAACCGAATTTCATAAAATTTGGTAGGTAAGTCACTTGTGGGCGACTCTGGTGCTGATTAGTTTTGGGTACGATTTGAGATAAAAGAAACCGCATTTTTTTGCGAAATGGCCCGCAAAAGCTTGTATCCACTGTAACTGAAAAACTAATGAACCGATCTTCACAAAATTTGGTAGATAAGTCACTTGGGGGTTACCCTGGTGCTGATTAGATTTTGGTATGATTCGAAAAAAAATAACCTGCCTTTTTTTGCAAAATGGCCCTCAAAAATCGTCAAAATCTAAACTAATGAACTAGATATACACAAATATATCCATTAAATGCTCGTTTAATACGTAATTTTTAACGACGAAAAGAAAAAGATCAACCCCATTACACTAGGCCTAGCCGTTCTCGAGATATTTTAGTTTTTCGTATTTTCTCTACGCCACCTTGACGCCACCAGAACGAAAATTGAATTAAAAGTGAAATAAATTTAAAAATAAATAAAGAGAACGTGAATATAAACGTCTACAGGGAAAGTCATGTGCTGCCCACATCAGATTTTTACTTTCCCTGCAATACATGGTAATGTATAGGGAAAGTATTGGAATCATGTCGAAAATCGCAACTCGAGTTTTCGACGGATCTACACGTTTCGAGACCTCTAGAATACGAAAAAACTATTTTTAGCGTGACGTCTGTGTGTGTGTCTGTGTGTCTGTGTGTCTGTGTGTCTGTCTGTGTGTCTGTCTGTCTGTCTGTGCAGATTTTGTATCCACTCTAACTAAAAAACTAATTGGCCGAATTTCATAAAATTTGGTAGGTAAGTCACTTGTGCACGAATCTGGTGCTGAGCAGTTCTAGGTATGATTCGGGTTAAAAGAACCCGCCTTTTTTTGCGAAATGGGTCGCAAAAGCTTGTATCCACTCTAACTGAAAAACTAATGGACCGAATTTCACAAAATTTAGCAGATAAGTCGCTTGTAGGCCACCCTGGTGCTGATTAGATTTTGGTATAATTAAAAAAAAACAACCTGCCTTTTTTTGCAAAATGGCCCGCAAAAATCATCAAAATCTGAACTTAAGAACTACGTATGCTCAAATATAGCCATTAAATGCTTGTTTAATACGTAATTTTTAGCGAAGAAGAGAATAAGATCAACCCCATTACACTAGGACTAGCCGTTCTCGAGATATTTTAGTTTTTCGTATTTTACCTACAGCATTTTTGAAAATAAGTCCAGTTTTCAAATGAGAACGAAAAGTGAATAAAAAATAAATTAAATTTAATTTAAATAAATAGAACTTGAATATAAGTTTGCAGGGAAAGTCATGTGCTGCCCACATCAGATTTGTTACTTTCCTAACATACATAGTATAATACATCGGAAAGTGTCGTGGTCAAAATTTGAATTCCAGTTTTTGATGGAAGTGTTTGAACTCCAAGCGACAGTTTTTGCAGTCTTTGTGTGGGTATGTATATTAGTGTTAGTGGGTCTGAATATTAGTGTACGTATATGTATCATTGTGTGTGTGTTAAAATATTTAATGCTTCCATGAAAAATGTACACACAATTTTCCACTATATGAAGGCGCTCATAAATTTGTTCTTTATGTCTTGGAGTGTTAGATTTATACTTAGCAATTAAAAAAAATTAGTCGGAGACAGGAATCCGAACGAGGGTTTTCTGGATTGCGCTCAAAAGCACAAGCTGCTATATCACTCTGGTCCAGTAAGGAAATACTAGAACAAACCGTACATATTCTCCCTTCTGATGAACTGTTGAATTGTATGCATTAAATCCTCCATCCACTGCCTAGAGTGAATATTTGCATTTGGATGCCATGGTATGGCATTAAACATAATTAGCTGTTAATACAGAATCCGCAAGATCTAAGGGTGGTATAGTGAATTGGTATACTAAAGTGACTATACCAGATAACAGCAGCGTCCCTAGCGGCAAATTTTGGAAATTTTTCGTTATATCTCGCAAAATATGACAGATACAGAAAAAAAGTCGATTAGAAAATTATAGATCATCGCCGAATCAGTAGGAAATATTACTGCATTTAATACAAAACATTATTTACATGACGTACAGTTTAACGTAAAATATGATAAATATGCCCAACATCTAACACAATAAATATTTGTATGTAGGAATATCCTTCCTGCTGTACGTTCACCAGCATTATGGGTGAATGTAGAAAAGTAGGATATCGTTAAGTATACTACCTTGCATCTTTCGTAGCATTTCGTCTGAATTCGACATATAGCACTACCATCTTAGATTAACCTTCATTCGAGTAGCTTGCCATGATCTTTGTTTTACAAGATGCATGTCAACGTACATACAACTGACGATAGATGAGCATTTGTAAATCTTCTCGCATATTTTATCTGCAGAAGCGGTTTTGCGAGTCTCAGCCATCCTTTGCATACGATACTCATAGTCATGACTGGGTATTTCTGTATGGATAATTTATTGTTGCAAAATATCATTTATTACTAAGTCGGTGATAATCTAAACATGGGTAATTAACATTTCCTCGGTATCTCTCATAATTTCCGAGATAGAGTGCTAACTTCCATGATTTTCTGCTAGGGGCGCTGTCATCAGTCTCATCTGGTAGATCATAATCATTTCAATTTACTAATACAGCCGACGTGGTGGTCGAGTGGTCAAGGCAAGCGTTTCCACAGCAATCACTCGACCGCCGCGTTATGGATGGGTTCGAGTCCCACGTAAGGCACAGATGTTTGTGTTGTGGGCGCAGTGTGATTCGCCCCCTTCTGATGCGTCTGGGGCAACGTCCTAGGACGGCTAAGTGGTTCACGTTCTGGCTGCTGATAAAGGCGCATGATGAAAGTCAAGTGCCTGGCCATTTGATTAAAAAAAAACTTTACGGATACATCACTTTTATAGCTGCATTTGCCATAGTTCGAAACTTATATCGATTTCCTGCAACTGTACTATTCGCCCAGTATATTTAGTGAGTCTGCCATTTTATGGGCTTAAGCCATTTGCCGCTAGGGGCGCTGACGCCAGTCTCATCTGGTAGTTCAAAGTCGTTTTACTATACTGGTACACCCCTTTCATAGTTACAGCTACCTACTTCCAAACTCAACTCACCTACCTACAACTTTACTATTCACCCAGTATATTAAGTGAGATGGCATATTTCTAGCTTCAACAATTTGCCGCTAGTTGCGCTGGCGCCAGTCTCATTTGGTAGCTCAGAGTCATTTTACTATACTAACACATCACTTTCATACCTATAGCTAGTAGTATACCATAGAGAGTTCGTAATTTATCTCGCCTACCTACAACTTTACAATTCATCCATGTGTCTGGCATTTTACTTGCTTAAACATTAATATACTACATATATACCGGTACATATAAACTATCACAATGTATTTCTATATTCCATTTAGAAACCTTTTATTAAATATATAATGGATGCCACCTAGATATCGTCTAAGCGCACATTTTGGGATCTCCCCAAACTTTGTTAAAGCCTGGATATTTTATATCCCACTGACAGATTACGGTGATGGATGAATCTCTTAAATACGACGCATTTTGATGTATAAAAGTCACAGAAGAATCATAATGTATTATATGTAGATACATAACTGTCACTACTAATATGTATGGAATGTATATATATAATTTGATATAATGGTTGAGTGGCAATTTTTGTTTTAAAACATTAAAAATTAAAATAAGGGTTTTCAAAAATTAACATGAAAATCCTTGACATTGGATAATAAGCAAACCACGAATAACCTATTATTCGTCCACAAACCACGACCACGAATAATAAACAAACCACCCTTCGTCGAAATTCGACGGTTTATTTACAACTAAACATGGTTTATTTGTGTAACTGCATCCGGCTCTGCTCGGGATTCGATTTTACAAAGATTTACCTGCCCCCGCTGCGTGGACAATTGTTATGCAGCGCTATAACAATCGTCCACGCATGCTTAATACGTCCTAAATAAGTGGATGTAAGACAAACCTTCGAAATTGTGTGATAATACTTAATTTTACACAATAATCAGACAAATTACTATTTTTAACACTTTACAACAAAGCTGAAAAGTGTTTATGACTTTGTTCATTCTGTCTGTTTGTCTGTCTGTCTGTCTGTCCGTTAGCACGATAACTGCCGTAAAAATGACTTAATCGAAATGAAATTTCAGTATGTTATTCAGACGGTCTATAGGATGGGAATATAAATGAATAATATCACCCAATTAGTTTTAGATTGAACCCGGGTTGAAAAAATGGAATACATTGAGCCCTATGGGACCTAATTTTTCAAGCATTTTTTAAGCGGATTTAAAATTCACAAATTACTTTGAAAATTTTAGGCAATATTCAAATTGTTCCATAAAATTTATAAAAAAAAAATTCAGCGAAATATATTCAGTTGTTTTTTAAATAAAAATTAAAATAATGATAACACCTCTTATATGAAGCGATCACGTGTCCATGATATGAAACGATCACATGACCCACTTCAAAATGATATATGGCATCCATCTTGTGTCAAAATCGTGATTTTTAAAGTTCTTTTTAATTCATATTGAGTGTTGTATCCGTCCTAAAACTACTTTATTTTTGCCTAAATTATGTGCATCTACATACTGAAACAACGCAATGACAATATATTTCAGTTTAAATGCTCTTCCAAATTTCATTATTTCTACTATTAAGCCTATTTTTCACCTATGTAAAATGTAAACAGCAAAATATGTAGAATGAGTTGTATTAGAATCGCTGTAATTCTTTAACACAAAATCATTTAGTCCATGGAGTCTGCTTAGCTGATATGAATGAAATATTCATTGATTTTAGAAAGAGAAGGACGATATTTTTCGATGAAGTTTTACGCATTGAGTTTACTTACTTGTAGCTCCATGGTCTTAATTTTTAAATAAAATAAATTATTATAGTATTGTGAAGAATGACATGAATGGGGGAATTATTTATGAATGAAATGTTGCTTTTATAGAGAGATCCAGGCGTGTTATTTTTTATGACGTCATTTGAATGAATTTCAGTTGTTTTCGATGATGTTTTCAAATATAATAAATTATCGTAGTATTATGATAATTTTAAAATTATTACCGAGGAATGTATCACATTTTAGAGATGTTTAAACCAGGCAATTTATACTTTAATGCCGTCATGTGAATGAAGTTAATTTTTTTCGATGAAGGTTTAAGGTGTCAAATATAATAAATTAATGTAGTATTGTGATAAGTTTTAAAATATTACCGAGGAATGTATTGCATTTTAGACATGTTTAAATAAAATTGCATTGAAGTTGGAAAGTGTTTCATAATCAATGCTTTAGGCATGATTGATCTTTCTTGTTTATTTTTATTTATTTATTTTTATTTTTATTTATTTATTTATTTTTTATTATTTTTTTTGCAATTTTGATTATTGCACACAGTATTACTCTACTTTCAGAACACCTCTTATTGAGTAAACAAAATAAAAAATAGAATAAAATATTCTGCATTTCATACGGCATCAAACAAAAATATTTCAAACACAATGTTACAAACATGGAGTTAGAAAGGAGGAGATAAAACTCCTATGGACGAAAAGCTTGAAAATGCAATAATGCTTTGAGAATTATATCTAGGTGTATCTAGTGTTTGTAAAGTAGTTGCTATTGTTAATTGACACTATAGAAAGACGTAGTATTTAGTATATGTATTTTTAAAAATTTTTAAATTAAGGATTCCTAAATTATGAGTATAATTAACAAGTATTTTTTCATAGTTCTGGAATAGAGTACAGAATATTTGGAGATAAAAATGAATTGGAAAGTAAAATAATTTTGAATACGTAGGAATATTCTTTAATGCTTCAGTTATTCATTGCGTTGTACTAATAATTAATTTTTACAAAATTGACAGTTTAAATAAATATTTTAGGTTTTTCACCATAGAAATGCATACAATACAGGACTACTTATCTTATCCCAGCGCCACCTGTATTATTGCCTCAAACGATATTGGCGTTTTCTTAGTATGAAGATTTAACTCCTTACTTTTACCTCCATGGTTACAAACGTTTTGGTTCGTTCTCTGTAATTCGAAACCCGCAGTGAATTTTCTAAAAGCAAGGAAAGCTTTTATACGACCGTTCAGAATTTTTTTTTCCCAATGACCAGGCACTTGATAATTAAATCATTTTCCCATTTAGCAAATGAAGCATGAAACTATTTTTTCGCCGTAACATGTTGCCCTGACAAACCACATGGGGTGTATCAATGGCGGGGCAGTCCAGTGATTATCTCACGGGGATTGCCCTCAGACGACACGAGTTCGATTCCCACCTCTGTCCAAACTGTTCCTGTCTTCACGTGGAATACGGGCACATTAAATATGTGAGTTCGCAAGTCCTTTCCAAAGGTTGGTGGAAAGGAAAGGAGGGTACGGTGTAGGCGGATGCGCCCACACTGGGTTTTGGACTAAATTGGGTGACACTTCGCTGCCGCCCAAACAGACCTTACACTTTCCGGTAGGTCGGATGGTCTAGGTCGAAGAAGAAGGGTGTGTGTCGGAAGGGTGTTGACGACAATTACAATTTTTAATATTTACTTCATAGCTTTTGAGAAAATGCCTGACCTGTGTACATGACATCAGCTAAATTCCAAGTTATTTTCTGCCTACTCTTTATACCAATGCATTTTACGGAAAAAATCATCTTAAAATGAAAATTGTTTATTAGAAACTGCATTTTTTAAATTAAAATAACAGTAAACAACATAGCAAAATGCAACTATTGCAGTCATTTTTTTCCTAAGAAGAAAATAAATGATAAAACACATAGCACAGTCCTATATTACTCCCTTTAACCACCCAATTTAGACGGGAACCCAGTGGGTGTGGCAACCACAGTGTCCATACTCTCCTATACCTTGCTCATCACCTTTTGGAAGGATTTTCAGACCTACATATTTATCGTGCCACACACCGCAGAGACACAGGGATAGCTTTCGACGGCCGTGAGGACTGAACTCCGGTCCTCTCGTCTGATTCTCTGGCCATAACGACTGGCCTATTACGGTACCATTTCTAATCATGATAAATTACATAAAATCAAGATTAGAAATTTCACTTTATAAGAAGTACCTGACTTAAAACTTTAACCTCGGATATGTGTCCAATAGTTGTAACCACGGCATTAGTTGAACAGAATATAAATAAAACAAATGTGAATACATATCAAATTAAATAATTTTATTTTATTGAAATAGTGGTTGATATTTAAAGTAGATATTTAATATAATTGTGAAATGCCGCATCTTTTACCAGTGCAGCATTGCAAGTAAAATCTGATGTGGGCAGCACATGACTTTCCCTGCAGACTTATATTAACGTTCTCTTTATTTTAACTAAATTTATTTCACTTTTAGTTCAATTTTCGTTCTCATTCGGTAACCGGGCTTATTTTCAAAGGTGGCGTAGGGATAGTACGAAAAACTAAAATATCTCGAGAACGGCTAGTCCTAGTGTAATGGTTTTGGTCTTATTCTTTTCGTCGTTAAAAATTACGTATTAAATCAGCATTTAATGGATATATTTGAGTATAACCAGTTCTTTAGTTTAGATTTGGACGATTTTTGCGGGCCATTTTGCAAAAAAAGGCAGGTCATTTTTTACCGAATCATACCAAAATCTAAACAGCACCAAGGTAACCCACAAGTGACTCATCTACCGAATTTTGTAAAATTCGGTCCATCAGTTTTTCAGTTAGAGTGGATACAAGCTTTTGTGGGCCATTTCGCAAAAAAAAAGGCGGGTTCTTTTATTCCTAATCGTACCCAAAACTTATCAGCACCAGACTCGCTCACAAGTAACTTACCTACCAAATTTTGTGAAATTCGGTCCATTAGTTTTTTAGTTAGATTGGATGCAAAATCTGCACAGACAGACAGACACACAGACACACACACAGACGTCACGCTAAAAATAGTTGTTTCGTATTCTAGAGGTCTCGAAACGTGTAGATCCGTCGAAAACTCGAGTTGTGATTTTCGGCATGATTCCAATACTTTCCCTATACATTACCATGTATTGCAGGGAAAGTAAAAATCTGATGTGGGCAGCACATGACTTTCCCTGCAGACTTATATTAACGTTCACTTTATTTTAACTAAATTTATTTCACTTTTAATTCAATTTTCGTTTTCATGCGGTAACCGGGCTTATTTTCAAAGGTGGCGTAGGGAAAGTACGAAAAACTAAAATATCTCGAGAACGGCTAGTCCTAGTGTAATGGGGTTGATCTTATTCTTTTCTCCGTTAAAAATTACGCATTAAACAAGCATTTAATGGATATATTTGAGGATACGTAGCTTTTTAGTTTAGATTTTGACAATTTTTGCGGGTCATTCTACAAAAAAAGGCAGGTTATTTTTTTCTGAATCGTACCAAAATCTAATCAGCACCAGGGTGACCTATACGTGACTAATCTACCGAATTTTGTGAAATTCGGTCCATTAGTTTTTCAGCTAGAGTGGATACAAGCTTTTGCGGGCCATTTCGCAAAATAGGCGGGTTCTTTTATTCCGAATCATACTCAAAACTAATCAGCACCAGCCCCGCCCACAAGTGACTTACCTACCAAATTTTGTGAAATTCGGTGCATTAGTTTTTTAGTTAGAGTGGATACAAAATCTGCACAGACAGACAGACACACACACAGAAGTCACGTTAAAAATGGTATTTTCGTATTCTAGAGGTCTCGAAACGTGTAGATCCGTCGAAAACTCGAGTTGTGATTTTCGGCATGATTCCAATACTTTCCCTATACATTACCATGTATTGCAGGGAAAGTAAAAATCTGATGTGGGCAGCACATGACTTTCCCTGCAGACTTATGTTAACGTTCTCTTTATTTTAATTAAATTTATTTCACTTTTAATTCAATTTTCGTTCTCATTCGGTAACCGGACTTATTTTCAATGGTGGCGTAGCAAAAATACGAAAAATTAAAATATCTCGAGAACGGCTAATCCTAGTGTAATGGGGTTGGTCTTATTCTTTTCGTCGTTAAAAAATACGTATTAAACGAGCATTTGAGTATACCCAGTTTTTTTATTTTAGATTTTGGCAATTTTTGCTAGCCATTTTGCCAAAAAAGGCAGGTTATTTATTTCTGAATCGTACCAAAATCTAATCAGCACCAGGGTGACCTATACGTGACTCATCTACCGAATTTTGTGAAATTCGGTCCATTAGTTCTTCAGCTAGAGTGGATACAAGCTTTTGCGGGCCATTTCACAAAAAAGGCGGGTTCTTTTATTCCGAATCGTACCCAAACTAATCAGCACCAGCCCCGCCCACAAGTGACTTACCTACAAAATTTTGTGAAATTCGGTCCATTAGTTTTTTAGTTAGAGTGGATACAAAATCTGCACAGACAGACACACAGACAGACACACAGACAGACACACAGACAGACACACAGACACACACACATACGTCACGTTAAAAATGGTATTTCCGTATTCTAGAGGTCTCGAAACGTGTAGATCCGTCGAAAACTCGAGTTGCGATTTTCGGCATGATTCCAATACTTTCCCTATACATTACCATGTATTGCAGGGAAAGTAAAAAGGAGTAACACTTTCACTCTCTCTTTCTCTTTATCTAATTTTCATGAGATATTAGCGTTGTATTTTGAATAAACATTTGGTAGGGGTTTTGGCGATATTTTCATCTAAAATAACTAAAAATGAAAATTTTCAATTTTATTGAGATTTTTTGGAAAATTTTAGTTTGAAGAAACATAATCAGACCTTCGTACCAACCTTTAATATGCCACTCATGATATGTTATATTATCTACAGATGGAAGACGATCTTTAGCTTAATTGCAAATTAAACTTAGATCTCGATGACCTAAAATGTTGGCACCACTAGTTTATAATCTCTCTGCACCACGAAATGCAAGACTAGTAAATGTCAAGATATTATTAAGCACAGAGTTGTCCTTTTTAACACTTTACAACACAGTTGAAAAGTGTTTATGACTTTGTTCATTCTGTCTATCTGTCTGTCTGTGTATCCGTTCGCACGATTACTGCCGTAGAAATGATTTTATCAAAATGAAATTTTAGTATGTTGTTGAGACGATCTGTGGGATATATGAGAATGTAAATAAATAATATCAAGCAATTAGTTTTGGATTGAACTCGGGTTGAAAAAATGAAATACATTGAACCTTATGGAATCTAATTCTTCAATCACTTTTTAAGCAAAGTTAAAATTCACAAATTGCTTCGAAAATTTAAAAAAAAATATTCAAATTATCCCATAAAATATACCAAAAAATTCAGCAAAATATGTTCGGTAGTTCTTGAAATAAAAATTAAGATAATACACCCATATTATAGGAAGAGATCACGTGACCAACTTCAAAATAAAATATGGCATCCATCTTCCTTTACAAGTATCAAAATCATGATTTTTAAAGCTCTTTTAACTTTATATGTAGTGTTGTATCAGTCCTAAAACCGTTTTATTTTTGCGTATTTTCTGTGCATTTATATTCTGCGCCAAGGCAATTAAAATATATTTGAGTTTAAATGATCATCACACTTTGATTATTTCTACAACGAATTCTACAACAGCCTAATTTTAATAGATGCAGAATGTAAACAAGCGATTGTAATATGAATTATATAAGAATTGCTGATTTTTTTTTCATGCAAAATTATTCAGTTCTGGAGTCTGGCATGAAAGTGAAATAAATGAAACATTTATTGCTTTTGCATAGAGAGCCAGACGATTTATATTTCGATGACGACATTTGAAAAAAGTTCAATTTTTTTCGATGAAGTTTTAAGTTTTCAAATAAAATAAATTATTGTAGTACTGTGATAATTTAAAAATATGTCAGTGCTGAATGTATCGCATTTTAGAGATGTTTAAATAAAATTGCATTTCAGTTGGAAAGTGTTTCATAATCATTGCTTTATGCATGATTGATCTTTCTTATTATAGAAATTATATTAAGCAGATGATCTTCTCTGAAACTTTAGTCGAATAAACTCTTGCGTGGCAACGAAATTCAACTCTTTCCATTGTGTAAAATAAAGTTTATTATTTAAATGTGTTAATAAGGCCAGCGATTTTAAATTTAAACTAATCTATCTAATGGCAGAATGGATAGAAAAATAGATGCAAAGCGTGGAGGATAATATATTTTGAAATGTTTTCTATAGATTGGGCCAAGAGATACAATACGATTTGGAGAATTATTGATCTTTTCAATTTCCCGAAATCATATATTTTAATTTGACTTTTCAAATTCATATATTTTTCTTGCGTTTATAAGATTGTTGCATGGGGATGAAAATGGTTAAGGAATGTTTACCGCGATTGTTTCAGTGTTTTTTTTTTTTAACATATGTTAGCCACATTTCATTATTTTCGCAAATTGGTTTACAAATGGAACCAACCTGCCTTATTGCTTCGATTTGCCTGAAAACAATTGAAATGGAAAAATCTAGATTCTTTTGCATTTTACTTTCCCTGCAATATATGGCAATGTATAGGGAAAGTATTGGAATCGTGTCGAAAATCTCAACTCGAGTTTTCGACGAATCCACACGTTTCAAGACCTCTAGAATACGAAAAAACCATTTTTAGCGCGACGTCTGTCTGTGTGTCTGTGTGTCTGTGTGTCTGTCTGCGCAGATTTTGTATCCACTCTAACTAAAAACTAATGGACCGAATTTCACAAAATTTAGTAGGTAAGTCACTTGTGGCCGAGTCTGGTGCTGATTAGTTTTTGGTACGATTCGAGATAAAAGAACCCACCTTTTTTTGCGAAATGGCCCGCAAAAGCTTGTATCCACTCTAGCTAAAAAACTAATGTACCGAATTTCATAAAATTCGGTAAATCAGTCACTTGTGGATCACCCTGGTGCTGATTAGATTTTGGTATGATTCGGAAAAAAATAACCTGCCTTTTTTTTCAAAATGGCCCTCAAAAATCGTCGAAATCTAAACTAAAGAACTACGTATGCTCAAATATATCTATTAAATGCTTGTTTAATACGTAATTTTTAACGACAAAAATAATAAGACTAACCCCATTACACTAGGACTAGCCGTTCTCGAGATATTTTATTTTTTTGTATTTTCTCTACGCCACCTTTGAAAATAAGTCCGGTTACCGAACGAGAAAGAAAATTGAATTAAAAGTGAAATAAATTTAATTAAAATAAAGAGAAGGTGGATATAAGTCTGCAGGGAAAGTCATGTGCTGCCCACATCAGATTTTTTTATTTTTATGGTGGAAAATATGATTATTGAAACAATGATTGGTGGAACAGTGGCCTAGAATGTTATTAGAATTAACAAATATTTTAAATCAAGTGTGACGATTATGGACATCTGTAAGAAACACAAATAAAACACTAAATCATTGAGAAATGCAGTGGTGTTTCACCACAAGTAATAAAAATCTGATGTGGGCAACACATGACTTTCCTTATATAATGTAATGAATTTACTACTTTTACAGTAAAAAAATAGGTTTTTCTTATAGTAGATACTAATATTCTTTCCAAGATATTGAATTTTCGACAATTGTCATCATTTTCATTAATTTAGCGTCATTTTTATCCATTTGGCGAGATTTTCGTTAATTTGGCAACATTTCAAAAAGTCGCCAAGTCGGCGACATTCCGCCAAATTCTTCGCCAAAATCTCGCCAAGCGTTATGGACGAAGAAATAAGTTGTTCTTACAGCAGATAAATGACTATTGACGTTCAAATACAAAAGTATTACTCAAAGTATCTTTTTTCATGAATGGAACGAGATAGATACCCGAGAATGATGTCACCCAATTTATCGCATGGTATTACATATGAAAAGTGAACATGTTTCTCAATAGGAAATATTTTTTTTTTCATTTGATATGACTTTTTAATAATTTTTTTGAAAAATGTGCAATATCTAGAGAACGGTTCATGTTAGCGTTCTAAAATTTATGTCAATCGTTTTCTAATGAAAAATTACATAAGAAATGTCTATCTGCGTAACTTTATTTGTGGTTCTGATTTTTTGACGATTTTTTCAAAATTTCATTCGAAAATTTAGGGGGGTTCCGAACATTCGATTGCGTATAAAAACAATAGGCTTCCAGTGTTTACGGATTGTGATTTTTGTACCAAATTTGGTTCGAATCGGTCCATTCGTTCATCAGTTATCGTCTCCACAGTCTCACTGACACACACACACACATACACACATACTTTCACACACACACACACACACACACACACACACACACACACAGACATCACTTCAAAAATGTTTGATTCGTGATCAGGGATGCTTGAAACGTGCTCTCCCGTCGAAAACTCGATTTCGAATTTTCGACCCCGTCACAATACTTTCCTTATACATTATGTATATAAGGAAAGTAAAAATGAAATAGATTTTTACTTTCCTTATATACATAATGTATAAGGAAAGTATTGTGACGGGGTCGAAAATTCGAATTCGAGTTTTCGACGGGAGAGCACGTTTCAAGCATCCCTGATCACGAATCAAACATTTTTGAAGTGATGCCTGTGTGTGTGTGTGTGTGTGTGTGTGTGTGTGAAAGTTTGTGTGTATGTGTGTGTGTGTGTCAGTGAGATTGTGGAGACGATAACTGACGAACGAATGGACCGATTAAAACTAAATTTGGTACAAAAATCACAATCCGTAAACACTGGAAGCCTATTGTTTTTATACGCAATCGAATGTTCGGAACCCCCCTAAATTTTCGAATGAAATTTTGAAAAAATCGTCAAAAAATCAGAACCACAAATAAAGTTACGCAGATAGACATTTCTTATGTAATTTTTCATTAGAAAACGATTGACGTAAATTTCAGAACGCTAATATGAACCGTTCTCGAGATATTGCACATTTTTCGTAAAAATTATCAAAAAGTCATATAAAAAAAAAATCCTATTGAGAAACATGTTCACTTTTCATATGTAATACCATGCGATAAATTGGGTGACATCATTCTCGTGGATCTAGCTCGTTCCATTCATGAAAAATATACTTTGAGTAATACTTTTGTATTTGAACGCCAATAGTCATTTATCTGCTGAAAGAATAACTTATTTCTTCGTCCATAACGCTTGTCGAGATCTTGGCGACGAATTTGGCGGAATGTCGCCAACTTGCAACTTTTTGAAATGTTGCCAAGTTAACGAAAATCTCGCCAAATGGATAAAAATGATGCTAAATCAATGAAAATGACGACTAATTGTTGAAAATTCAATATCTTGGCAAGAATATTCGTATCTACTATAAGAAAAACCTATATACAACGATAACAATGCATAAACTTTACTGTAAAAGTAGTAAATTCATTACATTATATAAGGAAAGTCATGTGTTGCCCACATCAGATTTTTTATACAAGTAATGGACGATCAGTGCCAAGTGTATACTTACTCCCCACCATAAGATGGGTTTTTAGTACCTTGCTTCTCAACTGAAATTAAAGTTAGAAGAATTTTTCATAGCTGTCATGGGGAATCCCTTAAGAAGAAAATAAAAAAAAATATTTAAATCAGTAGAATATTGCTGAAAATTACATTTTTGAACGTTTCTGTTTATTCCTTTCGTTTTTGTTGCAGTCGCGTTTGGTCTAAACGCGTTTGGCGTTAACTCGTGTGGCGTACAAGCCAAACGAGTTAACCTTCTTCTCTATCTTTGTTCTTATGATCCAAGGGTGTGCCTAATAAGAAATTTGAATTTACGTCATTTTATTAGAGATCAGCATATACTTTTTACTTTCTTTATATACATAATGTATAAGAAAAGTATTGCGACGGGGTCGAAAATTCGAATTCGAGTTTTCGACAGGAGAGCACGTTTCATGCATCCCTGATCACGAATCAAACATTTCTGAAGTGATGTCTGTGTGTGTGTGTGTGTGAAAATATGTGTGTGCCAGTGGGTCTGTGGAGACGATAACTGACGAACGACTGGACCGATTCGAACGAAATTTGGTACAAAAATCACAATGCATAAACACTGGAAGCTTATTGTTTTTAAACGTAATCGAATGCTTAGAACCCCCCTAAATTTTCGAGTGAAATTTTGAAAAAATCGTCAAAAAATTAAAACCGCTAATAAAGTTACGCAAATAGATATTTCTTATGTAATTTTTCATTAGAAAACGATTAACATAAAATTTAGAACGATAACATGAACAGTTCTTGAGATATTTTACATTTTTCAAAAAAATCATCAAAAAGTCATATAAAATTAAAAAAAAATATATTTCTTATTGAGAAACATGTTCACTTTTCATATGTAATACCATGCAATAAATTGGGTGACATCATTCTCGTAGATCTAACTCGTTCCATTCATGAGAAAAGATACTTCGAGTAATACTTTTGTATTTGAACGCCAATAGTCATTTATCTGTTATAAGAATAACTTATTTCTCCGTCAGTAAAGCTTGGCGAGATTTTGGCGACGAATTTGGCAGAATGTCGCCAACTTGGCGACGTTTTGAAATGTTGTCAAATTAACGAAAATCTCGCCAAATGGATTGAAATGACGCTAAATCAATGAAAATGACGACAAATTATCGAAAATTCAATATCTTGGAACGAATATAAGTATCTACTATAAGAAAAACCTATTTTTTTTACTTTAAAAGTAGTAAATTCATTGCATTATATAAGGAAAGTCATGTGTTGCCCACATCAGATTTTTTTTTTCGTTTAGCTACAAATATAGGGCAAATCTCTTTTACATTCAGTTACGAAAAACGGTTAACATCAGTAACAAGTTAAGTTCATAGTCACCACATAGATGTTGAATCTCTAAAAAATATATTATGGCTTGCGGTAGTCACTTTAAGAAAAGGAAATTGCCTAAACGCAGACTTAAATACTTCCTGATCGCATTTTGCATTGGAAGTCGCTACAGGCACAACGAATGTGAAGCACACTCTGATAGAAATATTACATAATAAAAAATGTAAACCAAAAGTAAACCATAATTACGTACAGCTTAAAGTATGCAAACACGCATTTCACTTCCGTTTTAACAAAAAATATTCATCCCAAACATTTGTGATAACCCTAAGCAAAAATCAATTTTACTGAATTTCACTAAGTAATACAAAATTCGGTAAAGCGCCACTCTCGTGTAATTCTCACTTATAGCTAGACTAAGTAAAATGCCGGAAAAGAACAATAAGAGGTTCCGTATCTTGGCGCCCTGCCAGAATTTTAATTTACACTTTGCGGGAAATTCTCGAGTGTAGCCGCGCTGCGCTGTAATTTTACTTTATGCACACTTTATTCATTAATGAGGCG
This sequence comes from Amaurobius ferox, assembly GCA_951213105.1. Taxonomy (NCBI): domain Eukaryota; kingdom Metazoa; phylum Arthropoda; class Arachnida; order Araneae; family Amaurobiidae; genus Amaurobius; species Amaurobius ferox. Next base: position 62,766,881 of record OX578146.1, read on the forward strand.
GAGCGCCAAGCTATCGAACATATCTTCGTTCTCTTTCGGCATTTTGTTTATTATAGTTATAGTTTAGAAGCATTAATAGCAGTGGGGACTCGTGATTTCAGAAATGGGTGAAGCAGATTTAGTGGCGGAATCCCCCCTTGTCATCGACAATGAACATTATCGAAATGCATCACACTACTGGCACAAGTGTAGTCGAATATTACCTAAAAATAGCCAAATGAGTAAAAAATTTTTCAAATAATAATAATATTAACCCATTTAGCCAATAACTTTATGTGAAGCAGTGCTTATTTTGCTTCACCTGCATTACCTCACGAGTAGCCACTAATTGAGGTTACACTCCCACGTGATTGTCATCATATTTGGCGCCAAAAATAGTGATATCTGTTCTTTTTTAAACTGACGTTTCGCCAAATTTTGCATTACTGGGCGGATTTTTTTTTACTATTTTTGTATATTATGTTTTACAATTTTTTTACAATTTGCTTTTCTTTTGCGATATAATACAGTTAGTAAATAAACTCTTTTAAAAACGCAAACTTAAGAATAACTCCTTATACCTTATACTGACTTGTTTATTCCCCTTCCATTAAGGAGTCTCAGTTACCTAATTCAAAGGATTAAGGCACCGACAGGCGAAAGATCAGTCTTAATTAAAAGTAAATGAAAACAATAAGGACAGTTCTGAGACGTGATTATCTTAAATTAAACTTCAAACTTTTTTCCTACGACTAAAGGATGATCTACCTTACTTACTGCCGCCAGTTCGTTGAAATGAGTGAGATTTGAATTTACTGGTGTATCCTCGAATTTTAACTTATATAAAAGTTATTTAAATAATCATTTTGTAGTTGAATTTATTTAGGATATGGTTAAAAATACGTTTCAGTGGTTTAGTTTTGCTGTTTAAAATATATGCACCAAACTGTTTTGTTGAAGGGAAAATTTTAAATGATCTGTAGAATGTAAAAATCCGTCGTGTTAAAAAAACTCCACGAAGAAACGTTCATCAAAAAACGTCGATGACGACAGCTTTAGTACTGGACTGAATTGGATTATATTGACTTTTAAAGTCGGTCTAAATCAAGAAGAATGTCTTCAATGCCTACAATTAGCATATGGAAATTATGCTCCATCTCATGCCACTGTATTCAGATAGTTTACAGATATTAGAAGAGGTCGAAATTTTCTTCTGGATGAAGAACATACAGGAATATCTTTGTCCGCTGTAGTTCCAGAAAATGTGTCGGACATTCGAAAATGTTTATCGATGATAATCGTTTCATCTAACAAATGATACAGAAGAAACTTAACATTGGATCCGCAGCTATAGATAAAATTATTCATGAAGAATTGTGTATGAAACAATTAGCTTGTCTTTGGGTCCCCCATAATTTAACAGAACACCAAAAAGCGGAGAGTGCCAGAATCAGTAAAGAAACACTAAAATTACTTAATGATTGTGGACACAGCATTATTTCTAAACTCATATCTGGTGATGAAATATACATACCGTTTTTTTACGTTCTGACACGTCAAGCAAGTAAAGTATGGGTCTTTGAAGATGTTCCCAAACCAACAATGATGAAAAGACAACGATCAATGAAAAAAGTAATGTATACCGTGTTCTTCAGAACTACAAGTCTGGACACAGCCATAAAGCTAGAGGAACAGAAGACAGTTACAGCAAACTGGTACACCACTAGTGTCTTCTAGAAATTTTTCAGGAATTAAATGTTAGGGAACCATGACAATGCATCTTTTCATTCAGCAAGAATGTCAGTGTAATTTCTTGAACAAAAATACATCAAAGTGATAAAACATCCACCCTATTTTCCTGATTCTGCTATGTGTGACTTTTGGCTATTTTTTAATCTAATATAAAATTTATGTGGGGGTCGTTTTCATTCCGAAGATGAGATTGATGAGGCTGTAAAATCATATTTTTCATCGATTCCAAGAAATGGATGGCTTGAAGCATTTAACCTTTGGAAAATTCGTCTACAAAAGTGCATTGCTGTTGGAGGGGAGTACTTTGAACACTCGGAAGAGTGGGTAAGTTTACCTTGTACCACTTAGTCGTATCTCAAACATTTCAGTGTGACCCTCTATATATATATACGAGGGTTTCTTTACTGATTCTGACACGCTCTGCTTTTTGGTATTCTGTTAAATTATGGGGGACCCAAAGACAAACTAATGTTTTCATATACAGTTCTTCATGAATAATTTTATATGTAGCTGCAGATCTAATGTTAAGGCCCTTCTGTATCATTTGGTCAGTACAGAGATTATCATTGATTAACATTTCTCGAATGACCGACACATTTTCTAGAACTACAGCTGACAAAGGTCTTCCTGTGCGTTCTTCATCCAAGAGATAATTTCAACCTCATCTAAACTCTGTAAACCATCTGAATACATTGGCACGAGATGGAGCGTAATTTTCATATGCTAATTGTAGACGTTAAAAACATTCTTCTTGATTTAGCTCCACTTTAAAATCGTAGAAAATCATAGCTCGATAATGCTCTCGCGTCAATTCCATTTTCTTTTCCTTCAACATTTATTCTACGATAGCTAAATTGTTATTGTTGTCACAAATTATCGTCTGCGGATATAAAAAAGTTCAAATTTTAAATATCCGGCAAATAATTTTTTTTCCAGCGCTTATCGTCTTCCCCTGGCTCAAAAATTTCAGTGTGACCCTCGTATATATATATATATATATATATGTAAAAAATTCTATATTCAATATCTGCTAGATTATTTAAAAAATAATAGTCTATTTAAAATTGATTCACACTCTCTTAATAGTATCAAATTGAAAATTATCAATATGTATAGTGATTTAGATATTAATAATAAATTTTTGACATTTCCATATATTGTGCTTATACCTAAATTTCATAAAAATCCTATTAAATTTAGAACTGTTACTAGTGGTCATAATTCATACTCTACTACTGCTAGTAAATTATTACTAAATTATTTAAATGTACTAAATAGCAATTTACGAGATTCTGGTGATAGCTACATTATTCTAAATAACAGAAAGGAATTAAAAAATAAATTAAAAACGCTTGGTAAAATAATAGGATTTCAAACTTTTGATTTTAAAGATCTATTTAATAATATTAAGATCACTGATCTATATGATGTCATTTTAGCTTTATATAATGCTTATATTACTAAACATTCTAATCTTACAAAATTTACCAATTTTCCTAAGCTTCTCCATTTTGTTCTTTTCAATAATTATATCTTTCAAGGTAATAAATTATACTTACAAGTCTCAGGTGTTCCACAAGGTGGCTGTAGTAGCAGTATGTTAGCTAATTTATACCTATATCATTATGAAAAATTCTTTACTTCAACTGATTATAAAATTTATAGATATGTAGATGATCTGATTTCTCTTGTATTTACTGATAACTATGTCATAGATATAGATTTCTATCCGGATAATTTGGAATTAATACCTAATGAAACTTCTATTAGTAATAATGTTTATTATTTGGATTTAAGTCTAATTATAGAACCTGCTCATGGGATAGTTACTAAATTATATGATAAAAAAGATTTTTTTAAATTTAATATTAATAAATTATTACCTTTTAATTCCTGCAACTCGATTCAATTGTTTAGAAATATTATACTTAATCAACTTTTTAGAATTTATAGATTATCAGATAAAAAATTTCATGCTTTGCACATTAATAACCTCAAAATTACCAGTAAAATGTATCAATATCCTGCATATTTAGTCAATAGTATAGTTAATAAGTTTCGATTAGCCTGAAATTCTCATATTCTCCCCTTATTATCTCATTTTAGCCGTACTTCTTCATTCTCCTGCAATTATATTTTCATCTTTTTATCTCGAAGCTTTAACAGTTGAATAACTCATTTTATTGCTTTTGCGCAGTACTGTTTTTATTACTCTCTTTGGCAACAGCAAATCACATCTTTTCATTTTGGCATATGGCAACGTTGATCCAGTCATATTTTGCTCGTCATGGTTGCGCTGAAGAGGTGCGTTTTGAGGTATTTATGTTTCCTTTATTGTTCCAATCTTTATGCTTGTCGTCCATATAACACAAGTTTATAGATAAAATCTATCTTGTGTTTCAGAAACAAGCATTTTTGTGTTCATTTCGAAAAGATATATGGACCCGACGAGAATTTTTTCGAAATGAACTTTTCGTAAGCCTAATCTCGTAAGCCTAAATCTCCTCCATGTGCAAGCTTTTTTGCTTGATTTTTTTGTTTTCTTATTTGCATTCCTCATTTTTGAAATTTGTTGATTGTCTTTGTCCTTATGACTTGCATTATGCTTTATTATTTCCTCTTTTTGTCTTAATTTCTTTGTATTTGTAGAAAATTTTGGAATAGTGTATTATGAGTTACTACATACATTCTAACTTTAGATTTAATAATTTATTTTTATATTGAAAACATTTTATTTATTAGCTGCATTTTCGCAATAAATTAAATGTATATTGCATTGTCATTCACATTCTTATACTACGCTGTTTATTTTATCTAACTTTTCATTTATGAACTATCCTTATTCCTAATTCCTTTTGTATGCTTCGTATTAAAGAAACATTCTATTTGCTATCTATTCAAATTTATGCTGCATTTGCGCTAAATTTAGTAATAGAATTTATTTTAATTCATTTTAATTTTTTATTATGTATTACTTTCTCTACTTTCATCCATTGTTAATTGTAGTTTATTGTGGCTCATTCTCCTATTTTATTCTTTTCTTTCATTTGCATAGGTTACTTATTATATTTTTGCTTAAAGTATTATTAATTATTGTCTTCCTTTCTGTTTTATTATTTGGTAAATATTTGTATTGCAATTATTCTTTAGCTATTAGTAATTTAATATTAGAATTTCCTTAATCTAGTGCTGCCATCTATCGTTTTTTAAATCTAACTGCAAATTTTCTTCGCTATTAGTAATTAAATATTAGAAGTATCTTATTCTAGTGCTGCCATCTATCGTTATTATTTCTTACTAATTTATTGGTTTTGTGTTTTTATGACTGGGTAACTGCATTTGTGATTTTTGTATTGGTGTTATAGATACCTTTTATAAACTGTACTTTTTAGTGCAATCTTTTTATTACTTTTTTGGACAGGATTCTATGTGAATTCCAGATTTACACAGTATATATTTTATTATACCTTGTGTTTTAATTAATCTAGTTTAGAACTGATTATATTTATATTGTTAATCAATTCTTTTTATCTTGTAATATCCTACTTATTACATTTTATTAGGTTTTACATGGACTTAGTTGTATATATTTTTATATATAAGCAATTATTTTATTTTTATTTATAGTATTTATAAATGTTAATGCTATTCTCTTTATATTACTTTAACTCTTATGAATTACACATCTTATTTGATTTAGTGACTGGCAAATATATTTATTCTTGTTATTATATAATTTGATAAATATTGCCCGGTATTTACAATTTATTTGGGAATTGTTTAGACCGTTATCATTTTACCAACAGTGTGCTATGGATTGTTTTGGATATAATAATTGCCCAGCTAAAAATTATAACTTCAATAAATGTAAGAATAAAAATTGTAAAACCTGCCCATATGCTTCTAACTCACAAATTACTAATCTAAATAGTTATAAGACATTCTGTAAAATTTTTAATTGCATCTACAAATTATCTTGTAATATATGTAATATATCTTATATAGGACAAACCAGTAATCCTATTCATCTACGTATGAATGTACATAGAGATCATGTTAAAAAATATATCCACAATAATAATTTTCTTCCTACTTCTAATAAAATCGAATATAAACACTTTGCTCATCATGGTTTTGAAAATATAACTATACATATTTTGGACATTAAAACAAATACTGCTGATAGATTATTCTTTGAAAACTTCTATATTAAATCACATTGTACTCTGTTTCCATATGGATTAAATCAGTTATATCTCAATGGTAATATTGTTAAGAATAATTTTGTAGATAATAAATATTCTATTTTTAATCACCTTTTTTTTAAACCTCTTTTACATAATAGTAAATTGGCTAAACTCAAAAGATTTAAACGCGGTAAAGGAAGCTCCTCCCAATATGATATTAAAGCGGAGATTAAAAGTATGCATCAACAATTCAATAACACATATCAATGGAAATTTATTAAATCATGGGTATTTGCAGTTAAGAAAAAACAATTAAACACAGTTTATGCTATTTTCTTAAAGTTAAATCTTACTAATGAACATTTTAATCATATTTTCTATGATTTGCTCATTACTAGATCAAAATATTTAAAAATAAAACTTAATCAATTTCATCATAATAACTGTTCCAATTCTTATTGTGTAATATCATTTAAGCATCCTATTTATAATTCCATAAACTTTAAGAATTTATTTAATCAATTTCATCATTTATTGCCTGTAAAGGATTTGAATGTTACTAAAACTTTTAAATATAACAAGCCTATTGGAAGAACCATTTTTAATTACAATGCAATTTCAAAATCTCTCTCAGTCGACATAGATTCCTCAACAAATTTAGATGGTGAATGTATTTGTAGTGCTGATAATTATGCTGAATTTATAAATCCACACTTGGGTCATATAGTTACTGGAGACTTAGCCATTGTAAAAGATAAATCTTTAAGAACTATAATGTCATTTGGCACTAAATTCAGGTTACCTTCATGTAATAATTCTAAACAAGTGTTAAAGTCAATCAATCTGGACCTTGATAAATTTATTTATGGATTAGCTTCTAAATATGCTCAGCCTTTAGAGGCATTTAATATGTGGAAATTTACTATTTTAAGATCTATTAAAAATACCATTTGTAGTATTAATTTATCTAGATCCATATATAATATGGATAATATAAAGCATTCTGTTAATGATTTACATAGATCTTTTGTTATTACTTATGTAGATAAAGCCTCTAATAATTATGCTATTATTTGTAAAAAATTCTATATTCAATATCTGCTAGATTATTTAAAAATTAATAGTCTATTTAAAATTGATTCACACTCTCTTAATAGTATCAAATTGAAAATTATCAATATGTATAGTGATTTAGATATTAATAATAAATTTTTGACATTTCCATATATTGTGCTTATACCTAAATTTCATAAAAATCCTATTAAATTTAGAACTGTTACTAGTGGTCATAATTCATACTCTACTACTGCTAGTAAATTATTACTAAATTATTTAAATGTACTAAATAGCAATTTACGAGATTCTGGTGATAGCTACATTATTCTAAATAACAGTAAGGAATTAAAAAATAAATTAAAAACGCTTGGTAAAATAATAGGATTTCAAACTTTTGATTTTAAAGATCTATTTAATAATATTAAGATCACTGATCTATATGATGTCATTTTAGCTTTATATAATGCTTATATTACTAAACATTCTAATCTTACAAAATTTACCAATTTTCCTAAGCTTCTCCATTTTGTTCTTTTCAATAATTATATCTTTCAAGGTAATAAATTATACTTACAAGTCTCAGGTGTTCCACAAGGTGGCTGTAGTAGCAGTATGTTAGCTAATTTATACCTATATCATTATGAAAAATTCTTTACTTCAACTGATTATAAAATTTATAGATATGTAGATGATCTGATTTCTCTTGTATTTACTGATAACTATGTCATAGATATAGATTTCTATCCGGATAATTTGGAATTAATACCTAATGAAACTTCTATTAGTAATAATGTTTATTATTTGGATTTAAGTCTAATTATAGAACCTGCTCATGGGATAGTTACTAAATTATATGATAAAAAAGATTTTTTTAAATTTAATATTAATAAATTATTACCTTTTAATTCCTGCAACTCGATTCAATTGTTTAGAAATATTATACTTAATCAACTTTTTAGAATTTATAGATTATCAGATAAAAAATTTCATGCTTTGCACATTAATAACCTCAAAATTACCAGTAAAATGTATCAATATCCTGCATATTTAGTCAATAGTATAGTTAATAAGTTTCGATTAGCCTGAAATTCTCATATTCTCCCCTTATTATCTCATTTTAGCCGTACTTCTTCATTCTCCTGCAATTATATTTTCATCTTTTTATCTCGAAGCTTTAACAGTTGAATAACTCATTTTATTGCTTTTGCGCAGTACTGTTTTTATTACTCTCTTTGGCAACAGCAAATCACATCTTTTCATTTTGGCATATGGCAACGTTGATCCAGTCATATTTTGCTCGTCATGGTTGCGCTGAAGAGGTGCGTTTTGAGGTATTTATGTTTCCTTTATTGTTCCAATCTTTATGCTTGTCGTCCATATAACACAAGTTTATAGATAAAATCTATCTTGTGTTTCAGAAACAAGCATTTTTGTGTTCATTTCGAAAAGATATATGGACCCGACGAGAATTTTTTCGAAATGAACTTTTCGTAAGCCTAATCTCGTAAGCCTAAATCTCCTCCATGTGCAAGCTTTTTTGCTTGATTTTTTTGTTTTCTTATTTGCATTCCTCATTTTTGAAATTTGTTGATTGTCTTTGTCCTTATGACTTGCATTATGCTTTATTATTTCCTCTTTTTGTCTTAATTTCTTTGTATTTGTAGAAAATTTTGGAATAGTGTATTATGAGTTACTACATACATTCTAACTTTAGATTTAATAATTTATTTTTATATTGAAAACATTTTATTTATTAGCTGCATTTTCGCAATAAATTAAATGTATATTGCATTGTCATTCACATTCTTATACTACGCTGTTTATTTTATCTAACTTTTCATTTATGAACTATCCTTATTCCTAATTCCTTTTGTATGCTTCGTATTAAAGAAACATTCTATTTGCTATCTATTCAAATTTATGCTGCATTTGCGCTAAATTTAGTAATAGAATTTATTTTAATTCATTTTAATTTTTTATTATGTATTACTTTCTCTACTTTCATCCATTGTTAATTGTAGTTTATTGTGGCTCATTCTCCTATTTTATTCTTTTCTTTCATTTGCATAGGTTACTTATTATATTTTTGCTTAAAGTATTATTAATTATTGTCTTCCTTTCTGTTTTATTATTTGGTAAATATTTGTATTGCAATTATTCTTTAGCTATTAGTAATTTAATATTAGAATTTCCTTAATCTAGTGCTGCCATCTATCGTTTTTTAAATCTAACTGCAAATTTTCTTCGCTATTAGTAATTAAATATTAGAAGTATCTTATTCTAGTGCTGCCATCTATCGTTATTATTTCTTACTAATTTATTGGTTTTGTGTTTTTATGACTGGGTAACTGCATTTGTGATTTTTGTATTGGTGTTATAGATACCTTTTATAAACTGTACTTTTTAGTGCAATCTTTTTATTACTTTTTTGGACAGGATTCTATGTGAATTCCAGATTTACACAGTATATATTTTATTATACCTTGTGTTTTAATTAATCTAGTTTAGAACTGATTATATTTATATTGTTAATCAATTCTTTTTATCTTGTAATATCCTACTTATTACATTTTATTAGGTTTTACATGGACTTAGTTGTATATATTTTTATATATAAGCAATTATTTTATTTTTATTTATAGTATTTATAAATGTTAATGCTATTCTCTTTATATTACTTTAACTCTTATGAATTACACATCTTATTTGATTTAGTGACTGGCAAATATATTTATTCTTGTTATTATATAATTTGATAAATATTGCCCGGTATTTACAATTTATTTGGGAATTGTTTAGACCGTTATCATTTTACCAACAGTGTGCTATGGATTGTTTTGGATATAATAATTGCCCAGCTAAAAATTATAACTTCAATAAATGTAAGAATAAAAATTGTAAAACCTGCCCATATGCTTCTAACTCACAAATTACTAATCTAAATAGTTATAAGACATTCTGTAAAATTTTTAATTGCATCTACAAATTATCTTGTAATATATGTAATATATCTTATATAGGACAAACCAGTAATCCTATTCATCTACGTATGAATGTACATAGAGATCATGTTAAAAAATATATCCACAATAATAATTTTCTTCCTACTTCTAATAAAATCGAATATAAACACTTTGCTCATCATGGTTTTGAAAATATAACTATACATATTTTGGACATTAAAACAAATACTGCTGATAGATTATTCTTTGAAAACTTCTATATTAAATCACATTGTACTCTGTTTCCATATGGATTAAATCAGTTATATCTCAATGGTAATATTGTTAAGAATAATTTTGTAGATAATAAATATTCTATTTTTAATCACCTTTTTTTTAAACCTCTTTTACATAATAGTAAATTGGCTAAACTCAAAAGATTTAAACGCGGTAAAGGAAGCTCCTCCCAATATGATATTAAAGCGGAGATTAAAAGTATGCATCAACAATTCAATAACACATATCAATGGAAATTTATTAAATCATGGGTATTTGCAGTTAAGAAAAAACAATTAAACACAGTTTATGCTATTTTCTTAAAGTTAAATCTTACTAATGAACATTTTAATCATATTTTCTATGATTTGCTCATTACTAGATCAAAATATTTAAAAATAAAACTTAATCAATTTCATCATAATAACTGTTCCAATTCTTATTGTGTAATATCATTTAAGCATCCTATTTATAATTCCATAAACTTTAAGAATTTATTTAATCAATTTCATCATTTATTGCCTGTAAAGGATTTGAATGTTACTAAAACTTTTAAATATAACAAGCCTATTGGAAGAACCATTTTTAATTACAATGCAATTTCAAAATCTCTCTCAGTCGACATAGATTCCTCAACAAATTTAGATGGTGAATGTATTTGTAGTGCTGATAATTATGCTGAATTTATAAATCCACACTTGGGTCATATAGTTACTGGAGACTTAGCCATTGTAAAAGATAAATCTTTAAGAACTATAATGTCATTTGGCACTAAATTCAGGTTACCTTCATGTAATAATTCTAAACAAGTGTTAAAGTCAATCAATCTGGACCTTGATAAATTTATTTATGGATTAGCTTCTAAATATGCTCAGCCTTTAGAGGCATTTAATATGTGGAAATTTACTATTTTAAGATCTATTAAAAATACCATTTGTAGTATTAATTTATCTAGATCCATATATAATATGGATAATATAAAGCATTCTGTTAATGATTTACATAGATCTTTTGTTATTACTTATGTAGATAAAGCCTCTAATAATTATGCTATTATTTGTAAAAAATTCTATATTCAATATCTGCTAGATTATTTAAAAATTAATAGTCTATTTAAAATTGATTCACACTCTCTTAATAGTATCAAATTGAAAATTATCAATATGTATAGTGATTTAGATATTAATAATAAATTTTTGACATTTCCATATATTGTGCTTATACCTAAATTTCATAAAAATCCTATTAAATTTAGAACTGTTACTAGTGGTCATAATTCATACTCTACTACTGTTAGTAAATTATTACTAAATTATTTAAATGTACTAAATAGCAATTTACGAGATTCTGGTGATAGCTACATTATTCTAAATAACAGTAAGGAATTAAAAAATAAATTAAAAACGCTTGGTAAAATAATAGGATTTCAAACTTTTGATTTTAAAGATCTATTTAATAATATTAAGATCACTGATCTATATGATGTCATTTTAGCTTTATATAATGCTTATATTACTAAACATTCTAATCTTACAAAATTTACCAATTTTCCTAAGCTTCTCCATTTTGTTCTTTTCAATAATTATATCTTTCAAGGTAATAAATTATACTTACAAGTCTCAGGTGTTCCACAAGGTGGCTGTAGTAGCAGTATGTTAGCTAATTTATACCTATATCATTATGAAAAATTCTTTACTTCAACTGATTATAAAATTTATAGATATGTAGATGATCTGATTTCTCTTGTATTTACTGATAACTATGTCATAGATATAGATTTCTATCCGGATAATTTGGAATTAATACCTAATGAAACTTCTATTAGTAATAATGTTTATTATTTGGATTTAAGTCTAATTATAGAACCTGCTCATGGGATAGTTACTAAATTATATGATAAAAAAGATTTTTTTAAATTTAATATTAATAAATTATTACCTTTTAATTCCTGCAACTCGATTCAATTGTTTAGAAATATTATACTTAATCAACTTTTTAGAATTTATAGATTATCAGATAAAAAATTTCATGCTTTGCACATTAATAACCTCAAAATTACCAGTAAAATGTATCAATATCCTGCATATTTAGTCAATAGTATAGTTAATAAGTTTCGATTAGCCTGAAATTCTCATATTCTCCCCTTATTATCTCATTTTAGCCGTACTTCTTCATTCTCCTGCAATTATATTTTCATCTTTTTATCTCGAAGCTTTAACAGTTGAATAACTCATTTTATTGCTTTTGCGCAGTACTGTTTTTATTACTCTCTTTGGCAACAGCAAATCACATCTTTTCATTTTGGCATATGGCAACGTTGATCCAGTCATATTTTGCTCGTCATGGTTGCGCTGAAGAGGTGCGTTTTGAGGTATTTATGTTTCCTTTATTGTTCCAATCTTTATGCTTGTCGTCCATATAACACAAGTTTATAGATAAAATCTATCTTGTGTTTCAGAAACAAGCATTTTTGTGTTCATTTCGAAAAGATATATGGACCCGACGAGAATTTTTTCGAAATGAACTTTTCGTAAGCCTAATCTCGTAAGCCTAAATCTCCTCCATGTGCAAGCTTTTTTGCTTGATTTTTTTGTTTTCTTATTTGCATTCCTCATTTTTGAAATTTGTTGATTGTCTTTGTCCTTATGACTTGCATTATGCTTTATTATTTCCTCTTTTTGTCTTAATTTCTTTGTATTTGTAGAAAATTTTGGAATAGTGTATTATGAGTTACTACATACATTCTAACTTTACCTTTCTGGTAGGTCGGACGGTCTGGGTTTCAACAACAACAACAACATTCTAACTTTGGATTTAATAATTTATTTTTATATATATATATATATATATATATATATATATATATATATACTTGTAGATTGCAAGTTTTAAATTTAAAATATAGATACTAATATAATTAATAAATACGTATTGTGATGTATTGTACTTACAATTGAGTGTAAATAAATTGCTACGTTAGAATGTTCGTACTTGCGAAGTTGTTAATGCTAAGGAGTGTATTGGCTCGAAAATGATTTTATTTTCTGAAACAAAACAACAGTAATTTCTACATTTTCTTTTAGAGAGAATATCAAGAAATGCTTATTTATTAGTGAAAGTTTCGAGAACTTTTTACAGTGTATTACGAACATTTAGCGAAATTTTTTAAGCATGTATATGAACATTTTACAGTGAATAAGCAGTGTGTTCAGAATGTAAAATATGATTTATCTATATAGCTATTTAAATATTTATTTAATTTAGGTATACCCTCATCTATGCATCGAATAGTAGACAAGTATACACGTTCTCGTATTATACATCTCCGAATCTTTTTCGTAATTTTCCTTATAATAGTATTAATAAAAATAAATCGATCTACAAAATTTGAGTATATGTTCATAAGTTAGAGAAATGAGCTAACCGCTTGAGCTAAATAGTGATACTATCTAATGTAAAAAAATGAAATAACAATGTCCCTACTTTTATTATCTACAGAAAGTACACCTTTTACTTCCAGATTATCCATTCCCTAAGACATTTTTTTATTCAACTGAGCATCTTGAGAAACACTTGGAACTGAGATTTTGTTTAAATGTCTAGCTGCAAAACTTTGTGTCAAAAGAAGCCAAACGTCTGAGCTGAACCCTCCTGCCCATAACAACATTCCTCAAAATTTATTTGTATATTTCCCTTCAAGCATACATTTACGGTGAGAAATGGGCTGCGTAAAAATGTCTGTCACTTTTCATAACGAGAGACATATATCTTCAAGACATGACATACAAGTCTTGTAACTTTTGGAATAACTTAAGCAACATTATTTAATTTGTCAAAGCAAGGGATGATAATACATATTGAAGCATATATATTTATTTATAGAAGCAACGAACTACATTTTTATGTATAGAAAAAATATTTTCTTCAGATCAAAAATTATTAAAGAGACAGTAGACTTTGAAATCAAACTTTTTAAATGTTCACTGAATTTACATAAGTTTTGCACCTATACTAAATTTGTCATATATTTACTAAATGCAATAAAATAAATGCAACTGTAGTTAAATTAGAGTAAGGAGAAGGATGCAGTTGTCTCCCTTTTCTGACTTAAGAGCCTATTACACAACAATAATTTGAGACAACAAACCTTTCACAAAACAGCTTTAAGACGTTTGCGACGTCATTCCACGCAGCACAGAACGAAAGTGACGTCACTCCAAGCAGCAAATGGGAAATATTTAGAGTTCTCTTACTGTAAAAAAGTGCCCCTAATATATCCCAAAGTTTCCGTTTGGATTGAATAAGTTGAATAAGATCAGCTTTCATTTCTGCATTCCAAAACAGTCTATCAGCCATCTTGGTCGCCATTAAAGTAATAAATAAAATAACCTTAAAGCACGTGACCTGTGACGTGTCGGATTTACGCAATTCTGATTGATCGAGTTGCGCACAGCCTTTCCCTCAACAACAATATTTTCGTGTTAAACTTAAAATGTTGTGGCTAAATTTGCTGTCTCAACTGTTTTGCTGTCTCAACTCTCCGAACGGTTTGTTGTCCCAAATTACTGTCATGTAATAGGGGCATTAGGATAGAGAAAATACAAATACGACTCCACTCAGCCGTAATTAATAAAAGCGTAAAATACACAAGTATAAAACTATTAAAAGTTAAACATAATATACAAGTAGTTTCATAAAGATCTAAAAAGCCAAATACAAGAAAAGTTTCAAACAACAACAATTTCATTTCCTAGTATGCAACTCACAATTTTCATAAGTCCTTTCTTTGACTAAGCTTTTAATCAAACGGAAAAAAATACATTTCTTTTTTCAGGGAAATATTTCTTATGAATATCATTCCAGGGGCTTTCCTTTACAGCAAAGGTAGTGAAATTTGTGTCACAAAATTTTCCGTACCTTTACTGTACGGCATTTTTGTGACACAAATTTTTCCACAACACAGGTACACTTCACTACTCTGACTCGTTTACCTTGGCACGAAATATATTTTTTGACTTTGATATCAATGGATACATTTTATCGAAAATGTGTTACTAAAGATTTCTTTTCAAATTATTTAAGACAACAGTTTAAGCGAATTTCCTTATATCTATATTTTTACGAAACACACCTTTTGGATTGCATCAAGAAAAGAGTTTTGCATGGGACTATTTTACATAGAAAGTAGATTAACCGTGATGGATAGAAACTGTAAAAATATCTGACATATTTTATACCAAATTCATCTATATCTTCAAAATATACAAATATTTTTTATAATGGGATAAGTATGTATTATTAGCGCTGTATAAACAAGTTTTTGCAACGAATGTTTTGCATTTAAAATACATTGTCTGAAAAAACACAGTAGCCTCTTTTATACTTTCCTTACAAAATATAATATATGAAAATTGATTATATTGCGACGGGGATCAAAAACACGAAATTCGGTTTTTTATAGAACTACATGTTCTGAGCATCCCCGAATAGGTATCAAACAGTTTTTCAATGATGGCTGTGTATCTGTCTGTCGGTGCATCTATGGAGACTATATCTCTCAAATAATTGAAGATAATTGAATTGCATTTGAAATGGTTATTCAAGTCAGTAAATATCAGTGACCTAATGATATTAAGGATTATTGGTTCAAGGGCGAGATCCCGATTTTCGAAAAGTTTTTTTTTGTCTAAATCGAAAAAAATATATATCGACAAAAAAAAATAAAGTTGTGACAAAAATAATAATTTTATATGTATATTTTTTTAATTTATATTTAGTTTGCCATACTATATAGTATAGAAAAAGCGCTGTTTTCGCGAAAATTTTCGATTTCGAGAATTTGTTGCCGATATATGTTTTGGGAGGGTACATATATTTATTCGAAAGGCAGTGATTTATCTTTTAGAAAACACGTGCAACCATATTTCATTGTTAAGCATTGCCCTGTTTGTATTTTACAAATATAATAAATTGTTCTGTTCGTGCAAGTGATAGCATGAACGTGTCATATATTTCTTCTTGATTGATGTTCAAGCTTTCTGACCAAGAAATAAAATATCAGGTTTTTCTCATAAAAAATGCTCTCAATCTCAAAATTTGCTGAAGCACATAAAATTTAGACGAGATTTTTTTGGAAATATCATATTTGGTTGTTACAGCACCCAAACTTGTATCTGAATGTCAAATTATATAAAATATGAGGTTAATAAAAACCAAAAAATCAAATTTCTTAACCTTTTGCTGAAGGATGGAACAGCGTCAATGCCAAACGAAGAACCTCCCAAAAAGACAGGTATTTGACATACCCTATCCCAAACATTTCCACCCCTCTTTGCAGACGGACGCCAATGCCTGCAAAGAGGGATTGAACTATTTGGGATAGGATATGTCAAATACCTGTATTTTTGGTAGGTTCTTCGTTTGAGATTGACGCTGTCCTACCAATAAGTAAAAGGTTAAGAGAATAGGTTTGGTATTTTTTTTATTTAGCCGCGTTTTGTATTATTATATAAAAAATCACTAATGTATAATTTTTCAGGAGACTCCATACAACATTTTAATATTTCGAGTTGCGAAATTTATATTTTTAGTATAACATTTTTTTTTGTTTTTGCGAAGCAGCTTTTTTATCGCGTTCACTAATCAATTAACCAACAGAGAAACAAAATCTGAAACTATTGCTTTTCCATACTATGTTATATAGTACAAAAAATATATGTTTTCCCCGAAAATTTTCGATTTCGACATTTTGTTACCGATATATGTCTGTCTGTTTCTTTGTGGTCGATATCTTGCCTACACAATAGCTGCAAACAGATATGAATGGATTTTTACGAAACTTTATATCCGGTTGTTATCGAAATCTGGTTGTTATTGAAATCTGGTTGTTATTGAAACCTGAAACACGCGTTTTTGAAATTCAATTGGGAACTTTGAAA
Organism: Amaurobius ferox; assembly: GCA_951213105.1. NCBI lineage: Eukaryota > Metazoa > Arthropoda > Arachnida > Araneae > Amaurobiidae > Amaurobius > Amaurobius ferox. Next base: position 62,784,011 of record OX578146.1, read on the forward strand.
TTTATTCGAAATTTTATATTTCCTGAACATGATGGAATAGAGCAAAATTCAACAATATTATGCGTTAAGGGGGTTATTTATGTCTCAACGAAACTTAACAGTTGATAATTATTGTAGTGAAATAAAGCCGCGATACAATTTTTGTGTTAGTGACGTCATTAGCCCCTCTTCGGATTGGCATGTTACTCCCCCCAAGGGGATAAATGTCAAATTTAGTATCAATCAAAAGATTTTTTCGAGCCCTTTAAAATGAAAGGTAATATGCTATAATTGTAATCATTTAGGCCAACGCTACATATTTTTCCAAAATTTTCTCTCAACATTTGTAAAAAAAAACATTTAAAAATGGATCCTGGTAAGGAAAAATGGAGATCATTCCAGTTAATTTTGATTTACTATACATATAAAAGAATATAAATAAATAAATAAATAAACACATTTTCTAGTATAAAATGCGCAAATTCTTCGCGTAACCTAAAACAAATGTAAACCATTGTTAGGTGTTATGATTAACTATTCTCGAGATATAATAAATTCTGCTATTCTTCGCTTTATATTTAGAAAACATTTAGGCTATCGAATGCAATTTTATTCCATTATTCGAATGAATAACTGTCAGAGGCTTGAAGATTTTTGTGTTTCTCATTCGAAGAGAAAGTTTTTGAGTTTTTGAATATTTTTCTTTTGAAAAATTAAATAAAATATTATTATCATAACCATAACATGAATTGTAAGAATACGGTGGCAACAACTTGTGCTACCGCATTATACAGAAGTCAATTCCTTATATTCCAAAGAGCTACAAGTCTGTAAATGCGGTTCGGCTCAGCTTGTCTCGGCTCGGCTCGGATTAAAAATATACTGAGGACTTCGAGTAAAGTGACGTTTGCTGTAAAACAGCGGTTTGCAGAAAAGTCATAAAGCTTTCACTGCAATGCTAACCACTGTCACTCCCGCCTGAGAAGTTTAGCCTGTATTGCAAACTATTTAAAGTTTTGATAACAACGGACGAACTAAAATGCATAATATTCTGAATTGTTCCCTGGTTTAAAACCATACATCTACCAGAAAAATTCTAAATATATTTTCTTTAAAATAATTTGGGTTCACTTTTGACATCAGAGTCATACCATCCTTTAAAATACAAATCATGAACGTTTTCTATTTTTCGCTGTGGGGATAATGGTTGACACCACAGGTACACTAGCATCTCAATCCTGCGGTCATTCCCAATGGGAAACAAAATCCGGTGCAATGCGCATGCTCACGGACTCGTCCTCTCCAGTGCTTCAATATTTCGTCAAGGGGTGATATAAATAGTGTGCAGAAGCTGAAGATAACAATTTTACGATCGAAATCGCAGCTGACAGTCTGACATGCTTCCCAATTACAGTTTTACGATTAAAATCGTAAAAATGCGATCCAAAATGTACAACATTGCATCCCAATGAGAATATTTACGAATATGTACAGTGTTGCCTTGGATTTTAATGTTCGTTCTGAGATTTTACGATTTTTAGGCATTATCAATTTGTAATGTAATGGTTGAATGGTAAACAGAACAAAGAACTGCCCTCTATTTTTTAAATTCTAATCCGATTTTAAATGTATGGTAAAGGAAAGTTTTATTTTAAATAATATAATATTTTATGATTTCGTAATTTATACACTTGAAAATTACATTCGTAATTTTACAATGCCTAAAAATGCCTAGTCTGACAATGCCTAAAAATCGTAAAATCTCAGAACGAACATTAAAATCCAAGGCAACACTGTACATATTCGTAAATATTCTCATTGGGATGCAATGTTGTATATTTTGGATAGCATTTTTACGATTTTAATCGTAAAACTGTAATTGGGAAGCATGTCAGACTGTCAGCTGCGATTTCAATCGTAAAATTGTTATCTTCAGCTTCTGCACACTATTTATATCACCCCTTGACGAAATATTGAAGCACTGGAGAGGACGAGTCCGTGAGCATGCGCATTGCACCGGATTTTGTTTCCCATTGGGAATGACCGCAGGATTGAGATGCTAGTCCACAGGTACCCCAAAAATGATCGCTTTGGCTCGTCTACAACGTGATAACAAGCAATATTGTGACCTTGAACCCTCTGCTTACCTGCGGCGATGAATGATCAGTTGAGCACTTTATTGCAAACTTTGCTGCTTTATTTTGAAAATGATAGTAACAGTAATTTAAGTTTAAACACAAAATATCATAAAATGTATGTATGGTTCTCCTGATTGACATTTGCAGGATTTCTCATATTTCCATTATATTTTATGGAGATACTTATGGCAATTTGATATATCAGGTGCAGCATTTTTATTTGAGATATGCTGTATGCTATCTGTACCTGTAAAACGCAATTCAAACATTTCTTCAATCAACAATACAGTGCAAAATAAATACTTCTTAGGTGATGCAGTTTTTGTTTTGTTCGCTACTGTTTATGATACCTAGTGACAGTCATGTGATTCATAAATTAATGCTTGTATGTGTGTTTTAAAATGTAGTCAGTTGTGTTACATCTCATTATAGTGCATATTTTTTTCTTTTACAGAAGTCCCACTGAATAAACTTATAGGAATGTGTGGAAATTGGGATAAAAAAAGTGCAGATAATTGAAAATCCTCTCGGACTAATTTCGTAATAAAAGGTACTTGAAATATTTATTGTGCAATTAGGAATGTAATTGAATTATTTTGGAAATTTGTGTTAGATTTAATGATAATTAACATAGTTATGTACATATGTATTGTGAATAATACAAGCTGATAAAAAATGATGTAATCATAAAAAGTTCGACAAGTAAAGGTCACAGAGATAGTTGCAGTTTTATCTTAAGTATTCAAAAAGTAAGAAATATTCAACAAGGCTAAGGCAAAAAAGTCTTCAATCTTAAAATATTTGAATAGTAGAAGTCACAAAGAAAGTTATAACTTTAGTTAAAGTACTCACAAGTGTAGGGAATAACTCAGCATTGTTGAAGACAAACTGTCTTCAATTTTAAAAAGTTTAACTATTAAATGTCAGAAATATATTTGAAGTAGCAGCGTAAGTAGTTACAGAACTTGTCTGCAGCGTTTGTTTCCAAACATTTGAAATAAACTTCCATACCAGATAACAGTTCATATTTAGATAGCAGTCTGTTCCGTGGATGTCGTTATATGCAATACGAGTGTATTTCAAAACAGTCTAAATACTTTAAAAAGGAAGAAATACATCACCAAGGTAGAAGTAAGACATGTTTCAATTTTAAAAGGTTCGACTAGAAAATCCATCGGCAACTTTCTTCGAAGTACTCAAAGGAGTAACACATTTTTCGATATCACTAAAGCAATCCATACTTTTATCTTAAATGATTCGACTGGCAGAGGTCACAAAGATAGCCGCAGGGTTGAGTAAAAGGGCTTAGCTTAAGTACTGAAAAAAACTAATTCAGTAGATTTAAAGTACAGCAAGAGTCATTCTTCAAATATTCGACCTATGAAGGTCACAAAGGCAGGTGCCGTGTTAAAAGAGTAAGTCAAAAGAGTATCACTTTAGCTAAAATGAAGATTTTTACTTGATTGAAGTTGTTTACTAAAATGATTCTTTTTACTTTCCCTGCAATACATGGTAATGTATAGGGAAAGTATTAGAATCATGTCGAAAATCGCAACTCGAGTTTTCGACGGATCTACACGTTTCAAGACCTCCAGAATACGAAAAAACCTTTTTTAGCGTGACGTCTGTGTGTGTGTCTGTCTGTCTGTGCAGATTTTGTATCCTCTCTAACTAAAAAACTAATGGACCGAATTTCACGAAATTTGGTAGGTAAGTCACTTGTGAGTGAGTATGGTGCTGATTAGTTTTGGGTACGATTTGGAATAAAAGAACCCGCCTTTTTTGCGAAATGGCCCGCAAAAGCGTGTATCCACTCTAACTGAAAAACTACTGCACCGAATTTCACAAAATTTGGTAGATGTGTCACTTTTGGGTTACCCTGGTACTGATTAGATTTTGGTACGATTCGAAAAAAAACAACCTGCCTTTTTTTGCTAAATGACCCGCAAAAATTGTTAAAATCTAGACTAAAGAACTAGGTATACTCAAATATATCCATTAAATGCTCGTTTAATACGTAATTTTTAACGACGAAAATAATAAGATCAACCCCATTACACTAGGACTAGCCGTTCTCGAGATGTTTTAGTTTTCCGTATTTTCTCTACGCCATCTTTGAAAATAAATCCGGTTACCTAATGAGAACGAAAATTGAATTAAAAGTGAAATAAATTTAATCAAAATATAGAGAACGTTAATATAAGTCTGCAGGGAAAGTCATGTGCTGTCCACATCAGATTTTTTACTTTGGCTAAAATGAAGTTAGTTATGCTTTACAAATAATATGGTGAGCCAAAAGATAGACGATACAATTTTGATTTGATATAACTGCATGCAGATAAATATTTAAAATATAATATTTACAACTCAATATGCTTTCTCCTGAAATGCAGTTAAAATAATTCCATTCTCTGCAGTTCTATTGAACTTGGTTTATTTATATATATAATGCAAGCGCATTTAATGCAATTTTGGATTTTACATTTTCCAGTACATCTTAATTAAGACAATTGTAATAGTGATCCATAGTTCACACTATTATTATTTTAACATCTAATCAGTTATTTTCAACAGTTAATTGAAATAGTTATTTTCTGTCGATTAACCAATTGCCCATCTTCGCTTGTCATATTTTTTCAGATTCTTATATAAAATTGACAAATTTTTACAAATTGACATTTTTCTTTAAAGTTTCAAATACAAACTACATTATGAAAATATCACACCAGCAAAAAATTTTTTCGCTTCAAAAAATTTCTTCGATTCAAAGCTTTGATCGATGACTTGCAGCTGTAGAATTGAACTGTAGGACTCTTTTTTACGTTCTAAGATTGTTTTCATACCCACAAGTGCTAATTAACGCTAATGGTGAAACTATTAGGTTTAAAAACTCTTATAAGAAATTGTCTTGCCTTAACTGTGCCTCATGAAAAACCCAAAATTGTGCCGCCCACTAAATTCTGCCACCCGGTGCCGCCGCACCGGTTGCACCGACGCTGGAACCGGTCCTGGAACCTATTCAAAATTCAACGACAATATACATTTCAATTCGAATAAATATAAATATTACTACATCACAATTACTTATAATTAATGGATGTGCATCTAACAACCGAATAAGTACAGCAGTATTGTGGGAATTAATTGAGAAATGTCATTTTTTTCGTTTTATCACACGTAAGTTTAGGAAGAAGCACTCCAAATTAGCTCAGAGTTCAAATTGCAGTTATTTTCAAAGTAGCAGGTGTTCGTATGCACCTGGTAAGTAGCAGGTGTTCAAATTCCTCCGCCAGGTGGCAGGTGTTCTGCAGTGGTAGTTTCTCAGTTGTTGCGGGGCTCATTAGCGTCATGGATATCAGCGCGGAAACACGTGCTAAAGTGATTGCGCTTAGAGAACACACTTCGAAGACGTTCGAGGAAATAGGTAAAATGTGTGGAGTGAGTACAGCAAGTGTTGGGAGGATCTGGAAGCGGTTTCAGGAAACAGGAAATGCTGGAACCAACCGCTCTGGAAGATGCGGCCGAAAAAGATCAACTTCGACTCGTGACGACAAAACTTTATATCGAATGAGTGTTAAAAATCCTCGATTAACCAGTTTTGACTTGTCTAAGTCCATGGTGGCAGCTAGTGTTGATATTTCACCTTCAACAGTGCGATACAGGCTGTTAGAACGCGGACGGAGAGCACGTCGACTGTACAAGAAGTAGCTTCTGACTCTTCGCATGAAGAAAAAAAAGGTTGGAATGGGCACGGAAATACAAAGCATGGACTGGGATAAAGTTCTCTTTTCTGACGAAACACATTTTGTGGTTCAGGGATTTAGATCTATGTTCGTGAGAAGGAGCCAAGGAGAACCTCTCAATCAGCACCACATCAATCAAGCACTCAAGCATCCGCCCCAAAAAGATGTTTTGGGGTTGTTTCAGCGTTTTGGGGACAGAATCTCTTGTTCCCGTAGAGGGAATGATGAACAGTGCCAGTTACGAAGTCATATTGACTCGAAAAGTGCTTCCAACCATGGCTAAACTGTGGCCGAACGGAGATTGCGTTTTCCAACAAGACAGCGCGCCATGTCACACTTCAAAGCGAATCAAAACTTTCTGCTCAAAAAAAAAAATTACCGTACTGGATTGGCCCGGGAATTCACCAGACTTGAAATTCATAGAAAATTTGTGGACTATTGTCAAAAAACGGCTTCACAAATTTAACTGTACGACGATGGACAAGCTAATTTCGGCCGTTATTGACATATGGTTCAGAGATGTTGAAATTAAAACTACATGTGCTAGTCTAGTACATTCCATGCCGAAACGTGTCTGTGATGTTATAAAGTCTCGGGGAGGTCATATCACTTATTAGTTTTAAATGTATCTATAGAAAACTTGAATAAAACTGAATTTTATAAAAAAACTGCATTTCTCAATTAATTGCCACAATACTGTATGACTAGTATTTAATCAATTCCATATACGAAATTTTGGTGCATTCTGGTGCCGATTCCTACTCATTAGATAATGCTCCACAACTTTATAACTGTATTTTTTAATCTATCACTCCTTTTTACTGAGTCCTCTATCCTACCTTTTTATATTTCACGTTAAGAGCGCTAATTACTTTTATTCCATCAAATATGATTATTTTATCATAGATAGACCTAACGTATACACCCATGAACCTATCCTTACAAAGTTATTATTGTGCAGCTTAAAGACTTTCATGGGAATCCTATATATACGGAATATTTTATCGCATAATATAAGTACTCAAAAGACTACCTTACTGAAATTTATTCAGAGTTTGACCAGTCGGCATTTCAAAAAAGTGTTTGCTTTGCAAGTGCCACATTGAATTCTACTCCCTTTAGTTCTGAAAAATAGGCATACGTGCTGAGCGAATGCATACAAAAAAAATCTGATGTGGACAGCACATGACTTTCCTTATATAATATAATGAATTTACTACTTTTACAGTAAAAAATAGGTTGTAATTCTAGTAGATACTTATATTCTTTCCAGATATAGAATTTTCGTCAATTGGTCGTCATTTTCATTGATTTAGCGTCATTTTTATAGATTTGGCGAGGTTTCCGTTAATTTGGCAACATTTAAAAAAGATGCCAATTTGGCAACATTAGGCTAAATTCGTCGCCAAAATCTCGCCAAGCGTTATGGACGGCGAAATAATTTATCCTTAGATAAATGACTATTGGAGTTCAAATACAAAAGTATTACTCAAATGATCTTTTCTCATGAATGGAACGAGCTAGATCCACGAGAATGATGCCACCCAATTTATCGCATGGTATTACATATGAAAAGTGGACCTGTTTACCAACAATTAATATATATTTTTTTAATTTATGGGATTTTTTGATACATTTATTTGAAAATGTGCAATATCTCGAGAACGGTTCATGCTAGCGTTCTAAAGTTTATGTCAATCGTTATCTACGGAAAAATTACATAAGAAATGTCCATTTGCGTAACTTTATTAAAGGTTTTGATTTTTTGAGGATTTTTTCAAATATTCACTCAAAATATAGGTGGGTTCTGAACATTCGATTGCGTTTAAAAACAATAGGCTTCCAGTGTTCACAGATTGTGAAATTTGTACCAAATTTCATTCGAATTGCTCCATTCGTTCGTGATATATCGTCTCCATAGGCTCACTGACACACACACACACACACACACATACTTTCACACACACACACACACACACACACATAGAGATAGAGAGAGACATCACCTCAAAAATGTTTGATTCGTGATCAGGGATTTTTGAAAAGTGCTTTCCCGTCGAAAACTCGAATTCAATTTTTCGACCCCGTCGCGATACTTTCCTTATACATTATGTATATAAGGAACGTAAAAAATTCATGTCAGGAGATTATTTGAGTCAGGAGATTGAGCGACTAATTGATGAAAATCCAATATCTCGGAAAAAATATAAGTATCTATTATAAGAATAACCAATTTCTCCGTCTAAAATGCTTGGTGAAGTTCTGGCGACGAATTTTGACGGCATATCGCCAACTTCGGGAGTCTTTTTAAATGTTGATAACTGACGAAAATGACAACAAAATGATAAAATTGATACTACATCAATGAAAATGACTACTAATAGATGCAAATTCAATATCTTGGAAATAACATAACAAACGACTATATGAATAACTCATTTTTCAGTTCATCCGTAATGTTTGGTGAAAAATTTAGCCGGATGTTGCAAACGTGACGACTCTTTTAAATATTGCCAAATTGACGAAAATATCACCAAATTGATAAAAATGTCACCGAATCGATAAAAATAACACTAAATGGGAGGCAATGCTTTGTAAATTTTTAATTCCACCGTAAGATGTGCATACATTCTAATATACAATATGTCCCAAAAAGATTGAAGTGTAACAAAAAATATGAAGGTCTAAATGCACATGTGATTCCCCACCCCCCAACCCGAAAGAAACCCATCTGAGATGTATAGAAAGTGGACGATGGAGACGTTTCCTAGCTCAATTTATGGTCTCGGAAGCAGGAGGTCTCACAAAGACAAACCAAGCAAAAAAAATAAATATATTTTGTACGTAAGGTATTCTTCTAAAATACTTACTATTATCTACAAAATTATATAAAAGTGAATTATATAAAAGTAAATTACATAATAGTAAACTATATAATCGTAATATAAAAGTATTACTATTATTTAATATTAAATTATTGCTATCTTCCTAATATCTCCTTTCAAGTGTTCAGAATATTAGAAATGCCGACGAATTGCAAGCATTTTTCATATTTGCGTCAATATAAGCTATATTGTTACGGACATATAAAATGTCTTCTCTTTAGGCTCCTTTGAGAACCAGAATGGAAAAACGCCTTTACAAGCAGCCATTCTTCTTTAATAAGAACAAGAAAAATCAATCATGCTTAAAGCATTGATTATCAAACACTTTCCAACTTCAATGCAATTTTATTTAAACATGTCTAAAATGCAATACATTCCTCGGTAATATTTTAAAACTTATCATAATACTACATTGATTTATTGTATTTGAAAACTTAAACCTTCATCGAAAAAAATGAACTTCATTCAAATAACGGCATTGAAATAAGAATTGCCTGGTTTAAACATCTCTAAAATGTGATATATTTACTCGGTAATAATTTTAGAATTATCATAATACCACGATAATTTATTATATTTAAAAACTTCATCGAAAACAACTGAAATTCATTCAAATGACGTCATAGAAAAAATAACACGCCTGGCTCTCTCTAAAAAAGCAGCATTTCATTCATAAATAATTTCCCATTCATGTCATTCATCACAATACTATAATAATTTATTTGATTTAAAAATTAAGACCATGGAGCTACAAGTAATTTAACTCTATGCTTAAAACTTCATCGCAAAAATTCGTCCTTCTCTCAGTAAAATCAATGAATATTTCTTTCATATCAGCTATGCAGACTCCATGAGCTAAATTCTTTTGCGTTAAAAAAATACAGCAATTCCTATACAACTCATCCTACATATTTTGCTGTATAGATTTTACATAAGTGAAAAATAGGCTTCGTTGTAGTAATAATCAAATTTGGATGAGCATTTAAACTCATATATATTGTAATTACGTTGCTTTAGTATGTAGATGCACAGAATTTAAACCAAAATAAAGTGGTTTTAGGATGGATACAACACTCAATATGAAATAAAAATAACTTTAAAAATCACGATTTTGAGACAAGATGGATGCCATATATCATTTTGAAGTGGATCACATGATACTTTCATGGTCACGTGATAGTTATAGAGGTGTTATTATTATTTTAATTTTTATTTAAAAAACTACTGTATATATTTCGCTGAATTTTTTTATATATTTTATGGAACAATTTGAATATTACCTAAAAATTTCGAAGCAATTTGTGAATTTTAAATCCGCTTGAAAAATGTTTGATAATTAGGTCCCATGGGGCTCAATGTATTTCATTTTTTCAACCCGGGTTCAATCCAAAACTAATTGGGTGATATTATTCATTTATATTCCCATAGATCCTACAGACCGTCTGAACAACATAATAAAATTTCATTTTGATTAAGTCATTTTTACGGCAGTTATCGTGCTAACGGACAGACAGACAGACAGACACACAGACAGAATGAACAAAGTCATAAACACTTTTTAACTTTGTTGTAAAGTGTTAAAAATGGCTGCTTGTAAAGGCGTTTATCGTCCTCACAGTGACGTAATCGTCAGTGTGGGGTTTCCATATGTTGCATTTCGGGGCATGGTTTGCTATATTTGACGATTTATTGTAAACTTGGCGACTTTTGAGAATTCTCGAATGTACTTGAATTTTCTCAATGGAACAAATATTCTGGGGGATACCAGCCTCTTCTGAGAGCTTCTACGAAGAGTGTATAAAAAGAGTCGTGGCTTTGTTGTAGAGCGATTGAAATGTAACGAAATACATTGAATTGTGAAATACGTCAATGTTTTGAGAATAGGATTGACTGTTTTGTGAATTTATTGGAGCATTTAATTGTTATTTTACTGTGCATGAGACTTGCTTAGTGACCCTGCTAGACAGCTATTGAACTATTTGCTGTATATTGTTCTTGTTTAAGCTGTGCTTGTAAATAAACGTGCTAGTTATCCGGAAAGTTGGCCCCTTTCTTGTATCCTGAAAGTACACTCACGATTTCGGAGGATGCCCCACAACAATATTAATAACATTAACAACCACAGCGCAGTATTATAAATAATCTGTTTTTCCCTATGCAGTATATATTGACATAATTGTTTTAAAAGTTATCATTATTTTCCCACAGAAAATAAAGCAATGAATATTTCAAAATTTAAATAATCCAAATTCAAATTATGAGAATTATTGAAAATTCATTTTAGTTTTTCAGATAATGTGTCTGCACATAAAATTTGAGAGCAGTATGTCTATTCCTACTTAATGTATATTTCCCGCATCTTAGATACACATGTATAGAGAAAGAGAGACACACATCTTTCAAAGCGTGTTTGAAGCGGATTCATGAGGTCTGAAAGAATGCTTTTCAATTAGACTATCGTCAATAAAATTTCGGTAAATTTCATACTTACTATATACTATAAGATGAGACAGTAAAGATTTCAATTGATTTAATGCCTAAATTATATGATGGTCAAAGAAATAGTCGAAATCTATCACTGGAAATCTATTTTCAGGTAAATGTAATGTTTGGCAAAGTGCCAAGGTGTCCAAAAGATTTGTCAAAGTGTAATGTTTGCCAAATATTAGCCAAATTTATGCCATGTTTAGCCAAATTTATGCCATTTTAGCCATGTTTGCCAAATATTAGTTCAAAAATTGCCAAGTATTACTTCAAAAAAGTGCCAAGAATTTGCTCAAAAAATTGACAAACGGTTTTAACTCAAATGTTTGCAAGAAATTATCAGCTCAAAAAACTAGTCAAGCCGTATAAGCTCAAGAAGTTAGCCAAAGTGTAACAGCTCAAAAGTTATCCAAAGTGCATTAGTTCAAAAGTTAGTCAACATTTATAAGCTCAAAAAGTTAATCAAAGGGTAGATAACAAAATAACTGTTTGTGAAAAGGTACATAGTTAAAAATAACTTAATATGGCATTTTTAAAATAGCATGTGGTACTTAAAAATTACAGATGCTCATATCAGCTCATAGGTGACACTCTCTCTTGAAAACTATCTAAACATTGAGACAAGAAAAAAGAAGTTACTTGTTAAGTGTGCTTCTCTTTATCCAGTCATCAAATACTTCAAAAATTATAAGATTGCAAGATACTTTAAATTTAAATTTTGTTGCACGAAACATCTGTTGAGATGCAAAATTTTAAGAAATACTACCTCAGTCAAGCCTTTAAAATTACATTTTAAGGAAATAGTTCTGACAGATATTGGATCAAGTCAGTTTTTGCTCGCCGGTGTATTTATTTAGGAGAAATAACTCACAAAACGCTGTTTAGAAAATAAATGCAATTTTTTTATGCATTCGATATGTTGAAAATGCGGTTATAGGTTTTGTATATGATGATTTTTTTTTTCTTTCGATTTTTCCTTCAAATTTACTCCACTTGAAGAGAGAAAAATAGTAAAATAACAATTTTATGTAATTCGGGATATTTAGTTTTATTATCTCATCGTGTTGTACTGTTTGAAAAATAATACATACTATTCACTTTTTTTAAAAAATCTGCTGCAAAATGACTATTTAACGGGTAAAATAATTAGAAATATATTTTAAATCAGATTTAAAAATTTTTATGTCCAAACCTACAGCTGCTGAATATTCTTTAAACTTTCATCATATTTTGAAATTTTGTGACGCTAACATCATTTATACACATGATCCTATTTTTGAATTCTACTTTTTCTCGAATAAAATTTCGTGTTAACTACAATTCTTTCTTTATTTCTTCTTCCTGGATGTTTATAGTCAAAATTGTATTTGTATCTGCATTTTTTGATGTATTTTAATTAAAGTGATTTATTTTAAGTTATATTTAATTACTTTTTATTATAATATATTTTATACATTATATCTCTATTTCATCTTTCATTTATAATTTTAATTAAAAAATATTATTTCATGAAATTTCTTTGTTTACTAATTTTTTACATTAAACTTTTTATAATTTCTTTATTGTTTTCTTTTGCCTGGGAATCCTTTATTTACCATCTACTATTTCATAATTGTTCCTCATGTTTTCCTTTTCGTTATCATCTGTTTGCAGTGCGTTGCACTTAGATACATTTGTATCAGGTTTTTGATTAGATTGTTGTAACTTCCAATTTTACAATTGTGTTACAGTGGTACTCAAAAAATTGCCACACCCACATATTTCCACGACTTTGATGGAGAAAATGGACTCATTTAAAGTATTATTTAAAGTGTTTAGCAATGATGTATATATTACAGAAGAGGGTATGCCGCAATGCACAAACATTATTTATCTTTTAAGGTCTATGTATGAAATATTCCAAAATAATGAGAAATATGAGATATTCTTATTTTATTAAATATTTAATAATAATAAATAGTACTATGTGGCGTTTTTATTTTGTTCAATGTTTATTAATAAATAGTTTTTCATAATTAAAAAAACATTTTTGAAATTTTTGATAAGTCAGGAAATAATTATTATGTATTGCCCCATAATTATTGCTAGAGGGCGATGGCACTTTTTCATATAAGGGTGAATGCACTAAAAATTGGCTGCAAGATTCGGGTTGTCACCTTGTATAAAACAAACATTTTGAAAATACTGAATTTTTAACACTTTACAACGAATTTGAAAAGTGTTTATGACTTTGTTCATTCTGTCTGTCTGTCTGCTGTTAGCACGATAACTGCCGTAAAAATGATTTAATCAAAATGAAATTTTAATATGTTGTTCAGACGATCTGTAGGACCTATGGGAATATAAATGAATAATATCACCCAATTAGTTTTGGATTGAACCCGGGTAGAAAAAATGAAATACATTGAACCCTATGGGACATAATTTTTCAAATATTTTTAAGCAGAATTAAAATTCACAAATTGCTTCGAAAATTTTAGGAAATATTCAAATTATCCCATAAAATATATAAAAGAATTTCAGCAAAATATATTCAGTAGTTTTTTAAATAAAAATTAAAATATTAATTACACCTCTTATATGAAGCGATCACGTGACCATGATATGAAAAGATCACGTGACACACTTCAAAATAAAATATGGCATCCATCTTGTCTCAAAATCGTGATATTTAAAGTTCTTTTTAATTCATATTGAGTGTTGTATTCGTCCTAAAACCGCTTTATTTTTGCTTAAATTCTGAGCATCTACATACTGAAACAACTCAATGATAATATATTTGAGTTTAAATGATCATCCAAATTTGATTATTTCTACAACGAAGCCTATGTTTCACTTATATAAAATGTAAACAGCAAAATATGTAGGATGAGTTGTTGTTGTTGAGACCCAGACCGTCCGACCTACCAGAAAGGTGTAAGGTAACTGTATGGACGGCCGGGAAGTGCCACCCAATTTAGACCGGTACCCAGTGGGGGAGGCATCCACAGGGACCGTACCCTCCTTTCCCTACCACCAACCTCTCGGAAGGACTTACGGACCCACATGTTTAACGTGATCGTACTCCGCATGAACACGGCGGCATTTTGTGGTAGCGTGCAAATCTAGCGCGCAAACCACGGGGATACCGCACCCGAGATGGCCAACAGCACGCGGTGTTCCGAGGTGGTCACCCACCAAGTACTAACCGCGCCCGATGCTGCTTGACTTCGGTGATCTAACGAGAACCGGTGTTTTCAGCACGGTACGGCCGTTGGCTCCGTAGGATGAGTTGTGTAAGAATTGCTGTATTTTTAACGCAAAAGTATTTAGCTCATGGAGACTGACTGCATAGCTGATATGAATTAAATATTCATTGATTTTACAGAGAGAAGGACGATATTTTTCGATGAAGTTTTAAGCATAGAGTTTCATTACTTGTAGCTCCATGGTCTTAAAAGTTTTCACATAAAATAAATTATTTTAGTACTGTGATGAATGAAATGATTGGGAAAATGTTATGAATGAAATGCTGCTTTTACAGAGAGAGCCAGGCGTGTTATTTTTCTAGACGTCATTTGAATGAATGTCAGTTGTTTTCGATGAAGTTTTCAAATATAATAAATTATTGTAGTATTAAGATGATTTTTAAAATATCACCGAGGATCGTATCGCATTTTAGAGATGTTTAAACCAGGCAATTTATATTTCAATGCGGTCATTTGAATGAAGTTCATTTTTTTCGATGAAGGTTTAAGTTTTCAAATATAATAAATTAATGTAGTATTGTGAAAAGTTTTAAAATATTACTTAGGAATGTATTGCATTTTAGAGATATTTAAATAAAATTGCATTGAAGTTGGAAAGTGTTTCATAATCGCTGCTTTAAGCATGATTGATCTTTCTTGTTATAATTTGAGCACCAATATAATATTTCGAGGCATACTTGTCTGCTTCAAGACTGTTCATCTTTTATATTCCGTTTCTGGCTATCATAAGAATTGTTTTTATGAATGACCTTTTATTACTCTTATTATTATTATTTTATATCCTTAGAATTCTTCTCAGCGAAAACATGTAAATTTATTTTGCATCATTATCCTACTACAATGGCCACTTCGTACAATTAGTGTATTACAGACTTTGTTTGTTAAAAAAATTAAATATTTTAAAGATGCGCTTTTCATATGTAAAAAATTCATTAATTATTTATAATATAAACACCTTGATTTATCTAACTGTTTATATATATATATATCTCTGGGTAACTTTTGGTAAAATTTCGGTGTCGAAATTGGCGAAATATCGCCAACTTGGCAATATTTTTTTAATTTTGCCAAATTGACGAAAATATCTCCAAATTGATAAAAATAGCGACTAATAAAAATCCAATATCTCGGAAAAAATATAAGAATCTATTATAAGAATAACCAGTTTCTCCGTCTGAAATGCTTGGTGAAGTTCTGGCGACGAATTTTGACGGCATATCGCCAACTTCGGGAGTCTTTTTAAATGTTGATAATTGACGGAAATGACACCAAAATGATAAAATTGACACTACATCAATGAAAATGACAACTAATAGATGCAAATTCAATATCTTGGAAATAACATAACAAACGACTATATGAATAACTCATTTTTCAGTCCGTCCGTAATGCTTGGTGAAAAATTTAGCCGGATATTGCAAGCGTGACGACTTTTTTAAATATTGCCAAATTGACGAAAATATCACCAAATTGATAAAATTGTCACCGAATCGATAAAAATAACGCTAAATGGGAGGCAATGCTTTGCAAATTTTATTACCACCGTAAGATGGGCATACCTTCTAATGTACAATGTGTCCCAAAAAGATTGAAACTCACTTTAATTCTTTTCCAGTTGGAGATAAATGAGCAATGTAAATTGTAAAAATGTTGAAAGTAAGGTAGGGAATAAGACTGCGTTAATGAAATAATCCTCCTATTAATTTTCAAAAAGCTACACTTTTAAAATTTTTAGACGACCGCCTTCGACAACTTTGGTCAATCAGAATATATTTTTGATGCAACAAGATCATTAAAAATCAGCTGTATCTTTAAAATTAAGCGAGTTATATTTAATTGAAAATTGAACATTGTGGATGGGGACCATATATCAAATTAGAAATGTAAATTTGTGACATATCACAAAAAATATCAATGTATGCATATTTTAATTATGTGCCCCAACCGCGTAGTGAGTATCACTGCTTTATATGATCTCTGTCTGTGTAATGCTTTATTTAGATGCATTTGTGATAAAAATTTTGACACATATTAAAATATTTTTGATCTAAACAATTTCCATCGTCAATTTGTTTATGATCCCTATCCTTACTGATGAAACAGCCTTTCACATGTGACGGAAAATTGGCATAAGTCAGATTTTTTCCTTTATCATAATTCTATTGATTTTAAAGGTACAAATATAAGGATTTTTAATGATTTTGTTGCACTAAAAATAAAAAAAATTCTTATTGATCCAATTTGTCTAAGAGGGGTCGTATAAAATTAAAAAGTGTAACTTTTGAAAATTACTGGGAGGACAATTTCATTAACGTAGTCGTATTTACTACCTTACTTTCAACATTTTTGCAATTTACATTTCCTACTTATCTCCAACAGGTAAAGAATTAAAGCGCATTTCAATCTTTTGGGGACACCCTGTATATAATAATAAATTGACATTTGTTTATGGAAATATATTATATTAATATATGGAATTATTATGGTATTGATATATATATTATATTAATACTTGGAATTATTATAGTATTAATATATATTATATTAATATAAGGAAATATTATAGTATTAATATATATTATATAATTATATAGTAAATTGCGTTACACATTTTTAAATGTTCATCCTTATCGCAAAAAATTCTGTTTAAAAAAATCATATTTTTTTATTTTTACCATAAATGGATGGTTTGAGTGAGATTTTATGGGCAAATGCAATATAAACAAGAAAGATCAATCATGCTTAAAGCATTGATTATGAAACACTTTCCAACTTCAATGCAATTTTATTTAAAAATGTCTAAAATGCAATACATTCCTCGGTAATAGTTTAAAACTTCTCACAATACTACATTGATTTATTATATTTGAAAACTTAAACATTCATCGAAAAAAATGAACTTCATTCAAATGACGGCATCGAAATATAAATTGCCTGGTTTAAACATCTCTAAAATGTGATATATTACTCGGTAACAATTTTAGAATTATCATAATACCACGATAATTTATTATATTTAAAAACTTCATCGAAAACAACTGAAATTCATTCAAATGACGTCACAGAAAAAATAACACGCCTGGCTCTCTCTAAAAAAACAGCATTTCATTCATAAATAATTTCCCATTCATGTCATTCATCACAATACCATAATAATTTATTTTATTTAAAAATTAAGACCATGGAGTTATAAGTAATTTTACTCTATGCTTAAAACTTCATCGCAAAAAATCGTCCTTCTCTCGGCAAAGTCAATGAATATTTCTTTCATATCAGCTATGCAGACTCCATGAGCTAAATTCTTTTGCATTAAAAAAATACAGCAATTCCTATACAACTCATCCTACATATTTTGCTGTTTACCTTTCGCATAAGTGAAAAATAGGCTTCGTTAGAGAAATAATCAAAGTTAGATGCTCATTTAAACTCAAATATATTGTCATTGCGTTGTTTCAGTAAGTAGATGCACAGAATTTAAGCGAAAATAAAGAGGTTTTACGACGAATACAACACTCAATATGAATTAAAAAGAACTTTAGAAATGACGATTTTGAGACAAGATGGATGCCGTATTATATTTTGAAGTTGGTCACGTGATCGTTTCATATCATGGTCACGTGATCGCTTCATATAAGAGGTGTAATTATTATTTTAATTTTTATTTAAAAAACTACTGAATATATTTTGCTGAATTTTTTTTTATATATTTTATGGAATAATTTGAATATTACCAAAAATTTTCGAAGCAATTTGTGAATTTTAAATCCGCCTAAAAAATGTTTGAAAAATTAGGTCCCATAGGGTTCAATGTATTTCATTTTTTCAACCCGGGTTCAATCCAAAACTAATTGGGTGATATTATTTATTTATATTCCCATAGGTCCTAGAGACTGTCTGAACAACATACTAAAATTTCATTTTGATTAAGTCATTTTTACGGCAGTTATCGTGCTAACGGACAGACAGACAGACAGACAGATAGACAGACAGACAGACAGACAGACAGAATGAACAAAGTCATAAACACTTTTCAACTTTGTTGTAAAGTGTTAAAAAAGCTAAAGAAGGGTTTGTTTTGGCTTAAAACAATTTCCTTACGCACTAGAACATAGTTAATATTGGTTAAAAAAATGGAGTACGCCATTCTTCGGCTACAATTTCAAAATGAAATATCTTAATTAATTCTCGAGATATGAGAGTAAATCGTAATCTAGGCCCTTCAGGGACTGAAGTGATCTTTAACTGACATTTTTTGAATGAATCTCACATTAAACTTTAGAAAAAATTTGGGGATTTTATTTCTTTGACAAGGAAAATTAAGTGCTAAGATTTTCAGATTTATTTATATTATTTCATCTTATCGTTCTCATTTACTGGGTTATTACAGTTAATATATGTTTTTATCTAGAAAGCGAAGCTCACTTTAGTTCTGAAACTGAATTACGGTTACTTTCAGTCTGATGAGCAGGACTGGAGTTATTCATAATTAAAATATGCTACAGTTTAGAGGTCTCTCACATAATTTTTAAATAGATACGTCTATTGGTCATACATCTATTGATTTTGAGGGTGGACGGACCAAGTGAATACCCCTCTACTTCTCCAAATTTACCTCAAAAGTGCGAATCCATTTATTGTAGCTGCAAAATAAAAGATTGTTCATTAACCACAAAGTTTATCTTTTACATTTAATTATGTAATACTTCATTACTTAAATGCATATTCAACAATAACTATTAATAATTATTAATTTGCAATGCCCAATACTAATAAATTTCTTTTAGTAATGACTTAGGCAATGTGAAAACTAATTGCTACTGAACATCAAAAGGATCTGACCTCGACCGCTCAACCTTTTGTACATATAGTTTGTTAGCAAGCACCTCTTATGCATTTATTGCATTAATGATCGTTGGTTTAGCCTGGGGTATATGGCACTTGAGTTGATTCACAGAAATATATTATTTATGTCTCTTTCACAAAGCCTTTCATCTTTGTATTCAATCCACGTTTTCCCAACTGATGTCGTCTTCATTAGTTCTACTCATCGTCGCAGCACGATGAATATTTTCCAAACTCTTGTTTTCTTTGTAGTGCCATGACTTTTCTCTAACTATTCTCCACGTCTCTAATACGATGACTTTTCTCTAACTGTGTTCATTCTCTCTAGCGCGACGACTTTTCTCCAACTGAACATCATCCTCTTTTTGGCAACCTTAATTTAATTTTATCTTATTTCAAGGAACCACGCCTTCCCCGAATTTCATTGGCTGAGCTTTTTATAATATTTTGGGCTGGTTGGGCCCCTTTTTTCGATATATCTTGTACGAGTTCTACCCGAAAACATTGCTTACGCCTATGTTCCCATTTTGACTTTTTCATGTGATGACTTTCGATGACTTTTCATCGCTAATTCGTCAATTTATGGGTTGCAAACCTCTCCGAACAAGATTGTCAACCTTGGTGGCACTCGTTCGAAACTTTTGTTCAACTTGTTTTGGTTATTGTATTGCCTATATTAAAAATTGCCTATCTGAACTCCCAATTACATTTTATAAATAATTTTTCGGTCTCCAATTCTTTTTTTTTTTTGAAAAATTGAAAATCATACGTTGGTGTCGAAAATTAATCGACCTTTGAAGTTCAGCGATTGACATAATCAATTCAAATTTCATTCGATTTGCTTAATTTGTCGAGAGATATTGTACCAACAGGCAGTCTGACAGACTCACACACTTCAATTATGTTTATATGTCTGAAGGCATGTGTGTACATGCCTTCAGACATATAAACATAATTGACATTTATTCCATTTATAGTCCAAGTTCAACGTGTTTTCAAATGCTTTTTATCAAAATCGGAGTCGGAGTTTTGATTCATTGTAGATAGTTATGCAATTCATTGTAAAGATATGAAAAGCAGTTCAAAATAATGCCATATTATAATTTTTATATTCTTTATCTCTAAAAAAATTCTAATTAACGTTAGAATAATTAATTCCAGATCTTAAGAAAACATATTTTGTTTTATTTGGCTCAGCATTTAACGCAGCATTTTGTTTTATCTAACGGATATTTTATTTTATCTACAGGATATTTTATTTTATCTAATGGATATTTCGTGTTATCCAACGGATATTCTATTTTTTCTAACGGATATTTTGATTTTCCCTACACAATTTGTATTCACGTGGACTCTGTTTCTTTGTTTAACATTTTACAGAACTTCTGTACAGCTGAACAGCATTCTATACAGCTGAAGTACATCTGTTACAGCATTCTGTACAGTTTTTATCTGTAAAATTTTAACATCATTAAGTTACGTCGTTAAGTCATTTACGTAAGTCATTACATTTTTGCCCTTTTTGTGCATTTTTGTTGTGAATTAAGTTTCAGTGTCTTCAGTTAAAATGTTCTCCTGACGCATCGTCTCATGTGTAATACTACATAAGTTTGGACGTAAATTGAACCAAAACATGAAACTAAAGAAATATATGTTAATAATAAACAAGTTTTGCAATGTCCCCCCTACGGAAAAGTATAAAATAAATTTTAAACACACACGAAATTGAGAATATAGGCAGACTGAATTCAAAACAATACTATACAAATATTATAATCTGAAACTGATATTATGCAAAATTGTCGAAATTATTTCATCTACCTACACCATCATTTCCGGGCGACAATCTTGCGTAATATCCATTTTGAATATCTATATAAATAAAAATGAAAATCTGTCTGTCTGTCTGTCTGTCTGTCTGTCTGTCTGTCTGTCTGTTTGTCACACCATCACGGGAGAACGGCTAAACCGAATTTGATGAAATTTTGTGGGTAGCCCAGAAATAGCCCCACTTAAAATTATATCTGTGTTTTGAGTTTCTACGACCAGTGGTTCTCGAGATATTAGTAAAAAACGAAATTTTCGTTTGTCTCATCATCACGGAAAAACGGCTGAACCGAATTTAATGAAATTTGGTGAATAGCCTTGAAATATCCCCCCATAACTTTTGTCCAAGTTTCGAGTTTCTAAGACCTGGGGTTGTCGAGATATTAATGAAAAACGGAACTTTTTCCTAGGAGTTCTACTCCCTAACTCCGTGGTTTATCCAAACGAAAAGCTTGAAAATCGTTTGAAAGTGAATTAAAATTTAATCTCTGAGTTTGATGGGAGATTTTTTGCGTTAATTAGTCACTTTCTGAAAACATGAATTGTTTGAAACATGATATAAAGGGGAAATCTATCTCCATGGTTCATGGTTTATTTAAAACAAGCTTTTACGGAACAATGAGAAGTATAGAGAAATCAAAATCGTTATTTAATTTCGCAGTTTATGTTATAAGACATGACATATTTAACATGTTATAAGATTCTATCTTATATCATGTTACTCAGAAACGCAATTAAATTAAATCCGTCTGTTAATTTTAATAATTATTTTTTCGATTTGAATAATAAATAAACGGATATAAAAATATATTTTAGAAAAGAACGATTTGATTTTTCTTATAGCATTTTTGACTGGATAATATCAATTACGGTCTTCAGGTTTAAAAATTATTATTATTTATATTTTCGGGGATTATTGATTCAAGGATTATTGATATTTTCAAGTTATTATGCAATTATTTTATTATGACAAAAATTGTTTAAACTCATATATTGTATGTTGTACGAATCTTCTACAAATACACGTGTATATCTTTTAATCTACGAGAATATAAGTAGTACAGGTATATTGACATATGTTTTGATATATATTGGCATATATTGGAATCAATTACGACCTTCTGGTATAAAGAGTACGGATATTATTGATGTTTTCAATTTATTACGTCATCTCTTTTATTTTGGCAAATATTTTTGAGACGCATATTGTAATACGGGTAATCTTCTACTAACACATTGGCATATTTTCTGCTCTGCGACAATATAATTAGTACGGGGTTGCATATATTCATTCAATTCCTATTTTTTCTTCTGTAAATTTGCTTACAAAAGGGGGCAGGATGTTTTATTCTTCAGATCTGATCGTGAAGATAATTTTGCATAGTGAGAACATATATTCTTAAACTTCTCTTTAGGAGCAAAAAATTTAATATTTTAACAGAATTTGCACATGATTGCGAACTTTAAGTTTCTTTAAATTATACACTCCGTACGAATAACGGGTGTGCTGTTAGTGGTTAATAAATTTTAACATTTTAGGAGGATATATCATGTTGCTCGGCATCGCAATTAAATTAAATGTGTTTGTTAATGTTTTTATTATTTTTTTTCGATTTAAATAATAAATAAATGGATAAATGGATATAAAAGTATATCTTATGAATGGACGGTTTGATTTTTCTTTTAATTATCTTAATTGCTGACTGCGTACATCAATTGCATTTATTTTGGCAAAGAGTTTTCACGCTTATATCGTATTTAGCTACTAAACTCATATATTGTGTTTAGCCAATAAATTTATATAGCCGATTGTTGAAACAGAAAAAGAGTAGAGCGGGTATATCTTCTAATACAATTGTAGTGTTTTCATTTAGTATATTGAAACGGGATAAGAATGTTTCATTCAGATCTGCAAATTCAAAGCTACGAATTTGGAGGGATATCGCTAATTTGACAACTTTTCTTAAACTTTGCCAAATTGACGGAAATGTCGCCAAATTGATATAAACGACACACAAACAGCTGCCATAAACCTTCGGGTTGGTCGTGTGGCTTGGGTCTTCTACATATCAATGAAATTTTTTTTTGTTTTGTTAGAAGAGAGTACTGAAATGATGTTTGGTTAGCATTTATTTGTCAGACCAACCATCCTACTTAGTAATACATTTAGCGAATTTTTAAAATGTCACCAAATTGATAAAAATGTTTTCAAATATATAAAAATATCTTGAAATTGATAAAATTGCGCTACATAAATGATATTAATTGTTTTTTGTTAGGGGATAGTATTGTGATGATATTTCGTCAATTTGTCGCAAAGTGGAACTGTCAGTTCTACAGTCCCACTTGGTGATAAATTTGGCGATTTTTTAAAATGTCGCTAATTTGACGAAACTGTCGCCAAATGTTCCATAGAAATATAACTATTTAGACGATATTTTTTCTACCAATTTATTTGAAGCAAATGATATCATGTCGCTTAGCAACGGATTTAAATCCAATGTGTTTATGCGGCAGACGATTTTTATTAAATCCTTTCCGATTTGAATAATGAAGATATGTATATAAAATAAATTTCATTGCCATTTCATTTTCGACTGGATAATATCAATTATACTCTTCAGGTTTAAACATTATTATTATTGATATTTTCCGGAATTATTGATTCAGGGATTATTGATATTTTTAAGTTATTACGCCATTGTTTTATTGCGGCAAAAATTGCTGACACACGCATATTGTACGTTGTACGAGTAATCTTCTAGGAATGCACGGGTATATCTTCTAACCTACGAGAATATAAGTAGTACAGGTATATTGGCATATATTTTGACGTATATTGGCATATATATTGGAATCAAGTACAGTCTTCTGGTATGAAGATTAAGGGGATTAATTATATATTCAATTTATTACGTCGTCTGTTGTATTTTACCAAAAAACATTTGAGACTCATATTGCAAAACGGGTAATCTTCTACTAATAATTGGACATTATAAGTAGTACGTGTATATCTTCCCATATAATTTTAGCACTTTAATTTTGACATATATTGGAATCAATGACTGTCTTCAGATTTAAAGATTACGGGTTTATTGGTATTTTCAATTTATACATGTAATCTACTAATACAGGTTATATTTTCTAATATTCGCGTATATAATTAGTACGGGTCCCATACAATTTTAACGCTTTTATTTTGCATATATTGATTCAATTCCATATTTTTTTTATATTTGCTTACATAAGGGGTCCAAGATTTTTTATTCTTCAGATATGTCCATGAAGATAATTTTATATAGCGAGAACAGAGATTCTTAAACTTCTTTTTAGGAGCATTATATTAAATATTTTAACAGAATATTTTGATTAAATATGTCATTTAGTATACTATAAGAATTTGGGCATGATTATGAATTTCACGTTTCTTTATATTATATACTCCGTACGAAGAACGGGTATGCTGCTAGTTGTTAATATTTACATAGTGTCGTTTGTAATTGAATCTGTCTATACTCTCAATTTGATTCAATTTTGTGTGTTTAAACATTGTTCCTACTTTTCCGACTCTACTGTTGTGTAAAACAGCACATTGAAAAATATATTTTTTTATCATAATTTATTTATTTTTATATTATCAGTTAAATGGCATTTAAGATGAAGCACACAACTTTGATAGAAGGTCTTTATAACACTTCTTATAAGACGTACAACAGTACACGGACGGGCAACTTTTCCGTCTCTTTATTCAGTTCTGTCATGAATTTGGTTTCAGGCCTGCTACCTCTAATATTACTACTTTATTTAACTGTATTCGTTCTGATAAGATTGAGGATATGGATGACTTTAAAGCTATGCTGGGATGTATGTGGTTCCCCTGTTGTCTACCGATAGTGATTATAAATTTTATATTGGCAGTACCAAACGCAATGCTGGTATCCGTTTAGCAGAACACGCTCGGGATGTCAAAGGTGGTAAACTTTCTACGGCCCTTGCTCATTATGTTGTTAATGGTAATTTTCTGCCTATTTTTGAAAAAAAAATTCCTTTTAATGTTTGTAATTTTGACCCTGTTCAAATTTTAAGTTATGCTTGGCGACTCATTCTTGACTCTATGCAATTCAAGTCTTTTCATAGTTACCTTTGACGTCATCCTCATAGGGATTGAGCTTGACTGTCCATTTCGAATTTGCATTTCTGTAATAAAGTAGCATTTTTAACTGTACTTTTCTTGAGATGTGCTCGTTTTTGAATTATTGAATCCGTTAAAAATATTTTATGTTTTTTGTACATTTTTCCTTAGATAATTGAATGTTCATTTACTAATTGTATTTATGCAAATTTGTCATCTTCACTGGTCTATATATGAACTATCCTTTTCACTTTCCATGTAGCCACTGATGAAGAGCGTATTAACGCTCGAAAGCGCTCTGGCTTTTTTCTGTTTTGTACGTCTTATAAGAAGTGTAATAAAGACCTTCTATCACAGTTGTGGGCTTGATCTTATTTGTTTGAAATCAGACATAATACCAACTTATTTAAATGACATTTATTGTGACTTGCACAGTTGTCTTTAAATATTTGCTGCAATTTATTTTTTTCTTTTCTTTACTCTCTTATTCCACATTTAAGATAAAAGAATATTCTCAATTTCTGGTTTTAAAATTTAGAGGACAAATACGCGCATAGAAAAGAATAGAATACGAATATTTATAAAGTACAAAAGTGAAAAGTTTCACAACCAGTTGTGAATATATATAAATTCCTAACCTACAATTGAAGAGTAGAATTCTTTCAATCTTCACAAATGTTTTCCACTTAAACAACACCTACAGAACAGAAGTGGAAAGAAACTTTTGTTTCAAGTTTTTATTTTCGAAAAATATATAGAGTCAGGGGAAATGTGCATGAAAATTCGCGTGGTTTTTTTTTACTAGACCAGAACTGTGCTCGCAGAAATGTTATAATTAAATTCACAGCAGAAGTAATATAATAGTAAGATAACGATGTAACAACATATCTGTCATTATTTGGTTCATCTGCATGTTAAAAAATCTGATGTGGGCAACACATGACTTTCCTTATATAATGCTATGAATTTGCTACTTTTACAGTAAAAAAATAGGTATTCTTATAGTAGATACTTATATTCTTTCCAAGATATTGAATTTTTAACAATTAGTCGTCAGTTTCATTGATTTAGCGTTATTATTATCCATTTGGCGCGATTTTCATTAATTTGGCAACATTTAAAAAAGTCGCCTTGTTGGCGACATTCCCCCAAATTCGCCGCTAAAATCTCGCCAAGCGATATGGATGAAGAAATACGTTATTCTTACAGAAGATAAATGACTATTGGCGTTCAAATCCAAAAGTATTACTCAAAGTATCTTTTCTCATGAATGGAAAGAGTTAGATACATGAGAATAAAGTCACCAAATTTGTGTCATGATATTAGATATGAAAAGTAAACATGTTGTTCAACAGGTAATATATATATTTTTTAATTTATGTGTATTTTGATAAATTTATTTTAAAAATGTGCAATATCTCGAGAACGGTTCAAGCTAGCGTTCTAAAGTTTATGTCAATCGTTTTCTAAGGAAAAATTAC